>CM037073.1:59437661-60037661 GCA_020882685.1 Aphelinus atriplicis | reverse complement strand
TTGAAGAGATACTCCCATCTTGCCGCACCGTAGACAAAACATTCGTTTTGGTTTAGTACAATCCCGAGCTAAGTGTCCTGTGGACCCGCATTTATAGCATAAAGCGTTCGATCGTAGAGTTTGCATGTTTGGGCCATTTCTGGGAGTTGAGTTATTGTCGCGTAAATTTAATCGGGCAATGTTTGGACTGCTAAATTGATTTTGAGGCTGTGAATTCTGACGGTAATTGTAGTTTGCTAATACGTCAATTTCATCCAATGAATCGAAATCAGTTATATAGGGTTCAAGTGAAATGTCTTGATTTGAAGTTATGGAATTTATATGAAAATTCGTGCCTGGAGCCGTATTGTCGTATTGAATATTATTTAGATTATCATAATTTGTTCGTGGAAAGTTTGGCCTTATGGGTCTCTGTAATCGTTGCTCTCTACAAGCTAGATCAGGAAGAAGTGATTCGTCAGCGCTCGGCGGTGGTCTATATTCGCGTGCCACGCGCAAGCCTTTTTCTTTCGCTACGGCTACCAATTCTAAGTGTCTCATTGAATCTATCTCGTGTCTGTCTATACGAAGTTGCAAACGTGGTATCATGTTACGAATAGCTAGATCTACTTGATGATCTTCATCCATTTGGGGTTGCATTCGACTGAACATTGAGCACAGACAAGTAAGATAATCCGCAACCGGCTCGCGATCTCCCTGAGTTCGACGTCGAGCTTCGTTAATAAGCGCGTATTGAAAATCCGGGTCCGAAAATCGTGGACGCCACGCGTTCTCAAAATCTCCGAAATTTCTCCAGTTACGTGCGTTATTTCTGAACCAGTGTAACGCTACTCCATTCAAAAAGAATGGTATTATCGAAAATAGAATATCATCGGGGATATGCATTAGCGCTCGTCCCTCGCGGAGTCTGGTTAAAAATTCTTCGCTATCTTCTTTTTTTCGACCCCCCAAAATTGAGATTCCATTTTCGGAAGAATTCGTACGCGTTGTACGGGTTTATATTTGCTGGTCTGTTCCGTTCTTGCGGTTCTCGAACTTGACGCGCGGGCAGATATTCCGGCATTTCCCTTTCTTGATCGCGATTTCGATATTCCGGAATTTGCGCTCTCGGCGGATGATTATGTAAGCTTACGCTGCGTTGTATGCCCATATTGTTCTCACGCGGATTGTTATGTATTGAACGATATTCCCTGGGATGTTCATTTTCTTGTTCACGCGCAATTCGATAATCCGGTTGTTGTGGCGAAATTCTGCTGACCGCTCCCAGGCTTTGCGCTAGGTTCCTCGTTGAATATGTCAAGGGTATTCTTCTGCGCGAGTTTGAATTTAAATTACGCGTTTCCGATTCATTTATTTCATAGCGTTCTATAAAATTTGGGTCAAAACGCGTACGATTTTGGGTCACGGTGTTTGAATTTCTACTTTCGTTACGTGTCCTCTCAATCGGGCTTGATGCTCTTTGTCCTCCCCCCGACGCGGAATCTGTATGCGCGTTGGTTTCCCTCGCTCTTTGTTGAATTTGCGATGGTTCAATGTATGGTGGTGGTGGATCAATCTCGTCTTCGGTTTGGGCATTCTGTGTTACGGGACCTGACGCGAGAATTGTTGAACGCCGATTTTCTTGCCGTGTTGGTTGTTCGTTGGGCTCGTCTATACCCCTTTCAACGTAAACGATATCCGCTAGACGTATGCGCAAGTCTTGCGTTGATCCGTCTGTATTTATATTTCTGTTGTTTAATTCCGTTCTTAACTCTTCTGCCGTGAGTTGGATTATCCAGTCGTTTATCGAGGCTTCGCCCATTTTTTTGTGATCCGATAAGCCTGATTTTTATTGAATTTGAACGATTTGGGCCTGATATTTTTACCCCGAGATTGGATGATCGATTTAGTAGAGAAAAAAAAATATGATTCAGCTCTGTCCCACCATCGAGTATTTATAAAAATAGGGGTTATATTGATATTAATCAGATTTCCAGGGCAAAAGATACCCTCAAGATTTCACCTCTTGACTTGAACTCACCTTCCGTTATGATGATAAGTTTGTAACGGGAAAGAAATCGCATGCATATATGTATCAAAATGTGTATATCAAGATATGTATCATGCAATAGTCAAGTAAATCAGAGAAACGCTTATAAGTAATCATGTGGAGCCTTCACCCTACGAGCCCACCTCGATTTTAGAGTGTAGTTACTCTCAGTCACGAGTGATTCCGGGACGAAATAAATTCTTACTGTTATTATTTTCGAACGAACAGTAATCGGATATTTTTATATACCATATGAATCTGTATTTTCGCTGTATGATTCTTCGCATTTATTGCTTTCCTCGCATTTCACACAAACGTGAATATCATCCACGTATACTAAAGGTTTGGATATTTCCACAGATTCTAAGACGCTAGCCAAAATATCAGGAGAAATTGGAAAATTTATTTGAAATCTATACTGCTCAATTTTATTCGTATTTTCCATATTGAAAGTCAGTGTTCAAAAAAAAAAATTTTTGGATGAAAATTTTACTCAGTTATTTAATTATTATTATTACTTTGTTACGAAGAGAATGATCAAATTTAATATACCAATGAGCTATTAAAATTTTTCGATTTTCGTTTGTGTGATGAGTCTTAAACTATATTGTATCTTCGCTATTTGATCTCTAATTGTTCTCATGATTTTTCAAAACAAGAATAAACTCTTCCTTATATCTAAATTTCCACGCAGTGCACACACATTCAAGTATTCATCTGTCTTTGGATATTTTTCGTCGAATTTAAAATCTCGAGGGAAAAGAAAGAATTTTAATCGAATGCTAGTTTGTTGAGTTAAAGAGTGAAAATTGGGCGCCAAATTTGTAACGTTGTCCTTCCTTCCTGCTTCGCTCCGCAATTTACCCTTGATCACGTTGACAAAACTACTCTCCTCGAACGTGCGCGGGAGCGCCAGATACTTACAGTATCGGGGATTGCTCCCCTTTACCCACGCCGTTCTCGCTGAGACGATGTTACCGGCAGCTCAGCTCCGCTGTTCTGGATTCGGAGAGGGGTTGGTTCGGCTTCACTCTAACTCGCTAACATTTTATCAAGAAAATATAACAGGGCAGTGTGTACCAGAATAATAACTCAACTCATTAACTTTTGGAAACGGGAAAAACTCAATTTATTTAACCAATAGATAAACCCGACACACCAATCTATTACAAGGGTTAATTCAATAGAAAAACGCGATATCCAAGACAGACCCACTCATTCACACTGAAAAACTCGAGTGATAAGGCAACTACCCGCTCCGTCTATCTGAGAAACGCATATCTCAGTTTTTCACGCGTCCCGAGGCGACCATGTTCTGCTCTCGTCCCTAATAATCGCAGCGACCATTTTCAACTCAACGATTCTCCCATCGGATCCGGAGTACATCCACTTAAACTTATGCGGAATACTGTAACTTCCCGTTCGCGGCTCAATTAACACTCGCACATCACACATTCAAGCCGTCGAGCCCCGCATTCATATAACACCACATTCGTCCCGAGTTACAATATCCCGCGCGACCACGTGGCTCAAGCCGATCCACTTTGATCCGTTCCCTTATCACAACGCGTTCCCCCTCCGTTCGCCCCGCGTCCCGTACGTTCAACGCTTGATACTCAGACAGGCCGCGTTTTTTCTCTCGCGACACTTTACTGCATTCATGCACTCAACTTAGTTACTAATCCGCTCATCACAATTCGCGTCTTTAATTTTCCACACTCCGCACGCTCGACGCATCAATTGCCGACGATACTCCAATTTGTCGACATCCCGTCAAACGAACTTAATTTATACGCGAATAGGCTGGTTCAGAGCCACGCAACGATAATCCTCGCGATCGAGATACTCCGCTGCGCAATCAGATATTCCAGACTCGAGCTCGATATTCCTACACACCATCGTGTGTACGATATTCCCACCTCAGGGGTACTCGATAGCCCATTTATCTCCAAACGATATACCTTGACTCAGTTTGAGTCTAGACAAACATGCGCCCCACTCGTAAAGGCTCGCAAGGTGAAGGCGCTCAGGAGTCACGCGCTTGTCGACGATCGGCCGCCATGACGCTCACCGACGCGATCTCGTTTTCTCGGCCCTACGACCCGTCCCCGCGATCGTCGACAACCCGCAGATACAAGTGGCACTTGCCCTTTTGCTGAACCCGCTGCTCCCGTCGTCCAACTTCACCAGGAGGTCCGCTCGCAAAAGGTGGTCGTGGGTCGCTCCGTCGCAGTAGCAGTAGCCCGTGTCGCTGCCCGGTCGAGAGTGAACGAGTCTCCGCCGGCCGCCCCGCCGCCTTCCCTCCGTTCCCGCGGCGCCCCGCTCTCTCCCGCGTGCGCGTCGGCCGCCCGCCAATCAGCAGCCCCGTCCGCCGCGCAGCGTAACTGCGTAAATGCTGCCGCTCCTCGCTGACTGCTCTCATCTGTGAGGAGAGTCACTTCTTTGATCGCGTGATTTTGTCCTGGAGTCCTCGCTGCAACCTTTTTTTCGCAACTTCACGCTAGTTGCTGCGTAAAAGTTCATGGCATCTTTCTCGGCTTCCCTCCTGACGTCACGCATCTTCCTTTTCGCCCCTCTAGGCTCCCTCTCGGCGCCTTGCTCGTGACCTCGGCGCGCGTAATTTGAAAAAGAAAAATAACCCGGATAATTGCCCGCTCGTTTAAACCGTGTTCTGAACCAGCCTGGAACGCTTAATTCGTCTTTTCGCCCCCAAAATATATCATTTTGGAACGTTGCGAAAAGCAATGTTACAAAGTAATTATATGTACTACTGATTATATTGTTCAACATAATGTACAGGAAATAAATCCAATCTAATCTAATCTAATCTCTCTCTCTCTCTCTCTCCCTCTCTCTCTCTCTCTCTCTCTCTCTCTCTGCCGCGCGGTGCGTATGCCGTGTTTTCCTATATTGTCCCGCGTGGTCTGTATATATATGGGGCGTTCCACGTCAACTCTCCAGAGCCTGCGCGTGGACGCTAAAATCTCGCGTTTTCGACGCTTGTTTTTGACTCTATTAGACCAATATCTAAATGATGTCGGATATGATATCAATGTAGTTTTTTGTCAGCTTCCCGATAGTGAATTGAGTTTTCCAGAATTTTCACGTTTCCCCAGAAAAAAAACATAAAACATGCTATATCTCAAAACCCTGATTCTTTAGATTGTTTTGAATAGTCTAGATCGAAAGCTGACTTTCTTTTACATTGATATAGCCTCTAAAAAAATAGGACTATTCCGTTATTCTCGAGGAATTGAGCAGTGAACATGAGAGGTTGTGCCGCGCCACGCTGCTCCCACGCGCTCGGGCTCGAGTCTTCTGTACACGTGAGTGCCGAATTCAGAGTACATACAGAGTACATTCGATATCCATACTTATTCCTATATATTGAATGAAGTCTCACGTTCATTACTTGTTCGATTCATGAGTATTTAATTTCACTTCCTTTGAGTAACGTTTTTGCTTTATTATTCAAACTTTGAAATATTATGTTTTAACTGTGCATTTTTTTTTTTTTCAACTTCGGAAAAATTACATACTGCGAAGCTGACAAGATGCTTTTGACAATCAGCCTTTCATCGCAAGTTGGTATGAATGCATGTAACTACAGAATGCCTGGTATAGGAAAAAAATTATCAAATCTCACTTTCAACTTCGCTTTCTCGTATTCTCCTTGTGCACTGAAAAACACTACTGTTCCTTGCAATAATTTTTTGCCCATTCATATAAACCTTCTGCGGTTAAGATGTGATTGTTTGTAGAACGCTGTAAACTCGCTAATTCACATGAGCTCCAATTCCACCGCATGCCACCTTCCCATGCGCTGTAGCACAGAAATGCCATTCCGTGGGAATGCCAAAATCTTTTTGATGATAAACAAGACTAGAAAAACTTTTCTGATTCTTAAAGTACTGACCTGCTCCATCGGTACTATAATAAATTTTCTTAGGTTTGAACTTTTTTTTTTAGATATCTTACGATTATTTCTTGATACACATGGACTGCTACTGTATCGTGAGCTAAATTATTTAAGATAATGGCCATGCTCTTGTGCTGCAGTTCTTCATTTCTTCGAAAGTAAATAACGACTGTGAAAATTGTTGCTTGATTGTTATTCCAGTGGAATGATTGAGCTGAATTTTGCTTAACGAACGCATAATTTTCAGCGAAATCAAAGCAAACTAAGAATTCGGCACTTACGTGTACAGAAGACTCGAACCCGAGCGCGTGGAAGCAGCGTGGCGCGGCGCAACCTTTCATGTTCACTACTCAATTCCTCGAGAATAACGGAATAGTCCTATTTTTTTAGGAGCTATATCAATGTAAAAAAAGGTCAGCTTTCGATCTAGACTATTAAAAAAATCTAGAAAATCAGGGTTTTGAGATATAGCATGAAAACGATAAAGGAATGGCGCGCACGAGGTGGTGAGGCTCGTGTGCGCGGGAACGGGATCTTTGGCGGGAATAGCGTGGCAAATGATGAGTCAGTCGATTCTGACATACACAAATATTTATTGATTAATCTAAAAAGGACGAAGTTACACAAAAAAAGGAACGAGCCTTGGGTCGCGTCTCGCGGGCCGGAGCAAGAGAAAGCGTGAACACGCGATGGCCGGGAAAGAGAGATGGTGTACGAGCGGAACTTACTCGGCGCTGTGTTTTGCTCCGGCTCTGGTCAGCGTTCACGGTCAGACTATGGAGTATTCTAGTTGATTGCAAATCATTATGAATTCAATACCGAATCCTCACAGAATGTTACTAGTTTAACTATTTGACATAGATTTTTGATTTCAGTACATTCTATCCGAACATAAGTGAATGGATATGGAGTGTATTGACATTTGATAACAGACCGTGCAACAATTGCTTTAGTGTGTACTTTGAAAAAATATTATTTCTGTATAGGCTATCCACACTGTTGGATACTTGTCTATTGATGCTAGATTTCACTACTTTCTAATGTTATCATTGAAATAATATACTGGAACATATAACGATCGTGTGTTGGTAAAGATGTCTATTGAAGTGATACATCTGTATTTCCAAAAAATATATTAGATTGAATCATATTATTGTCTCGCATGCATTTGAATGGACTGAGGTTAAACAGACATTATAAAATTTCCAAATAATTATTTTTTAACGTCCACATATTCCAAACGACGAATGAATTCGGGCTTGGTGGACTATCCCAAAGTGATATTGCGAGAAAAAAATTCCACGCTCCCCGGGCTGGATTTGAACCAGCGATCTCCTGATCTCCGGTCAGTTGCGTTACCAACTACGCTACCGGGAAGACGTAAAATACTACTTCGGGTGAAAAGATGTAGTAGCCCAATAAGTTGGGCTGAGGATGGGGGGAGGATGGGGGGAATAAAATAGGTAAAAAGGGCATCTGTAATAATGCGATCGGACCTTGATCGTGCAGATTCAAGTGATCGAATTTGATCGTGTATATAGGTGATATTGCGGGAAAGTTAATTCATGCTCCAGGGATGTGGAGAGCTTCCGTCTTCCCGGTAGTGTAGATGGTAACGCAACTGACCGGAGATCAGGAGATCGCTGGTTCAAGTCCAGCCCGGGGAGCGTGGAATTTTTTTCTCGCAATATCACTTTGGGATAGTCTACGAAGCCCGAATTCATTCGTCGTTTGAAATACGTGGACGTTAAAAAATAATTATTTGTAAAATACTACTTCGGGTGAAAAGATGTAGTAGCCCAATAGGTTGGGCTGGGGACGGGGGGAATAAAATAGGTAAAAAGGGAATCTGTAATAATGCGATCGGAGCTTGATCGTGCAGATTAAAGCGGTGGATTTTGATCGTGTATATAGGTGATATTGCGGGAAAATGAATTCATACTCCAAGGATGTGGAGAGCTGCCGTCTTTCCGGTAGCGTAGTTGGTAACGCAACTGACCAGAGATCAGGAGATCGCTGGTTTAAATCCAGCCCGGGGAGCGTGGAATTTTTTTCTTGCAATATCACTCTGGGATAGTCCACCAAGCCCGAATTTATCTGTCATTATCAAATTTCTTTTTACATAAACAAATTTAGTCGCATGAGGATTTATCCAACAACGAACTATAGGATACGGAACATACTTGTCGTCAAGTTTACCTTTTTTGAAGGTCTATTTTTTGGTATGAAAAAGTAAATTGCTCGAGGAGAATTTTATTTGATTTCAATCAGATACAATTTTTCTACTAAACTTCTACAGAATTATATTAAGTACTTGACATAAATTTGTGATTTGAGAACTTTCCGATCTTAACATTAGCAAGTACAAGAATTAAGTGTAAACGCGACCGCGTCGCGCTGCGTTATCATCTGCAGGCGATGATTGCATTACCCTCCGTCGTGCATCTCGAGAGTGAAGCATGGCCAGGGCGTGGCATATTACATAATATGTTTTTCATATTCATGTTTTATCCTAGAAATTCACAATGAGCGGGCTAGGCTAGTTAATAAGGGCTATAATGATAAGTTAGCTTTCAGGCATAAGAAGTTGCACGAGCATTCTGCAACGGCCTTGATCAAATTCACAATCAATTAAACAAATTCGGTACACATATACTTTCCGTGATTCCAAAGCAAACTAACACAGCGTATGATCATGACCGATGCAACATGTTCACGGTGACTTATTTATCTTATATCCATTCTGTATAGAATTATGCCGAGAAATAACCAATTCATTGATATCATATGTACATATAAACATTTTTGCATTACTAATAAAGCGACCTGCCCTATAATCAGGCAGCATACACCATCGATCGAGAGCTCATGACTCGAGATCATTATAACTGGTAATTTGTACATTTCTAAATAATAGAAACAATGTAGTAATAAAGCAGAACCATCCTTTATCGAGTAAGTCTCGCGGGCACGCATACAAATATGCATATTTGTCAATTGTTATTAGAAATAAGTCAATCATGTAACGCCAAGTTATATATAAAATATCTATATATGCGTGAGGATTTTGTTGCGCAGTAGAATTAAGAAATGTAGTCCCTGACGCCATGGTGTTACTCCGCGCCTCATCCAAAGCCATGACCATATAAAGAGCTATTTGACCACTCGGATAGTGTCGCGGCACCTTCGAGGAGCGTTCCGCGACCCTATCACTGTGACGTCACGGAGAGGATAAGAGAGCGAGCTGCGACCGGCCGCAGCAGAATTCCACCCGCCACCGAAAGCAACAGACGTTCGCTACGCGTACCGCAATAGTTACGGGACCAGACAATTAGTTACGGGATTCCCGGGCGTGTCGCGTTAGTTTGAAGACCATTCGTAATATTATTAGTGCTGATAGTTAATAAAGATTAGTGATATAGTGAGAAAGGGCGTTGTGAGAGTTTTTGTTACACCTCCTTCCCACGAGGCGTTTACATAGGACGTGATTGCTCCCCAGCGAGCTGCCGAGCTGAAAGAGCGCGCCTGCAGCCGAAGCCGAACTGGTAGGCCGTAATCGGACACCAGCGTTTTAGGAGTATCCAGAAGCGAGAGCCGGGTATACGCTCCTTCCCTCCGTAGCCGCGACGCGCTGCGCACAAGCAGCGCTCTCACTCCTACGAACGCGCTCTTGCCTGAGCCCGCTTACATCACAGTCTACGTGCCTCGCTTGACAAATTAGTCGCTTAAGCATTTATTCAACAACGAACCACAGAATACGGAACATACTAGTCTTCAACGTGGGCCTTTTTATTATTCCTTTTCGTGCACTTAAAAAGTAGTTTGGAATAATATTGCAACGTCTTATTTTAATTCAATATAAAATTTGAATCGTAAAGCGATTCAAAACTCAAAATGATTTTATATTTTATTATGAAGTGGGTGCGTTGCATCAAAATTAGATTGAACATAAGATAAATGGACACATGCGAAGGAAAGGTAGGCGTAGGGCAAATGAATATAAAAGAGAATGTGGTTTTCTCGATTTATTGATAAATGCGCACTCCGTTCGCTCAGGAATGGGTCCACTGTATTAGTGGTACAACTCAGTGTTGAAAGTAAGTAACTCTTCACGCCCGTTTGGGGATTCTGAGTTACAGCCATTGGCTCGGGCAAGTCTCCTTTGTTCTCCTCGCGCCATGTTAAATTGCATTGCAGGCGACGGCGTCACGCCTGCGACGTGCTGGGAACATAAAATTCAAAAGAACTTAATCGTGTGGTTAAGCACACGATTAAATTCCGTTGAAATCGTTATTGCTATAATAAGAATAATTATTACTAAGTTAAATGCAGCCCCGCACACTGCGAACAATGGCGGTGGATTCCGCGGCGCGCTTACAGCTAATTGGCCGCGAACGCGATCTAATCGAGGGAGGGTCGCGACGCGACGCGATGCACTGGAATCCTCTACTCTGTCCAGGTGTTTTAGCTGGATTTTTAAGGATATTACCCCAGTGGCGACAAGAACTTGGCGGTGCTGTGGATAACACGTGCTGAGCAGGCTCTGCCGTGAACTTCCGTAGCAAATGATGGTTTCGCCTGTTGGCTATTCCCAAAGCTTCCACCTAAATTTACTTACTCGTCGTCGTTGTCGTTACTAGAGTCGACCTCCAGGTCGTAGCCACGCGTTGGGTTGCGTGATCCTCGGTGCGGGAGCTCTGAATAAGGCTGCTATCCGGTGAGGCGGGCGAGACGAGAATGTCGATTGCTAGCTCGTCCGGCGTTCCGGGCTCGCGGCGCTGCGCAGTGAACGACTGCGCAACTTGTATAGTCGCATCGCGGGGGGGAAAGCGGTCGACTCGGCGCCGAGTGTGTCCGGCGTATGACTGTGTGTGTATATGTGAGTGTGTATGAGCAACGGGACCGTTGCAATATTGATCCACTTTGCTGCAGTTCAAAGAATATTTTAAAGATTATTTTAAACCTCCCTGAAAATTCTGCATATGGTATCTAATGCTCAAGTTACTTAGCGCAAGCCCAAAAATGACAACACATATTTACAACATTAAATGTATAACTTTTTCAAATTATTTTCCAAGTTAAGATTAAAGTATAAACTGCTTTGAATGTACTTAGGTTAACGTTAAACCTGTCTTGATTATTATCTTGGAATTCTCAAAATACTGTCCATCAAATCTTTTAGTTGAATATTCCATCAAGTGTTCATATGCTTTGTTATGGATAATATGATCTAAAATCACTTGTCTTTCTCTGAGTAATTTTTGAATTATCCTGTGGATCCTTCATCCTCCTTCCAGTGGATGAAGTCCAACACATCCACTGAAATATGTTGCGCTGTAGAAGTCTTCTTACTGATTCATATCCATATAAGATATTATTGTCTCTAAAGATCCACACGTGTACTGAAACAGGTTGTGCTGAAAAAGGTCTTCTACTTCATATTCATGTGTATATTGAGACAATCTGTTATTACCAAGAACTTATTTTCTCATCCTGTATGATAACACGTAAGGGTTCCAGTTGCCAGTTTAACATCACTTGTCTTGTACTGAATATTTATCTGAAAAGTCCAACATATGCACTGAAATATGTTGTGCTGTAAAGTCTTATTTTTGCTGATTATATTCATATAAGATGTTATTGTTGCTAAAAATCCAACACGTGTACTGAAACAGGTTGTGCTGAAGAAGTCTTCTACTTACTTATTCTTGTGTATATTATGACAATGACAATCTGTTATTGCCGAGAACTTATTTTCTCATTTTGTATGATGAGTTTTGTCAGCTCCTGTAACCCGTATGCAAAACCTGAACATTTGTAGCCTTCTAACTTTTTACACATCTATTTTTGAACTGCAAAAAAAATAATTGATCAGATTTGTCAATCAATAACTAACCCCGAATCTATCAAAAAAAAAAATTAACTAATTTACCTTGATTTTGAAATTGAACCATAGTAAATATACACAGAGTAGACTGCACTTCACACTGCATATCATCGCTTGGGAGGAAGAACGTTCCATTTCAGAAACTTGCTATAAAAAGTTTCATTTTAGAAACTTTCTATAAACAGTGCCGTTTCAGATTGACAAGTATAAAAAGTGCCATTTCAGAAAAAATCTATAAAAAGTGCCATTTCGGAAAATTTCTATAAAAAGTGCCGTTTCAGGAGAAATTTTTTCCCTCGGAGTTTTTCTGACTTCGGGGATGATGTCGTATGCATGTGTCTGTATGTACATGTGTGTATGTGTGTGTACACGTCTGAAAATGACAACTTGATCCCACGTCGAGACGTGATACTCTGAAAGTAAACTATTTACATTACATATTTTCCTCATCGATGGATTTGGATGAAAATTGGTATCTATACGTTTTTGAGGTCGCTGATTACGAATCCGACCTCAGATTTTAAAAATTCGAATTAGAGCCTCTAAGATCACCTAAAAAAAATTTGAAAAGGTACTGGATTTTGATGAAAATTATTATACGTGGGTTTTTGAGTTTGCTGATCACGAATCTGAACTCAAAATTTGGAAATTCAAATTAGAGCCTCTGAGATCACCTGACAAAATTTGGAAAGATACTGGATTTTGATGAAAATTATTATACGTGGGTTTTTGGGGTCACTGATTACGAATCCAGCCTCAAATTTTAAAAATTCAAATTAGATCGAGCCTCTGAGATCACCTGACAAAAATTTGGAAAAAAATGGAATTTAGTTGAAAATTAGTTTACATGGGATTCCGAGGTCGCTGATGACGAATCCGGCATCAAATTTTAAAAATTATAATAAGAGCCTCTGAGATCACCTGACAAAATTTGGAAAGATACTGGATTTTGATGAAAATTATTATACGTGGGTTTCTGAGGTCACTGATTACGAATCCGACCTCAGATTTTAAAAATTGAAATTAGATCGAGCCTATAAGATCACCTGACAAAAATTTGGAAAAAAAATGGAACTTTGTTGAAAATTAGTACATATGGGATTTCGAGGCCGCTGATTACGATTCCGGCCTCAGATTCTAGAAATTCGGATTTAGCCTCTAATATTGCCTACCGAAAATTTGGTAAGATACTGGATTTTAATAAAAAATGGAATCGATGGGTTTTTGAGGTCGCTGATTACGAATCCGGCCTCAGATTTCCAAGATCCAATATAGACCATTCGAGAAAATACACTGGGTCTTGATGAAAATTTTTATATGAGGGTTTTTTGGGAGTCAATCAATGGTTAAAACAGTATGATACAGTAGAATTCGTATGTTTTTCTGGCTTTGTCATATGGTATTCAGATGCTGATTCGCATCTTACGGAAACGATATTATCCAATTTTGGAAGATTTATAATAAATTCTCGTCATTTCAAACTGCAACAGGTGGTTGTTAAACTTAAAGTAGTAAAACGTTGTGAAAATTATTATTCACTAGTCAGAATCACTCACTCACTATCGCTCGCTTGTGTCTTTCATTTGGTCTATTATAAATATGGATGAACATTGAAATTTTTAATTGTATTATCGATGAATAATTTAATTAAAAACCAAAATTTTCTATCTCCCCACCATTTTCGTTCACAGAGAATACGCCCACGCATGAATATTATCAAATTTGTCGATTCGAATGTAGGATGCGCCCCGGATCCTCTATCGATCTGCTCGAACATATTTTCAAAAAATCAACCCTTCGTACGTTTTTAAAAGGGGGTCCCACCCGGACATCGGTAAACAATTTTTTAAATTCTCCATACGCCCACCATAACTTGAATTTTTCAAAATTTATTTCTTATGGAAATGCAGTCCTCGATCCCACCTTCCGATCTGCAAACCAAGGATACCTCGAAACTGTATAATTTTGGTTTTGCATCATTGAGGAAATTGACGAAATTTTTTTTTTATCACCACACAATTTTTGTAGATAAAGGATACGCCCACGCATCAATGTTTCACATTTCTCAACATGAATTAGGAGAGCGCTCAAGCTCCTCTAACGATATGCTCGAACAAAATTTAGAAAAATCAACCCTTTGTACGTTTTTAAAGGAGATAATACGGTAACATTGGTTAAACATTTTTTTAAATTCTCTATACGCCTACTACAACTATGATTTTTCAAATTTTTTTTTTCTCAGAAAGTGTAGTCCTCGACCCCACCTTTTGATACATCATACTAAATCTACCTCTAAATTCTCATATCATTGTTTCCGAGAGCAAGGAAGGTGGACTAGAAAAATGTACGGATCCATCTTATTATTATGTTGATCATGCGAATCAGCTTCTGAACTCTATATGACAATACGAATTTTTAAAATCTGAGGCCAGATTCGTAATCAGTGACCTCAAAAAAAAACCATGGATACCGATTTTTATTCAAATCCAGTATCTTTTCAAACTTTCGGTAGGCAACCTTAGAGGTGAAATTCGAATTTTTAAAATCTAAGGCCAGATTCATAATCAGTGACCTCAAAAACTTGCGTATACTAATTTTCATCAAAATCCAGTATCTTTTCAAAGTTTTGTCAGGTGATCTTAGAGGCTCTAATTTTGATTTTCAAAATTTGATGCCGGATTCGTAATCAGCAACCTCGAAATCCCATGTATACTGATTTTCAACAAAATTCCATTTTGTTCCAAGTTTTTGTCAGGTGATCTTAGAGGCTCTAATTTGAATTTCCAAATTTTGAGTTCAGATTCGTGATCAGCGACCTCAAAAACGTATAGATACCAATTTTCATCCAAATCCATCAATGAGGAAAATATGTAATGTAAATAGTTTACTTTCAGAGTATCACGTCTCGACGTGGGATCAAGTTGTCATTTTCAGACGTGTACACACATATACACACATGTACATACAGATACATGCATACGACATCATCCCCGAAGTCAGAAAAACTCCGAGGGAAAAAATTTCCTGAAACGGCACTTTTTATAGAAATTTTCCGAAATGGCACTTTTTATAGATTTTTTCTGAAATGGCACTTTTTATACTTGTCAATCTGAAACGGCACTGTTTATAGAAAGTTTCTGAAATGGAACTTTTTATAGCAAGTTTCTGAAATAGAACGTTCTTCCTCCCAAGCGACGATATGAGAATACAAATTTTCTTTGTGTGATCGATATGATAATATGTCTTTGCTGCGTCAACCTCACGAACCAGAGAACTTGTTTTCTCATTTTATATGATGTGTATTGCCAGCTCCTGTAGCCTGTACGCTAATAACAAGGCAGTTGTAGCTTTCTAATCTAATCGAATAATAACTTGATACACACATCTATTTTCTAACTGATTAATTATTTTCTAATTGATTAGATTCATCAATCAATCAATGAATAACCTCAAATCAAATATCTACAAAAATAAAGGAACTAATCTACCTTGAAGAGTATATCAGCATCAGCAAACAGGTTAGCTTCTCTCAAATAAGTCAATCAATTTGGATTCGGATTGGCAAACTTGCTGAAGTAGCTAGGATGATGTCCAGCACATTTGCACTTTCCATCACGAATGCCCGAGTTATGAATTCGCCTAGTCTAGTTACTATAATTCGCGATACTTTATATATATATATCTGTATCCGCCTACCAGCTGTTTATTGCGAACGATATACTATTATCATATATCGTCGCCTCCGAGCAAAAAGGGGCCAACTCAGCGTCCCGAACAAGAAGGGGCCAACTCGCTGGCCGGGCAAAAAGGGGCCAACTCGCCGTCCGTGCAAAAAGGGGCCAACTCGCAGTCCGTGTAAAAAGGGGCCAACTCGCCGTCCGTGCAAGAAGGGGCCAACTCACCGTCCGTGCAAAAAGGGGCCTACTCAGGCGAGTTTTGAATTTCACATAAAATTCAGTTCACGAATCTCTTGAGAAGTCATATGCACGCTATGTGATAGCCGTAGTGCGTCTCTTTCAATGATTAGGTGATTTTCACGTAATTTACATGTTATCAGAATGTAATATGTCAAGTTAACTATTTACGTTAAACGGCTTTTGCTCGATGGTTTCTTTTAGAAATGGTATACATATGTTTTTGACGTCGCTCATAGTGGATCCGGCCTGAAATTCTAAAAATTCAAATTAGAGCCTCTAAGAACACCTGATAAAAATTTGGAAAAAAATTGAATTTTGTTGAAAATTGGTATACATGGGTTTTCGAGGTCGCTGATCACGAATCCGGCCTCAGATTTTGAAAATTAAGATTAGAGCCTCTAAGATCACCTGACAACAATTTGGAAAAAAATTGAATTTTGTCGTAAATTGGTATACATGGGTTGTCGAGGTCGCTGATTACAAATCCGGCCTCAGATTTTGGAAATTCGAATTAGATCAAGCCTCTAAGATCACCTGACAAAAATTTGGAAAAAAATGAATTTTGTCGAGAATTGGTATACATGGGTTTTTGAGGTCGCTGATCACGAATCCAGCCTCAGATTTTGAGAATTAAGATTAGAGCCTCTAAGATCACCTGATAAAAATTTGGAAAAAAATTGAATTTCGTCGAAAATTGTTATACATGGGTTTTTGAGGTCACTGATTACGAATCCGGCCTCGGATTTCAAAAATTCAAATTAGATCAAGCCTCTAAGAACACCTGACGAAAATTTGAAAAAAAAATTGAACTTTGATGAAATTTGGTATACATGGGTTTTTGAGGTCACTGATTACGAATCCGGCCTCAGATTTAAAATATTAGAATCATAGCCTCTAAGATTGGTGACCGAAAATTTGAAAAGATACTGGATTTGAATAAAACTTGGTATACATGGGTTTCCATGATCGCTGATTATGAATCAGGCCTCAGATTTTTAAACTTCGAATTAGATTGAACCTGCAAGATTGCCGACCGAAAATTTGGAAAGATAATGGAATCTAATGGAACTTGGTATACATGGGTTTTTTAGGTCGCCGATTACACATAAAGCTTCAGATTGAAATAAGCCTAAATCTTCAACATCGTCGACCGTAACAAGGAAACATCCTTTTAGAAGGTTACCCAAATAAAAAACCATCTCATATTTGACTTCATAGAAAAAACTGTTTCAAGTGTGATTACATTCTTCTAGTTTTCGCTCGTTTAGAGTTAATACATGCATTCGTGTGTATATTCCCAATTTTAATTGTATTCATATACGATGCAATGATCTCTCGCTCGCTGTCGCTCACTCGAGTCTTTCGAGTGGATTTTAATCAAAGAATCTACAAAACATTCTATGATCTTCAATATTCAATTCAGTTTTGAGAATTTATACTTTTAAATTACTGTAAATAGATATAAATCGACATCATGATGCATATTAATTATAGCCCTCGATCTTCTCTTTTGATCCATCACACCACATGTTCTTCAAATCGTCATTTTCTGAGTTGTTTATCAGATAGAAAATTGGAAAAAATGGTTTTCGGCAACGCGGCAAGTTTTCTAAGACGTATATTACGCCCCCACGTCTGTTTTTCTGGAATTTACACCTCATATTATGAAAATGCTCATTTTACTCTATAAATCTGCAAGATCAGATTTTGAATAGATAACCCAATTATATTATTTTTTTAACGTTATCCTGGAATCAAACGTCGAATAATTGTCTTTATGGCCATTACGCCCCCACAGTATCAATTTTTCGAACACATAGACAGTTCAAATTGTAGTTCTTGACCTCCTCTTCCGAACCCATTATACCGAATTTTGTTCAAATCATCATTCTCCAAGTTGTTTATTACTTCAAAATCTTTCGTATGACGAAAATTCTGCTACACATGATTTTCCACATAATAGATCACGTCCACGCGTCTATTGTTTTGGACTTTTTACCTTAGATTATGAAAATGCTTGGGCTCCTCTATCGATCTGCCCGACCCGATTCCAAAATACTCTAACAAAACATTGTTTCCGAGAGCAAAATATGGGAATCCTAATTTGTGTACGGATTAATTTTAATATAATGTAGATTTGTTCTACAAGTTCCTTTGAAAGAAGGGAACAAATGAGAACTAGAAAATTTATATACAGTGTTTAGAGTGAAATACCGTGAAACTCTATTTGCGTAACAGCATAAACTCTGGTACAAGTATTGAAGATTATACTTGCCACAAACATTTTTGCATATTCTGATCGATGCTTATTATATTCCCAACATAAGTTTATTTTGAATGGAATCAACCGACTTTTGCTGACACCAGAGTAGAAGAAATTCCTCTTTATTCAGTAAACCATCTAAACGGATGCTTCTTCGTTACCATCGATGATGTTGAAGGTTTAGGCTTATTTCCATCCAAAGCTCGAGGTGTAATCAACGCCCAAAAGAACCCATGGATACCAATTTCATCAAAATCCAGTATTTTTTCAAATTTTCGGTCGTCAATTTTAGAGGCTTTAATTTGAATTTTCAAAATCGAAGGCCGGATTCGTAATCAGCGACGTCAAAAACCCATGGAAACTAATTTTTATCATAATCCATTAACTTTCCAAATATTCGTTCGCTAATCTTAGAGGCTCTAATTTGAAATCTTCATATCTGAGGCCGGATTCGTAATCAGCAACCTCAAAAACCCATGGATACTAATCTACACTACTATACTATACTGTAAAGTTAATCCTCCCGGAAATTTCATGGAAAGATTTTTCAATGAAGGAGTTGACTACCATAAAAACAAATAAAACGGATCAAAGGGAAATTGCCTGCGGTATCATGTTCCGTATTGAAATTTACAAAAAAACGATGCGTGGATGTCAAAAATGGTAAAATTCAAGTTGCGTTTTTTTGGTATCCTCATTGGAAAAAACTGTGAAATAGTTGTATGGTGCAAATTTGAGTTTCACTGATTTATAAATCAATCGAAAATCTTTCCCATTCTATGGTGGAAATTTTGGAAAAAATGATGCGTGGGCGTGAAATATGGAAAAAACGAACTTTCATCAATTTGTACCGCATGAACCGTTGGAAAATGTATGAAACAGCGTCGTGATGAACATTCTGATTGGAGGTATCGATAGAGCTCATTTAGCGCTTCAATTATTTATCGTGAAAAAATCAAAAATATTGATGCGTAGGCATGAAGTATGTAATTGAAAATTGGTAGTTTACTTTGCGATTTTTATGCTTTCAGATAAATACGTGAGATTATGATCTGGTGCCATTTAGAGTATGTTTGATCGAAAGAATATCTAATGGGCTTGAATATTTACATTATATTAAAATTAATCCGTACACAATTTATGATTCCCATATTTTTCTCTTGGAAACAATGTTTTGTTAGAGTATTTTGAAATAGGGTCTGGCAGATCGATAGAGGAGGCCGAGCATTTTCATAATCTGAGGTCAAAAATTCAAAAAAATAGACGCGTGAGCGTGATCTAAGTTGTGGAACATCATGTGTAGCCGAATTTTCGTCATACGAAAGATTTTGAAGTAATATACAACATGGAACTTGATGATTTGAAGAATACTCGGTATTATGGGGCGAAAGAGGAGGTCAAGAGCTACAATTTGATTTGGCTATGTGTTGGAAGAATTGATATTGTGGGGGCGTATTGACCAAACATAATTATTTGACGTTTGATTCCAGAAAACGTTGAAAAAATAGTATAAATGGGTTATCTATTCAAAATTTGATTTTGCAGATTTATAGAGGAAAATGAGCGCTTTCATAATCTGAGGTGGAAAATCCAAAAAAATAGACGTGGGCGCGTAATATACGTCATAGAAAACTTGCCGCGTTGCCGGAAACCACTTGTCTCCAATTTTCTATCTGATAAACAACTTAGAAAATGATGATTTGAAGAAAATGTGGTGTGATGGATCGAAAGAGAAGATCGAGGGCTATAATTTATATTTATTATGATGTCGATTGATATCTATTTTCAATAAATTAAAAGTATAACTTATTGAAACTGAGTTGAATATTGAAGATTATAGAATATTTTGTACATTTTTCAATTAAAATCCACTCGAAAGACTCGGGCGAGCGACAGCGAGCGAGAGATTATTGCTAGTTTCCATAAAAATACAGTATCTTTTTAATATTTCGGTCGCTAATCTTTGAGGCTCTAACTAGAAGTTTTCAAATCCGAGGCCGGATTCGTAATAAGCGACCTCAAAAACCCATGTATACCACTTTTCGACAAAATTCATTTTTTTTTCAAATTTTTGTCAGATGATCTTAGAGGCTTGATCTAACTCGAAGTTTAAAAATCTGAGGCCTGATTCATAATCAGCGATCATGGAAACCCATGTATACCAAGTTTTATTCAAATCCAGTATCTTTTCAAATTTTCGGTCACCAATCTTAGAGGCTATGATTCTAATATTTTAAATCTGAGGCCGGATTCGTAATCAGTGACCTCAAAAACCCATGTATACCAAATTTCATCAAAGTTCAATTTTTTTTTCAAATTTTCGTCAGGTGTTCTTAGAGGCTTGATCTAATTTGAATTTTTGAAATCCGAGGCCGGATTCGTAATCAGTGACCTCAAAAACTCATGTATAACAATTTTCGACGAAATTCAATTTTTTTCCAAATTTTTATCTAGTGATCTTAGAGGCTCTAATTATTATTTTCAAAATTTGAGGCCGGATTCGTGATCAGCGACTTCAAAAACCTATGTATACCAATTTTCGACAAAATTCAATTTTTTTTCAAATTTTTGTCAGATGATCTTAGAGGCTTGATCTGATTCGAATTTTCAAAATCTGAGGCTGGATTTGTAATCAGCGTTCTCAAAAACCCATGTATACCAATTTTCAACAAAATTCAATTTTTTTTCCAAATTTTTATCAGGTGATCTTAGAGGCTCTAATCTTAATTTTCAAAATCTGAGGCCGTATTCGTGATCAGCGACCTCGAAAACCCATGTATACCAATTTTCGACAAAATTCAATTTTTTTCCAAATTGTTGTCAGGTGATCTTAGAGGCTTGATCTAATTCGAATTTTCAGAGTCTGAGGCCGGATTTGTAATCAGCGACCTCGAAAACCCATGTATACCAATTTTCGACAAAATTCAATTTTTTTCCAAATTTTTGGTAGGTGATCTTAGAGGCTTGATCTAATTCGAATTTTCAAAATCCGAGGCCGGATTTTATTCCAAATTTTTATCAGGCGATCTTAGAGGCTCTAATTTGAATTTTTAGAATTTCAGGCCGGATCCACTATGAGCGACGTCAAAAACATATGTATACCATTTCTAAAAGAAACCATCGAGCAAAAGCCGTTTAACGTAAATAGTTAACTTGACATATTACATTCTGATGACATGTAAATTACGTGAAAATCACCTAATCATTGAAAGAGACGTACTACGGCTATCACATAGCGTGCATAAGACTTCTCAAGAGATTCGTGAACTGAATTTTATGTGAAATTCAAAACTCGCCTGAGTTGGCCCCTTTTTGCACGGACGGTGAGTTGGCCCCTTCTTGCACGGACGGCGAGTTGGCCCCTTTTTACACGGACTGCGAGTTGGCCCCTTTTTGCACGGACGGCGAGTTGGCCTCTTTTTGCCCGGCCAGCGAGTTAGCCCCTTCTTGTTCGGGACGCTGAGTTGGCCCCTTTTTGCTCGGAGGCGACGATATCATTATCATACCGCATACGAGGGACGAGGCTGGACGTAATATACGTTTCGTTGAGAACCACACTCGCAATAGGCCTCGTACCGCTCGAACGTAATATACGTGGTGTTAGCGAATTTTTCTGTGGGAGAATTTCTCGAGAGGAAAAAGTAGCTGTCGTCTGCTCGTCGGCTTATACCTTCTATTCTGAAATAACTAAGCCGATTCTAATAAAATCTTTTTTACACAATTAATCGCAACTGAATGCAGTTTTTTCTGATAACCATTGTGAAACTGCGGAACATCGTTATAATAAAAATAATTCTAAGGTGCGAGGTTAAACCGACAACGAGCTGTATATAAGGCTTATCGCGTCCCTTCGTCGCTTGCTGCACATACTTGTCGTTGGGGGCGCTGTCACGCCCCCTGATGATGATTTTAATATGAATACTGAAAATTTTTTCCTTTTTAGGGATTGTTCCTTTCCTAAAGATCAAATTCTTCTATTTCTTCATTTTATTTATCCCTTAAATCAACTGAGGGAACGTCTGTCTTCCTTGAAGTATATTTGCTCAACCATAATTGCATCTTCATTCTGAATTGAAATTTCATGATTGAAAGAATTCCGCTCACCTATTGCAGCAATTATCTTTAGCTGGGTTTTGATCAGAGTTTTGCTTTTCTAAAGAGAAAGCTTTGTGATGGGGTAAAAATTGACCTCGATTTTCGTGATTTACCGGTCGAGAAACATGGAAATCCAAAAATGTCTGTATGTATGTACGCACTCACGTACGTACGTCTGCGACCACATTTTGTTTTGACATGCGATAGCCATCGAAGGAATGGTCCGATCGTCCTGAAATTTTGCACACGAGTCAGTCTTGAGAAGGCGTGAACCGAGTTCGATTTCTAGAAACATCCGTTGTTCATTTTTCTAGCAATCGTTGCTAGCGTGTTTTTCATAAGTTTCCATATAATCCATGATAAATGCTCATTTGGGCTCGTATACTTATGGGAATCTATAAGAATCAAAGAGATATTTCCCGTAGAAACCATTGTTGATATCTCTAGCAACCGTTATTTATATCTCTTGCAACCGTAACTAGGGAGTGGGAAAGATCCATTTTCGGAACGATTGATGACTAAGAAGTAAGAACATCGTAGCTCCGACATTTACCACAGAAACCGTTGTTTACGTCCTTAGCAACCGTTACTACGGAGTGGAGAAAATGAGTTAGAAGTTCATTTTGCTCTCTCAAAGAGGGGTGAAAATCGAACTTTCGATCCGGACTTCCGGACCGAAATTAGTCAAGGAAGACTTTCAATTTTTTTTAGATTTTTCAAACGATTTATTGCTGGAGAATTATTCATTGCTATTTCCAGATTATTTAATATCAAAATGGATCGAAGGTAACTGCAGGCAATTCGGCACTGCAGGCAATTTGGCACGTTTGTCAGATTTATTTCCGGTGCTCTCTGAGCATCAG
Source organism: Aphelinus atriplicis (assembly GCA_020882685.1). Lineage (NCBI taxonomy): Eukaryota > Metazoa > Arthropoda > Insecta > Hymenoptera > Aphelinidae > Aphelinus > Aphelinus atriplicis. The sequence goes on along the minus strand of CM037073.1, from coordinate 60,014,688 downwards.
TCGCCCTTGGGTTGTGTTGGAGGAATTAAGAGAAAATTTTTGGTACTTTCCCGGCTCATTCAGCCCTGAAAGCCACTCTCCTACAACACTTTGAAGTTTCACTTACTGATTTTTTCGCCTTTTTCTTATTCCAGTATTCACACTCAACCTAAAAAATCAGGAGTAAATAATTTTCATCTGTCAAAGTATCATGACTTTTTTTATGTAAAATCATCTCATCTTTTGATTGGTCATATCAGTTTTCTCGGAACTATTTCTTATCCTACTCAAATTGCTCTTTTTTGAAAAAAAAAAGTGAAGCCAATGTGGCCCCTTATGCTTTTGTAAATGGAATATCATTGGCTGCAGTTACCTTAGTTCCTTATGCGGCTAAGGATATATTAAGGGGGTAGCCCACCTAAATTTTAACATGGTTAAAAAAAATCGTACGAGGCTGTAAATTTATATTCTAATTCATTTTGCTTTCTCAAAGAGAAAGCTTTGTAACAGGGTAAAAATCGACCCACCGAATCGGATTTCGGGACCTCGATTTTCGTAATCTACGGGTCGAAAAACATGGAAATCCAAAAATGTCTGTATGTATGTACTCACTATGGAGTTGTTTATTTCTCTAGCAACCGTTGCTAACGTGTTTTTGATAAAAGCTCCAAAAATCATCATCAATGCACGATGGGTCTCCAATTCTTTCGACGATCGATGAGAATCGATGAGACATTCATTTTGGAACAATCATTGTTTATTCTCCTAGCAACCGTTGCTATGGAGATACAAAATTCAGCTTCAGACTGAATTTTTTTGTCGTACGATAACTTTCGAAGAAATAGTCCGATCGTCTTGGAATTTTGCACACAGGTCGTTCTCCGGAGGATGTAAACCGAGTTCGGTGTTCCGCAACATCCGTTGTTTATTTCCATGGCAACCGTTGCTAGCGTATTTGTGACCAGTTCCCATATAATTCATGATAAATGATCATTTGGGTTTGTATATTTATGGGATTCTATAAGAATCAAAGAGACATTTCCCGTAGAAACCATTGTTGATGTCTCTAGCAACCGTTGTTAATATCCCTTGCAACCGTAACTAGGGAATGGGAAAAGTCCGTTGGAGGTTCATTTTTGGAACTGTTGATAACTAAGAAGTAAGAACATCGAAGCTCAGACATTTACCATAGCATTCTGCTACTGCTGAGAGTCGTTTCAACTCTCACAGTAGTAATATAATAAAATACTTATATATCTCTACTCTTGCTGAGAGTCGTTTCGGCTCTCACAGTAGTATAACAGAACTTTTCATATACTCATACAACCCCACAGCTGCTGAGAGTCGTTTTGACAATCACAGCTGTAATATATTTAAAATTCTTCAAACTTCTGATAATTCTACTGCTGTTGATAGTTGTTTCGACTCTCACAGTAGCAGTATAACAAAATATTTTCAATGTTAACGTAACCCTACTACTGCTGGGAGTTGATTGGACATACACAGCAGTAGTTTAACAAATTTACAAAAGTATTTAAATGATTTCCCCAATATATTTCTAATTCATTCTATTCAATAATCTTACTGATTGGACCCGCTATATTTCTTGATGCTTGTACTGCATCATGGAGATGACTCAAGTGTTGTATTACTGATAAGAGTAGTACGACTAATATGTGACTGATGTAAGAATACTGAATTGATTATATTTTTGTTTTCAGTCTGTATGCGGAAGAGGATTGTCTAATACAAGCATTTCTTCGGTAAGATTCATTTGTATTCGAGAGAGTTATTTCATAATTTGATACATTATCATGTTAAAATATATTTTCAATTTATATTCAATAGAACTTCATCATTTCAAGTTCAAGTATATTTTAACATTATTTTCCAGTAATATTTTTTGAAGAACTTTATGATTTCAAATATAGTTTACAACATTCTCAATTCAAGTTATTGATTTTCTTTTTTCTCAACAGATTTATGATGAGCAGAGAAGTCTCCTGCATTTTGAAATTGTTGAAAGTTAAGGAATTTCCACCATCAGTTGCAGCAACGTTGAAAGATCCAGCTGAAGAACTCTTACTACTAATAATACCCCAAAAAAGTCAATTGTTCCAAATTCGAACGATCCTCATCCTCCAAGTTCTGCTTCAAGTTCCATCAACTATCCTGCTTCTACAAGATCAAACATTTTGGCAAGTTCGGATGATTTTCATCCAAGATCAACTTCATCGCCCATCAGAGATTCACCTGAATCTCCTGATACAATTTTAGCATCGTTTCCATCCGCCAACTTTTATCCAACTAGTTCAAGTTCACCAGGTCCAAGTTATTCCCTACTGTCTTCACTCTCTATTAATTGGAAGTATTGGAATGTCTTTCAATCAAAACCTCAATATATAATTTTTACTCATTGTTGTATTCTGTTTCTCAGCGTCAACGCAGGGATTATCACCAGCCTTGTTTGAGTGGTGGAAAAAGAAATCTGGAGAACAACACCCACCCACATTATCTGGAGTACACTCTTTCTTCGACGAACAAGAAACATTTATCCAACTGCAAGAAAACGCATTGGATTTAAGATCTGCAGTTCTCGTACAGTAAGAGGACAACTCAAATTCTCAGTTTGGAATTCACGGAAGACAAGAGGACGGTATAATTCGAAATCGTGTTTGTCGTCCGAAACGACGCAAGACCTCTTCAACTGTTAGTTGAGAACATTGCAAAACTTGTTCTTGTCAGAAGACAAAGAATACACAACTTCGGTGAGTTTTTCTTGTTAAGAATTAATTCCAGAATTGTCTTTAAATAAGTGAATAACGAATAGAAATACTTAACAATAAAAATTACTTTACAGATAATGCAGAATACTACACCTAACGTTATCACATATCCCTACGAAAACTCAATTCTTCTTAATGGCGGATCAGTTGAAATTCATTCAAATACAAAGGAAAAAACTGTAAGTATTAAATTGATTCTGCAATTTTAAAAAATATGCTAGTTTCATAATAGTATATTATGCACCCTAGCGAGGTTAGGCGATTTCAGCACGAAAAACGTTTACTGCCGCTGGGACGAAAAAGTAATTTTATTTTTAGTCTGTTCAAGATCTCAAGTTGAAATTATCTGAAGGAAAAATTGATATTGTAGCATAAAAGTCGAGTTTTGATGTAGCCAAAAAGTTTATGAAACAGATGGGAACTAATCAAGGAATAGGACGTGGAAAATGTAAGAAAAAAATGGACGAACTGAAGAAACAAATGATTGTACAAAATCAATCCGGACGTTCTAGCAGAAAAGAAAAAGAAAATAAGCCTCAGAGAAAAAAATCAAGAAGTTGCTATTGAAGAAAAAGAAAGACCTGAAATTGATGAAAAGGTTCAATTTCTTCGAAACTATACTATTCCGGAGAAAGTTTCTATTGCAACTCCAACTTGTACGACTACATCAAAATCTATATTTTCACCGATAACACCACCTGAACATTTGTCAAGAATTGGTATTATGAGGGAAAATCCAAAGGTAAAGAAGAATTTGACAGTTTCTTTCAATGATGAACTCCGCGACGAGTTGAGCGACTTCATAGTCATACCACCACAGCTAGCTCCCAGAGAGCATGGTAAGTAATCATCGTTTGATCAAAACACGGACTAATTTTAATACAATTGATTCATGTTCTACATATTTCAATGTTTCAGAATCTCATGGATGATGGAGCTGATTTGGTGCGACTAATGAAGATTTAGTTTATAAAGTGTGAAAATTTACTAATTTGTTATAATTCTAGTATTTGCATTCTAGTTCAGTAAATCTTACGAGATTTCCAATTTCTTGTCACTAGTATATTGATTTTTGAAGTTCCTAATAGTTAAAGAATGATAGTTTATAAAAATTATTGCAGTTTGATCATTTTAAATGATATTCTGAGTCTGATGTTATTCATCTAAGATTGAATAGTTAAACTTAAGTTGTTTCATTGAGATTCTCCATACAACATAATATAATATTCTAGATTTCTATCAGTAATAATACATTATTAATATAAGAGCTCGTAGTTCTTTTGTTCAATAAGTGATGTTATACTTACGATTAGAACATTATTGATTTTGTAGTTCTTTTGTTCAACAAGTGATGTTATACTAACGATCAATTGATTTATTGATTTTGTAGTTCTTTGTTTAATAAGCGATTATTGATGTATTGATTTTGTAGTTCTTTTGTTCAATAATCTCATAAAGAAAGAGAGAGTAAACGGAGGAGATTATAAATCTCTTGTATTTTGAAGAAATATGTTGTATCCAATTCTATTCCAATTACACGACACACGATCTGTCGACATTCCTTCGAAATACAAGTGAATGGTTGATCTCCACAGGTCAGAAGCGTGGTTGGGGCTTCTTCCCTCTCTCTTTCTCACAGTATTTGATTGGAAAGTGGTTTTAATAATTCAAATCATAGATTTTATATAAAATTATACATTTATTTTCAACTATACATTAAAAATATTTTTTCATTAATTTCTGTAGGTTTTTGAGAAAATATCATTGCTTCATGATGTATGTCATAATCATCTGCATCTACAGCATCAATAGATTCTAGCTGATTCTCTCGCTGCTTCATTATCCATTTTTTTAGGGTTAGTACATTCCTCACAAGACATACAGACTTTTTACGAAGAGGATGATTCAAACAAGGGAATGTACTATTTTCCAAATTGTCCAAGGAAGGACAGCTAACATCCAGTAGATCTATTACAGTTCTGAAATTGATTTATTGAGGAACATTCACGACAAATATTTCGAGGTAGGTAAATTATATAGAAAATATGCTCACTTTCCATGGAAATGTTCCTCCAACCACTTCTTCTTCTCCAGTCCTTTTACATGAATTATTTTCGCATCCGTCAAGTTTTCGTGTAAGACTTGAGATGATGAATTATAGGGAATATAACCCCAATTCCATGGTATTCCATGGAAATTTCTTTCCAACTATTTGTTAGTAGACTTCTCTTCCTTCAAAAGTTTTGTCCATTTACAAGGTGGTTGCAGCAAACACACTACTGGGAATTTCGTAGAATCCTTAAGCACGATTATTGCGAATTCCTTAGGCACAAATATATTTGAGGATCTCCGGAATCCCTGAAAATCCACCACATATTCAGCCATCGAGATTGAACCGACTAACTGCTACTCTTACTGTGAGTGAACTGAGCTCGATCCTGTTCGCTACCTCTATTTATAGTCAATTTTTTTACCTCCCACTCACGTTTCTGAAAACCCAGAATTTATTCCTGAAATTCGTGGATGCTATAAATGATTTTCTCCTCCCACTCGCGTTTCAAATAATATAGAATCATTTCTTGAAATTCGCGGATAGAACGTATATAAAGAGCGTCGAAGGTTGCAAGAGCGTCAGATCAACTTCGCTGGTCGATCGAGACGGATGTTGCCTGGATTCTAAGCTAGTGCTTTCAGGAGTTTTCATTAATTCTAAAAATTCATGTGTCAGTGTGTATAAGGTGCTCCAGTTTTCAGTGAATACAGAACCATTTCTTGAAATTGTTAAATCAAAACGCATATATAAAGAGCATCAGTGGCGGCTAGAGCATCAGTTAAGTTTTGCTAGTCGATCGAGATGGATGTTGTTGGGTTCTAAAGTGCTCATTATTTCTAAAAATTCCTGTGACAGTGAGTATAAGTTTCAGTTTTCGAAGAAATTTTGAATCACTCCTCGACATTGATGAATGAAAATATACATAAAGAGCATCGATAGTAGCTAGAGCTTCAGTTGCGCTTCACCAGTCAATCGAGATGGATGTACGACAGATTCTTAAACCAATCCTTTTTGAAATAATACAGATTCTCTGTAACGTTCATTGATTCTGGAAATTCATGTGAGGGTGTACATATAAGAACTCCAATCGTGTCTAGCCATCAGTTCAGTGCTGCGAGTCAATCAATACGGATCGTTTGAGTTACAAGAACATTTACTAGAATTTATCAATCAATTCTTTAAATTCGCTAAGAAGAGTTTCAAGGCTGCATCAGGATGGCGTCTCTACAGTATTTTGAAGTAAATGTAAAGATGCTTCAGCGATCTCTTAAACTTCATTCAGCTGATGCTGACGATGACGATCTACAAAGATGGTTAGAGATGTCTACGGAGATGAGCAATGATCTGGAAGATCTTATAAATTCTAGTGATTTTGATAGATATAAGAAACAAAAACTGCAGACATTGATGACGCATGTGATACGGATTGATAATCAACTTCAAGACCTGCTTCGAAGAACTGGTGGAGAGCTTCAACAAGAGCATCCATCAGAAGCAGATAAATCAAGAGTTTGTTGGGATGACATAAATTCTGCATCCAAGAAACGTAACCAGTCTGGAGTCATCACAAACCTGGGTTAGAGTGGGCAGAGCTCTCGGCAGAATATATAATCCAGAAGAATGATATCGAGACAGGTGATGTAAAATATTTCAACACTGCTAGTGAGTCAGTGTATCAAACAACAAATTTGGAAGAATGGTACAATGCTCATCTTCGAGAACCTATATTAAAGCAGATGGAAGAATTCGAGGAACAAGGTTCAGGATGGACTCTCCAACAAATCTTGAGTTTGACGATTAATATGAATCAGTACAAACCAATGCAGGGTAGCTCTTACATCCCTCTACCACCATACATTCAAAATAAACGTGCTTGTGTGAATGTATGTAATATGAATGATAACGAGTGCTTCAAATAGGCGATATTGTCAGCTTTGCATCCAACTGAACGTAATCCTCAGCGTATAAGTTGTTACAAAAAGTATGAAGATGAATTAAATTTCGAAGGAATGACTTTCCCGATGTCATTGAAGCAGGTAGTGAAATTTAAAAAATTGAACAGAATCTCAGTAAATATATTCATTCTGAAGAAATATCGAGGAATATACAAGGTTTCTACTGCTCATGTAACTTCATCATATAAAAAAAGCATGTGAAAAGCATGTGAATTTGCTTCTCATTCAAGATTTTTACATTGATGAAGATAAAGAAGAATTTAATGAAGAATTTAATAAAAATTCAACTACATCAATACCTAAATTCCATTTTGTATGGATCAAAGATCTATCACGATTATTAGTAAAGTGCATATTTGTAATCGATGTCTGCATCGTTTTAAAAAAATAGATCAACCGAAGAAGCACATGATAGACTGTATACAGTTAAACAAATGCAAGATAAACTTACCAGTTGAAGGAAATGCTATACTCAAATTCAAAAACTTCAAATACAAGGAGAAAGCACCATTCATCATCATTGGTTACTATTTCAAGTGCAGTTATGATGATTCAAAATCGAAATTCAAAAGCTTCAGACAGACCAATGAACATATAGATACAATAACACCAGCTGACTGGTTTATATTGTAGCTGACAGAATCGCTTAGGAATTAGAAGAATTATATAATAATCCAGTTCCAATGATCCTAACTCATGAAGGAAAAAAAGAAGTTTGTAAAAGTTCAAATCTGTCATATATGCAGGAAAGATCTCAAAAAAGGACAGAAGAGAGTAGCTGATCATTGTCACTTGACTGGCAAGTAAGTAACATTATCTCATTCAAATAATATTATCGTAAAAATATTCAATGTCATCACATATTATTTTCGAGATTTCGTGGAGCTGCACATGAAGGATGTAACGTCAATTATGAAGATTCAAGAGTCATCCCAGTAGTTTTCCACAACCTCACAGGATATGATGCACATTTCTTGATAAAAGAGATCGCAACTACTGGAAATTTGATTGGAAGAGTTACCGTAATAGCTGAGAACAAAGACCGATACATCTCATTTACGAAGCATATCGAAGGTAGCTGCATTAATTTCCGATTTATAGACTCATTCAGATTTATGCCCTCGTCTTTGGAAAAGTTGGCTTCCTACCTAGATAGACATGAGATAACCACGAAGGTGTTCCTAGAAGATGGGTACACTCTTGACATGATTCAACTACTGACAAGGAAAGGAGTATTTCCATACGATTTCGTGAATTCGTTCGAAAAATTGGAGACAACATCACTTCCATCAAAAGAAGAGTTTCGAAGCAAACTCAACGAATGTGAAATCCATGTTGAGGATATTGATTCCAGAACAACCCTTCTCTCAGAAGAAGAAAAAAAGGAAAAACTGGTAAGATGAGAGATCAAAGAAGAAGACTATGCTCATGCGAAAAATGTGTGGAATGTATTCCAAACGAAAAATTTGGGAGAATACAGAGACCTCTATCTGAAAGTGGATGTGCTGCTACAAGCAGACATTTACTAGAATTTCCGATCTACATGTTTAGCAGCATATGACATAGTATTAACAGTTAAAAATATCGAACACTCTTTAGAACAAATTGACATAAGCCACACTATTAAAAATAACGTTAGAGAAACTGTCACTAATGCCTTAATTAACAATATAAATAAAGTTAGCTACATTTCATCCCAAGACAGAGAATTTGCAAAAAAACTTCCAGAAACTAAGAATTTTTTAAAAAATAATAGCAATATTTTTTTCACTCGTGCAGACAAAGGTAACTTGACTGTGTGTATGAATACTAGTGAATATAGAGAAAAAATGAACTCGCTTTTAGAAGATAAACATACGTATAAAATAGTTAAAAGAAACCCACTTAAATCATTACAAACTAAAGTTCATAAAATACTGTCCAGTATAAATGACCAAGACTTCCTAAATAAGCCTTTCCACAACATTCAATTGACACAAACTAATACTGTTCTAGCTAAAGCATATGGTTCACCTAAGATGCATAAAGCCGATGTCCCATTGGACCCATCATTTCTTCAGTAAACTCACCTACACATTTTTTAGCAAAAACCTTATATAACGAATTAAAAAAGTGTATAAAACCACCAATCTCTCGCGTGAATAATAGTTTTGAATTTAAAGAGCAAATTTCAAATGTACATGTCCCAGCTGATTACGTGTTACTTTCACTTGACGTCAGCTCATTGTTTACAAACATACCGTTTGATTTGGTTTTGAATAGTTTAGATAAAAGATTCTCACATATACACAGTAGAAGTCAAATACCGTTTGATGAAATTATTAAAATCACCCAATTTCTTTTTGATAATACATTTTTTGCTTTTGCCAAAAAATATTATAAACAAATTTTTGGCACACCCATGGGCTCTCCTATTTCCCCATTGTTTGCAGACCTTGTCATGGATGATTTAGAAATAGAATGTTTAAAAAAATTAAAGTTAGTATATAATTGTGAACTGCTAATTTACAAGAGATATGTTGATGACACCTTTTTATGTATAAAAAAAGAACACGTTGAAATAGTTATTAAAGTTTTCAATGAATACAATGAAAAATTTAAAATTCACTCATGAATTAGAAGAAAATAATTCTCTAAATTTCTTGGACACAACAATTATAAGAACCAACAATAAATTAATTACTAACTGGTATCAAAAACTAACATGCTCTGGTAGATTGTTAAATTTCAATTCAAACCATACAATTCAACAAAAACGTAACACCATTTCCAATTTAATCGATAGATCAGTATTACTCTCAGATAAAAAATTCCATAACGACAATATTAATAAAGTTAAAAGAATATTATTGGAGAACGATTACCCTCAGAAATTCATGGAATCATGTGTAAATGACCGACTTCGCTCAATTAGATTCTCTAAGAAGAAAAATAATTCAGATAAAAAAAGTCCCCTCTGTACTTTGGCAATACCTTTTCAAGATACATTTTACGATAAAGTATCTGGTTCTCTTAAAAAATTGAACATTAGAACAGTTCCTTTAGTGAATTATAATCTTACAAACATAATAAAATTAGGCAAAGATAAAACAGACATATTAGATCAAACTGAGGTAGTTTATAAATTCAATTGTAACGACTGTTCGGCATGTTATATTGGCGAGACGAAGAGAAAATTAAGAGATAGAATCACAGAACATCAAAAAATTACTGATCAACCACTTCCGGTCCCTTTGCATTTAATAGAAAACAGTACGCACACATTTGATTGGAATAACGTTAAAATTTTAGACCGCGAAGCCAATTATAAGAAACAACTTATTTTGGAAATGCTCCTCATCAACATGTACCAACACACACTTAATAAAAAGGAAAACACACACCAACTCAGTCACACGTATAGGAAGCTTAGCAAGATTTTTCAAAACAAATACACCAATGTATCTGATGGTATATAAGACCACTGACTTTAGCTTTATATACAATAGTTTGACAATGGCAGTGGAAGCAGCCGCTTCCACTGCCGAACGTAATATTATATTTTCATTCAAAACTGGTGAGAAAGAATATTTAATTGTTACTTCGTCGATTGTTTTGTACTTAAATTGTATAATTTATTACGTGTTTTTTTGTGTAATAAATTTTTAGCCTGATGAGGCCAGTGGACCTAACTGGCGAAACGTCGTATTAAATAAATATGTGGTGGATTTTGTGAATTTTACTTTTTCCACTTCACTCTGGATTGGCCCTCAAAGATCGACAACTTATACATATTTGGAATTATGGAGGGTGCACAGCATAATATTAGTATTTGATTTACTTGGACGCAAATAACCTCTATGGATTGGCAATGAATCAACACCTTCCGGAAGGAGATTTTAAGTGGGTAGATGATGTTCCTTCAACAACCTTCTTTCTCAATGTTCCTCATTATGGAGAAGTTGGATACATTTTGAAAGCTAGCTTCGAATACCCAGAGAGTTTGCACAACAAGCACAAGGATTTACCTCTCCTCCCAGAACACAAGACTCCTCCAGGTTCGAAACAAAAGAAGCTTTTGACTACTCTGAGTGAGAAAGAACGATACGTTTTACACTATCGTTTATTTAAACAAGCAGTCCAGCTAGGCTTGAAAGTCAAGGAAATACATCGCGTGTTGAAATTCAGACAGAGTCCATGGTTAAAGACATACATTGACTACAACACGCAGAAGAGACAAGAAGCTGGTAATGAATTTGAAAAGAATTTCTTCAAACTCATGAATAATGCTGTATACGGCAAAACCATGGAAAATGAGAGAAAATACTTGAATATTAAGATAGTATCTCATTGGGATGGACGATATGGTGCCTCTTTCTATATAGCTAATCCGAATTTACAGAGCTGTTCTGTTATTGATGAAAATCTAGTCATCATTCAATTGAATCAATCAGAGATTACCATTCGAAAACCAATATATATTGGACTTTCAGTTCTCGATTCATTCAAAGTTCATATGTATAACTTTCACTATATGAAAATGAAAGCATGGGTTGGTGACAAATGTAAGTTGCTGTATACTGACACAGATAGCTTCATATATGAGATCAAGGGTGTGAACATCTACAAGGTTATGACTGATCACTCTGAGTGCTCGATACCTCGGATCATCCTGAAAACAATCAATTCGGATTAGAACGGTTAAATAAGAAGAAATTGGGTCTCTTCAAGGATGAGTGTAACGGGAAAGTTATGGCAGAGTTCTTCGGACTTCGAAGTAAAATGTATAGTATCATCATCGATGGTGAGAATCAGATATCAGCAAAACATCATTCGTTCTCGGAAGCATAATGTTTGTACGGAGAAACAAACGAAGATTGCTCTCAGTTCTCGGGATGACAAACGTTTCTTAGTAACAAAAGAAACGGACACTCTTCCTTGGGGACACAAAGATATACCAAAAATCTTGGAACAGATTATTGAAAGAGAAGGGAGAGATGATGGAGAGGGGAGCTATGGATATAAGGAGCCTGAGCAGCAAGCAGAGCTCATTCAATCAGACGTCAAGCTCGAGAGCAGTCAACCTCCACTCAAGAGACCTAGACTTGAGGACGGAGACATTCTAGAAATTCTGGACGAAGATCTCATCCAAGAATTTTGTAGTGATTTCGTGGTAGAATAGTGGAGGGAGTAAACAGGCTTTATAAGTAGAGACATCGCAGAGTCAGCTCCATTAGGTTACCCATACAAGGTTCAGAACAGACAATCGTATCTAATAAAGGTAGAAAGAATATATCGTTTGTAGTGATATTTGTGACTAATAAGAATTCCTCTGTTTTAGTTGAAAAAATGGACCTCGCTAAACTGAATGAAATTACCAACAACACGTTCCTTCTGACGAAAAACATTAAAGAGTTGGAGGTTAATCAATGATACATGATCACTTCAATAGAGAAGGTTATGACCAAGTATGGGAAGAGGATGGTCTTCACTATCAATAAAGAGTTCCAGCTATTCGCACCAACCAGAGTATCAAACAATTTGTACGAGGATGATACTTCATATGAGTATTTGACATCCAAAGCGAACAGAATGGAGTTATTCCTCGAATATTTGGGGGATACCAAATTTGAATTCATGGTATGAATGCATTTTCGTTGTGAATAAATGTAAATAGAAAAAAAAATAGAGAAAGAAAAGGAGGGGAAAACGAATCACTTACGCATCCTATACTTTGAATTCGTTCATCCTATAAGGTTCGCAAGTGATGAGAATTGATTGTTCTTCACTTGAAGGTGGCGAAGGTGGGGTCCCTCTTCTCTTCCTCTCTAAAAAATTAGACTTAACGTAGCATATAATAGTTCTCATCCTATACTGTGAGGGTCAGTCTGCATTAGCCTCTCGTCATATCAAGTCGCTTTTCACAAGGATCAACTTTTACAGCCATGGCCTCATCTTCCAATCACGACATTTATCGGTAATAAATGTATTCGCTTTTATTTATTGAAGAGAATCTCATTCAATATTCAACACAAAAAATCTCCTATCAACAGATTCAAAGAAGCCAGACTGCAGAGTTACAATGAATTTCTATCAGCCTATGTAAATCCTACCCAGCTTGCAGCTGCTGGTTTTTATTACACTGGACAGATTGACAGGGACAATCCGTTTCAACATTAGATATAAATATCAACTTTGGAGAAAATAAAATTAATGATCATCCTATGTTTATAACTTGTTGCAATCAAGAGCGTAAAATTGTATTTTCACCATGTGGACATTTTGTGATAAAGTAACGAGTGATGGAGTTTCAAAATGTATTGTATGTCGTGAACGAATCATTCCGAAAGCTCGTGTTTTTCTATCTTAATCTATATGTATTTGATAGGGTTAAGGGATAATAAATAATTAAACAAATTATATTTACAGTTCTTATTTATTTATCCAACTATTATGTGATTTATCAAATCCTAACCATTTTACATACTCTTCATTTCCACGCTTTTTTACAACTTTCTCAACCAAATGAACGTCTGGATATTCGACTTTTGAGAGCTCCTGCTCGTAAAAACCACCAGAAACCGGTTGATCTTGATAATCTTTCCAATGATAAGTCACAGGACTCGTTTTACAAACTTTTTCAACAGTAAATATTTCCGTAGACCAATTCGGTGTATATCCTTTTTCGAATACTTTTTTTACTCTACTTACACGAAATTTATCATTCACCTTGAATTTCGGAATTTTAAGAGCATTTATTTCCTCAGAAAATCTTTTCAGAACTATACCCTGTTTAAAATAATCGACCGGATTTCCCACTTGTTTTCCCATTGGTGTTTGCCGGTCAAATAGGGGGGTTTCACCGGTGAAAACCGGTGGGAAATCCGGTCGATTGAGCGGTAATCGAAGTTGACCGAATAACATTCCCGGTCGATTGACCACGTTTCCTGGTCAGAAGAAAAATATCAAGGTCTCCTCCGGAAGAGTGTTTCCCGGTCGATAATCGGTGTTTTCCGGTCGATCAACCGTGATTCCCAGTCGATCGACCGGGGAACACGGTCAGAGAAAAAATATCAAGGGCTCCTCCGGAAGAGTGTTTCCCGGTCGATTATCGGTGTTTCCCGGTCAGCAAAAAATAATATGGGCTCCTTGAAAAGAGTGTTTCCCGGAAGACTCTCGGTGTTTCCCGGTCCATCAACCGTGATTCCCAATCGATAATCGTTGTTTCCCGGTCAATCGACCGTGTTTCACGGTCAGCAAAAAATAATATGGGCTCCTCGAAAAGAGTGTTTCCCGGACGACTCTCGGTGTCTCCCGGTCAATCGACCGTGTTTCACGGTCCATAGACCGGTCGATTTACCGGGAAACACCGTGAATCGACCGCAAAAGACTCTTCCGGGGAGCCCTTGATATTTTTTCTCTGACCGTGAAACCCGGTCGATCGACCGTGATTCTCGGTTGATTGACCGGGAAACACCAATAATCAACCGGAAAACACTCTTTCTAAAGAGCCCATATTTTTTTTCTGACCGTGTTTTCCGGTCGATCGACTGGGAATCACGGTTGATCGACCGGAAAACACCGATTATCGACCGAGAAACACTCTTCCGGAGGAGCCCTTGACATTTTTTTTTGACCGGGAATGTTATTCGGTCTACTTCGATTACAGCTCAATCGACCGGATTTCCCACCGGATTTCACCGGTGAAACCCCCCGGTCGATTATTTTAAACAGGGTAGCTTCATTGATTGAAGTGACATCTTTTGGTTTCATATTGATTGTTGTATGTTTTGTGTTGTTGTAATTTTTTATCAAATCTGGTAAGATGTCGAGCTATTTATAATTCCCCTGCAGACTGAATTGCTTCCTCATTTTTTTTTCAGTGTGCGATTAAACCGCTCACATATAGATGCTTTCAAATTACTGTACGTGGAGTATAAATTAATTTTATACTTTTTCATGAGAGTCTGAAAGATTTTATTGTAAAATTTCTTTCCCATGTCGACGGGCAGATTTTTAGGTATTCGTCCTCCACGAAGGATAGACTTCATAGCTGCAGTAACATCTTCACTGCTCTTTTATTTTGTTGGAATAGCCCAAGCATACTCGGAGAAAACATCTATGACAGTGAGCATATATCGATAACCTTTATTGTCTCGAGAATAATGTTGCATCTCAACTAGATCAGCCTGCCACGTTCCATTCAAACCACGAATATCAAACTTCCGACGTGGATAATTACGTCGAGCAGGTTTATGTATACTTATAAATCTATGAGTCGCTTCAAAGTACTTAAATTAACTGCATCATCCGATTTAATTGGTGCTGCGAGATTACACAATCTTCTGTTTCTAGATCGAATTGACTGTCAGCTGTTAATTTATATCCAATACCTGAAGGACCCGGAGCTACTGATGATGATTTCTTCTTCGAAGTACGTCTGAACACGTCGACACTCATTTTGATACTGATACAAATTCCCACGATCAGTTTAATATATTGCCTGCTTCTCGGAGCTCTTCAATAACCGAATGAATCTCGTTCTCGTGATTCAAATTACCAGCTGATCGTTCTGCAATCAGAAGACGAAGACGATCGACTAACTCGTTGCGATCATCCCAGTAAACATAGTTCATTCTCATACCAGGTCGAGCATATTTATATTTCGGTAGAAGTCCACATCCGGTGAATTCATTGAACATAGGACCAATGATCTTTTTAATTTCAATACTGTTAGAAGTCCGAAGTGATGCATTTGGATCATGTCCTTTTCTGTGAGCATTTGTCATTTCTAGAATTTCACGATAAGTCTGTAAGTCTTTTTGATTATACAAGTCTTCATTAGGATATTTTTTGGTTATTAATTCAATCAATCCTGGTGTAGCAGCATACTCCACACCCTTTAGAATTATTTTGTCATCTTCAAAAGTGATTCGACAATTACCAAGCTTGTACGCTCCCGAATATTCTTGACGTGATGATTGATGATGATGATTTTTCTTTCTTCAAGGATGTATTTTCATTGACGTTGTTTGTCCGAGGTTCTATTAGATTATCGAGCACAGATATTGGTGACGCTGCTCTCACTCTCTTTCTCCGAGGAGGTGTCAAAGAAGAAATGTATTGAATTTCTTTCTTGGGAATAATTTTTTCTTCATATTGAGGTGTAGTTCTCTGCGTGATATACGTGTTTCAAATTTACATCATCTTGTCGAAATAATACAAGTAGATTGACATTATCTCGAACAAGATGTTTTGGTACTTGAACATATAACTGACAAAGATAACAACATGTATCCAAGCACAAAGACAGCAAACGTAGCATCATTGGACAACAATTCAGTGTCAAAATTGATTTTCATTCATGAAAACTTTAACTCTGAATATGTGTAGACCAATATCATACTATAGCACACACATGTTGTTATTGCTTCAGTATCCAAGCACAGAGTGAAAAATCGATTATCGTTGATTTTTTCATATATTTCATGTGTTACTCTGTGTGAGTAAGACATGGAAGTGAGATTTGTTGAGTATACACGTTATTTATTCCTTCTATATGTTTTTTAGGATCAAATGTGATGTGGTGTTCAGTGAGAACAGTGAAAGTGTAGTGTTTTGAGGGAAATACGTCTCAGATAACATATTGGCAGACCAGCGCCTCTAACTAAAATACATAAATCTTGAAAGTTCGGAAGCGTTGGACCCTAAAACTTTGGATAAAATCTATTCTTGCCACAAGTAAACACCAAAAAAATGTTGGTCAAGATTGGTGATCCACATCCCAAATGGTCTCCTAGTAGTCCACCTGTAGTATGAGAATAGATTGAAACTGATCCTATTTGAGTCAACTGGATACTGATTTTTTCTTATTCGGGTTGATAGGCATAATGACGGATTGACATCGATTCAATTCAATTTTAAGTTAACGTAGAATTTTCGTATTCCTGCCAATTGCTAATTCACTAACACTATTTGGAATAGGACTCGATAGGGTAAGGTTGACTTGAAGACGAAAAACTCTCATTCGAGTCAATCGGATTCGTTCTGATTTATTCGGGTTCATCTTCAAGCCACGAGGTGAATTCAATAGAATAACCGGATAGATAAAATATTCCGGTGAATTAAAATTTAATAGATTTGAATCCATTCGAACGCGGCATTTCTAGCAGGGCACCGTCGTAATTTTGGTCCTCATTTTTGCTCTTCTTCGACAATGTTGTTTGTTATGATGAATTTGAATAAATTTGGATAGCTTCTTTTTCCTGTTTCTCTTTTAGCCCCCCTGATTAACTTCGATTCAAGTATTTGTTATAATGCCCTAATAATACTTTTTCGTGCTTTACTTCTTAACGTGTTTATCACAAAGATTAACACGTTAATCACAAAATAAGCTCGTGAAGCGAGATCAAGTAGGATGTTATAGTTCTGAATTTACTCTAAGAATACAAGAATTGTTAAACGGAGAGAGGGGAGATTCATAAAAGTAGATGGATTCATCATCAGATTTATTATAATAGGTACGGAGAAATACAAGTTTTTATAATATGTACGGTAGTATTATACGATATTATACGCTAAGTTGCGAAAAGCGATATTACTGATACTTATTAAATTACCTTACAATCGAAAGATTGGCGACAGAATTCGTCTAAGTGACGCACATGAAAAACACTACGTCCTTTCATTTAACCTGCACTTATAGTCACTAACTCAGAGTCACTAAGGCGGAGGTTTTCGAGGACGTCCTCTTGACGTCGCGTCCAACGATGGGTAACCAGAGCTTCTTTTGCTTTCTCAAAGAGAAAGCTTTGTAATGGAGCAAAAATCGACCCACTGAATCAGACCTCGGGACCTCGATTTCCGTAATCTACGGGTCAAAAAACATGGAAATCCAAAAGTGTCTGTATGTGTGTGTGCGTGCGTGCGTGTGTGTGTGTGCGTGTGTGTGTGCGTGTGTGTGTGTGTGTGTGTGTGTGTGTGTGTGTGTGTGTGTGTGTGTGTGTGTGTGTGTGTGTGTGTGTGTGTGTGTGTGTGTGTGTGTGTGTGTGTGCGTGTGCGTGTGTGTGTGTGTGTGTGCGTGTGTGTGTGTGTGTAACGTTTTTTTTCATAACTCTCGAAGAAATGGTCCGATCTTTTTGAAATTTCGCACACCGGTTAGTTGTGGCAAGATCTAGCCCGAGATCAATTTTCAGCAAAATCCGTTGGTTATTTCCCTAGCAACCGTTTTTCACGTGTTTCCTCACAAATCCTCATAAATACTCTTTGGGGCAATGAGAATCAATGGGAATCGAAGAGAATCAATGAGATGCTCCATAGAAACCGTTGTTTGCCTCCCTAGCAACCATTACGAAGGTTGAAAATGATCAATTTATGACCCATTCAATTTATGGCGCCTCTTTGAGAAAGCATACTGCTAAGGCACTTGGCAGCGGTTTACACCTGACACGAGGTGGCTGGGTGGATAGTTAGTACTACGAGTCCGCGGGAGAGCTCGTATTTAATGGCTCGGCTCATGTGTCCTGATTCACTCATAAAAGAGTCATTGAATCAGAAATATGACAGTAGTGAAAGTTCATGAAAATTACCTTTTTCAAGGAAAAGTAACTTCTTAAACTCTAAATTGACTTTTCCTAATAATTTGCGGACGCTAAAACCCCGCGTTTTCGACGCTTACTTTCGACTCTATGAGATCAATATCTGAATAATGTTGAATATATAATCCATATAGTTCGTTCTTAGCTTTCTGATGGTAAATTCAGTTTGCCAAAATGTTCACGTTTTCCTAATGAAAAATCATAAAACAGTTCAGATCGAAAGCTGACGTTTCTTTACGTTATTATAACCCTAAAAGAAATCAGCCTTTTTTGTCATGTAACAGGTGAATAGAACGCGGAAAATAGAGGAGTCGCGGTTGCTAAGTGACGACGATCAGCTGTGTTTTGGATGTTGAAAAACAGCTGGTCGGTCGTCAATCGACGGTTAGCTGTCAAAGCGAGCGGAGCAAATTATTGAGCGAGAGGACGTGTAATTGAGAGACATCGAAGAAGTTGACGCAGGATAGGCAGATCTACATTGAATAACGCGATGAGGACGATATGGAGCAGCGGATATATATCGAGTGGTCCGATGGGGAGAATACGGAGTGGAGAACATACATCGAGTAACGCGGCAGGAACGACATTGAGTGTGAACGCATGTCGAGCGATGCGACGGGGACGACACGAAACCAACCCAGTTGATATACACAACTACATATATAATTTCTTTCAATCGGATCGTTGGAATTTCGAGGTTAGGTGATTGGTAATTCAGAAAATCAAATGCGTAAGGTGCATATGATCAGTATTGGGAAACTGGAATGAACTTTAAGATATCCCAAAATTATTTTTCCCTGATAACATAACTGATAATTACATCTCAAATTTTCTTTCTTTCAATTGATTGGCTGGAATATTGTCTGTGAAGGATTGGATTTCATATTTTACCTAAAATGGAGAGCAACATGTATGATGAACATATGGATTAAATGAATAATTTGTGTGAGACGCGTACGGGACGTTTGATACGACGGAGAATAATAGCAATAAATGATGCAGTTGTAATTGCCGAATTGCAAGAAAGACGTTGCAGCGTAATCGAAAGTAGTGTATTATTACGGGATAGGTTCAGTCGGGCCTTGATGCGCGAGGAGGGAAGGAATTGGCCCATGGGTATATGAGAAATTGCCCTGGCTAGCGAATCTACCAGACCAAGTGCATATGAATCAGGAATTTTTTCCATGATTTTAGAAGAAAGAATTAAAAGTGGCAAGTGATGGAAAGTTTGTGGGTGTGCGCATTGTGTGCGCATATAAACACACACACACACACACACACACACACACACACACACACACACACACACACACACACATACACACACACACACACACACACACACACACACACACACACACACACACACACACACACACACATCCTCCCACGCACACATTGCATGTATGCTAATTACTTTGTGTGAATCAAATGGATATCTTTATGACGTTGCAGAATGAAGGTGGAAACGTGATGCAGGAGGAGGTGAATAATTGAGACTTATTTCCAGTGGTTTGGGCTGGAAATTTTTTTGAGGGTTCCACAATACGATATCCACAAACGTACGTATCGGTTTTGCGATTAGACTTCTAGGAGCCGAGAAGAAAAATCCCAAGTACGTTTTAAAAAATTGAAAAAATTTTTTTCCTGGGTGGTCGATACGTCATTGAAACCACCGTAAAAAAATGAATTAGAATATAAATTTACAGCTTCGTAGGATATTTTTTAACCATGTTGAATTTTAGGTAGGCTACCCCCTTAAATTCATGCAAAACAGGTCAAGAAGATTATATCGAACAATAAGTGAATTGAAGGAGAAGATTAAAGGTGAAAACAATATAATTGCTAAATGGAAAATAAAATATAATAGACAATTGAAAAATGAGAAAGATGAAATAATGCAAAATGTTAAAAAAAATAGCGAGGACCTCGTGCAATCCGCGAACAATTAACCTATTGCGAAGCCATCGAACATCAAATAAAAATGAAAAAGCTAATGTTCGGAAGTCAAATTACAATATGTCATCTGAGACGTATTTCCCTCACTGCACTGCTCTTTTACTGTTCTCACTTGAACACCACATTACATTCTATCCTAGAAACATACAGAAAAAGTAAATTACACGTATACTCAACAAATCTTACTTCCTTGTCTTACTCACATAGAGTAAAACATGGAATACATGAAAAAAATCATCGATTATCGACTTTTCACTCTGTGCTTGGATACTGAAGTAATAATAACATGTATCCAAGCACAAAGACAACAAATGCAGTATAACTGGACGACAATTCAGTGTCAGAATTGATTTTCACTCATGAAAACTTCAATTCTGAGCATGTGTCGACCAATATCATCCTATAACCAATAATATTAATACTTATCTACTCACAGTTTTCTTCTTCCTTCAATGCAATTTCTGGCTCTGTACAGCATACCTGGAACACAAAAATTATCACAAAGGACCATCTTTCAAAAATATATGAAGAAAGGCAAAGGTTAAGTTTACTTATCTGAATTCCCTTGCGCCTTGAATAAAAACTATCCTCATCAGCTGCACACGATCAAGCTCCAAACTTGCTCGAGAAGACTGTGGTGGAAATTAATCTGGAAACTTTTCTTACAATCACTCAAACTGTAGTGAGTAAGCAATGTCTACCTGATGAGTACACATCACATGTCTATCTGACTGTGTTTACAAACGATGCCTATGGTAACCTGCAGCGCGGAGTCGGTAACACAGGTACTGCGTTGCAGGTTACCATAAGCATCGTTTGTAAGCATCATGTTTAGTTATACATGTGACGTGTACTCATCAAGTAGACATTGCTTACTCACTACAGTTTGAGTGATTGTAAGAAAAGTTTCCAGATTGATTTCCGCCACAGTGTTCTCCAGCAGGTTTGGAGCTTGATCGTTTGCAGCTGATGAGGATAATCTTTATTCAAGGCGCAAGGGATTTCAGATAAGTAAACTTAACCTTCGCCTTTCTTCATATATTTTTGAAAGATGGTCCTTTGTGATAATTTTTGTGTTCCAGGTATGCTGTACAGAGCCAGAAATCGCATTGAAGGAAGAAGAAAACTGTGAGTAGATAAGTATTAATATTATTGGTTATAGTATGATATTGGTCGAAACATGCTCAGAATTGAAGTTTTCATGAGTGAAAATCAATTCTGACACTGAATTGTCGTCCAGTTATACTGCATTTGTTGTCTTTGTGCTTGGATACATGTTATTATTGCTTCAGTATCCAAGCACAGAGTGAAAAGTCGATAATCGTTGATTTTTTTCATGTATTCCATGTTTTACTCTATGTGAGTAAGACAAGGAAGTAAGATTTGTTGAGTATACGTGTAATTTACTTTTTCTGTATGTTTCTAGGATAGAATGTAATGTGGTGTTCAGTGAGGTAAATACGTCTCAGATGATATATTGTCATTTGGGACGAGAACAACGGCTCCACCCAGGATACATAAATTAATATCTTGGAAGTTTGGGAGCGTTGGACCCTAAAACTCTGCATACTCTCTAGTCTTGTCACCAAGAAACACCAAAATATTTTGGTCAAAATTGGTGACCCGCATCCCAAGCGGTCTCCTAGTTAGTTCTCAATCAATGCTTATCTATGAAGATACTAAAAAAGTATAAAATTATGCGTAAAATGAAGCATTTGGTGGGTTACAGAGCACAAAAGAAGTATTCTAATAGTACGTCATTAGTTTGTAGATCATCCAATGCTAAAAAATCAGCTATCACAAAAGAAATATTGGAATGTGTCCAAACTTTTCTAGAAAAGAATGAAAATTCAGCTATTACACCAGAAGTCAAAGATCAAATAACTAATAATAAAGTCACAAAAAGGAAAAGAATTGGATACCATGGACAACTTATATGAAAAATTCGAAACTGAAGAATTGTTAAAGATATCAAGATCAACCTTTTACCGTGCAAAACCGTTTTGGGTCGTTGAATCGAAAGTAACTGATCGAAATACTTGTGTGTGTAAGAATCATGCTAATATGCAATTTCTCATTTCAAAATTAGATTCCATGAAAATTATAAGTAGTGCTTCTTCATTGTCTTTCATAAAATAGATTATATGCAACGTTAATGACAAAGACTGTTATTATGAAGATTGCGTAAAATGTGAGACGAAAAAAATCATTTATAATCATGACGAAAGTCTTACTTATTATTTCAAATGGCAAAATCAGAAAGTCAGTAGGTTGAGGGCAAAAAATCTCACATACAACGTTAATATTATGCTCAAAAAGAAGGTAATTTGCAATGTAAATGATTTAATGAAAGAAGTGAATGAATCTATTCCACAGTATTTAGATCAAGTTTACATTACTAGACATCATACAAAGCTCTAGATAACATTCAAACTCACTTGAAAGAAAATGAAGCTTATTTCGTAGTCGACTTTTCTCAGAACTATAAATGTAAATTTAGCGAAGAAATTCGAAGCGTTCATTTTGGAACATCGCAAATCCAAGTATCATTACATACTGGAGCATCTTATTATCGAGATCCGTTTTCTGGCAAACAGTTATGCTAATCATTTTGCTCGATTTCAAAATGCCTTCGACATGATACATCAGCCATATGGGCTCATTTACAGCCCGTTCTTAATCTTATGAAGAGTAAAATTCCAAACTCAAGTATCATACACTTTCAAAGTGATGGCCCATCAACGCAGTATAAAAATAAAATGCACTTCTTCCTATCCAGACATTTTTTTGCAGCTATGGGCTTAGAGCATGCAACATGGAACTTTACGTCACCTGGGCATGGAAAAAGTTCTGCTGATGGTATTGGTGGAAGCGTAAAAAGTTTATGTGACAGAGGTGTTGCTCAAGGAAATGATGTTACTTCTGCTGAATGTATGCTAAACATCATCAATTCAAAATAAAAAATCCAAGCGTTTCTTATCCATGAAGAAGAAATTAAAAAAATTGATACGATAACTAAAGTTACTCTAAAACAAAAGTGGTAGCAAATACAAAAAAAAATTACTAACTAGTTTGGTCAAGGAGTAGTGAAAATCTGATGTACTTACTTATCGTGCTCTTGCTGTGTATTTAATCAATTATATGATCAACCATGTAATCATTTTTCTCTATGTCCCAATGAATGGTCTTTCGAAGAAAAATCATTGGTTGATGTGACAGTGAAAAATAGTCAAAATAAATCAGAGAAAAAATAAAAAAAAGGCATCCAGAATTCATGGACCATAAGAAAGTAGAAAATGATGAATGTGCCTCGAAACGTTCTCGACGGATCCAAAATAAGAAAAAATGACTCCATTTTGATCATTGATCCGAAGTTGAATTGGGAGTGTGAGAATCATATTAATATGATGTATTTGTTGTTTGTTCTTCAATTTAGTTAATTTATTAGTATGTTCCAGTTTATGTTTTTCTGTTGAACAAAATATATATATTGTGACTATGATAACAGTGCAAAATTAGGCCACATCGTTAAAAAGGTATACTAAATCAAGTACTGCTGCTTGGTTATCATAGTAACGGTCTAGGGTGTAAAAATAAACTTTACGCCCATAAAACAATACCGAAAACGGCTACTTTACGCTTACTATGTCGAAAAACTATTTTCTGAATGTAAATGTAATTAAACATCTAAGAAAAATTTGTGATACCAAAGAAAAATTTTTTTCATTGTTTTTTACCTCCAACTTTTTCAGTGGTGCAAAAAAATGAAGGGCGCGATAAGATCTCGAATGTACACGGTATTCGGTAGATATTACTAAAAGCTGGTCAGTGTGCGACCATTTTTGAAAAAATTAATTTGCCTGTCACGATTCGCCTTAGTTGTGAGATTTGCCCATATACTAAAAGGCTGGAGGGAACATAACCTGTGAACACGATAATCGTTCCAAAACTTTACTTTTCACGATTTGCAGCCAATAAAATTCATGGAAAGTATAATGAAACTCATAAATTAGAACGAAAATCAAAACGGCATTCATTTGAAGCAACCGCGTTCATTGGTTTGTTCAGCTCCGTTTCAATAGAAAACTACGAACGAAACTACATCCCGTGATAACAGTTCATATTCAAATGCAACTTAACACGTTATTTTGCTGATGAAACTTCTCTCAAAATTAAGCTAACCAAGCAAAGATATTAAATGAGATTGGTTTCGTTCGGGAGATAGGGCTCTAATATTCATATACAAAAAAATTGTATTATCAAACCAAACTCTCTAATCAACTTCTGTATATCCCTTATAGGGGCCATTCTCTGGAAAAGGTAATATCCATGTCCACGCATTTTGAGCGTTGAAATGAATTGTTTGCCATCGCAAATGGTTACAGATAATTCGAATTAAATATGTTTTAGAAGGTTAAGCAGTAAAAATTCCCATCCCATTTCCATTTTCACTATCTAAAATTACCAATTGTAGTTTTTGAAGAGTAAAAACATAAAATTAAGCGAAATTCGTAGACATCAAGTAAGTTACTCAAATTCGCACTGATAATGTAAAACAATGGAATTGCAATGGAGGAAGTTAAAAACATATCTAAGTTGAAGGAAAACTATTTTTTGTAATTTTTGAAGAGTAAATGATAGCATCTACGTTAGCAAGAGGGTAAAAATTTGAGTTTGGGAAGGTTTGCCTATGACGATTTTGGCCTATTTTGGTGCTCATAATAATTTTCGTGACTTTTTACTGTTTAACCTTCTAGAACCTATTTAATTCAAACTATCTGTAACCATTTAGGATGGCAAACAGTTCATTTCAACGCTCAAAATACGTAGATATGGATAATACCAGTTTCATGAGAATGACCAATATACGGGATATACAGAAGTTGATTAGTGAGGTTAGATTAATAACGCAGCTTATGCATATTAGCAACAGCTGTGAATTAGGAAATTCATGATCCCGGAATGGTTATGATTACGGCGGGTCAGCGGCCAATTTCTCACGCGCAACCAACGGGGGAATTTAGACCGGAGATTTTGGTCAATGCGATGAATGAATTCATGCGACAGTGGATAAGGAATCAAGGTCAGGTACTTCCACTAATTTACACGGCTCAATATGTAACTCAAATTGCAGATTCCACTATACAACCTGGAAGAAAACTTGATTCAAATCCTAGTGAAGGTAGGTGATACTTGGGTAACAGCCAAACGAAGTGAAACATGGCCAGGTGTGAAATCATCTATTCGAATGAATCAAGAACAGGAAAATGAAATACGAATTGATCGTAAATTATTGGTATGTCGGGAAAAAAGCGACGTTCAGTAGAGGGGGATAAGAAGCGAGGAAAAGAACGTTGCATGGCTAAAGATGGGCAAAGGAGAGAGCGTCGGAAAAGACTCGCGAGAGAGAGGGATTCATTGTATCAGGCGTTAACCTCGGAAGTTGAGTCAGAATATTTCGGTGTACCGAGAACGCGAGGCCCTGTTGTTACGAGCACACAGTTAAGACCTGAATAAACTGCATGTGAATTCTCGAAAGTGGGTGGTGGAGATGGATGGTGTGAGCACGAGTTAAAGGGTAAAAAACTATACCTCAGAAAAAAGGAAAATTGACTCCTTTCTACGAAGAGGAAACTGATTCGGAAGTAGAATCAATCTCTCTTCGAATGAATGACCGAGAAAGACAACAACGGAATCCAGCTAGTGTGATCGAATCATTGAAAGGATGGGGTTTGAAATTTAATGGGAACGGTGCAAAAATGAAGGATGCTGAAGATTTCTTTGATCAACTCAAAAATTGTCGGGTCAGTTTGGAAATTTCTGACGAAATTTTGTTGAATACAATACCGTGTGTATTTGAAAAATCAGCTAGTACGTGGTATCAAACAGCGCGAGGTTGAATTCACTCATGGGAGGATTTTAAGCGTACGCTCCGTCGGCAATTTATAGGCGAAGATGATACGGCGGATTTGTAGGATGATTTGCGTCATCGGACTCAAGGAAAATCTGGAAAAATAACAAATCATATCTCTAGTTTATTATGTATTGCATCTAAATTTTGACATCAACTTACTGAGAAGGAAATGCTTGGAACTGCATGTCGCAACATTCATCCGGAATATCGTAAATCGTTGCAAGGAAAGGCAATAATGTCATTGCAACAACTTGAGGATGTCGGGCGGCGTTGTGAAAGGTTGCGGGATCTCAATAATCGTTGGACACCACCACCCCCGCCGCAGAAAATGAAAGTTCCAGGAGCAGCATTTGGTTTATCAAAACACGATCGATGGGAAAAAATTTCTGCGGTTAATGAAGATAACGAAATTGCTGCAGTTGGTAGTAGTGGAAAAGGGGGAAAGAATGGTGTTAAAAAAGTGAGAAAGGTAGACGCGAACCGAGAGCCAAAAGTGTGGAAAGGATGGTTCGCGCACAAGTAGATATTTCTACTTCTCCTGCGAATACAGTGTACAGTGTCAGACACAAGTCCAGTGGGAGCAGCTGCTCTGTCAAACGGAGGAAATTCTATGATTCGTGGGGGATATGGCCATCGGTCACAACCCTGACGAATGATGAACGTAAGTCCAGGGCGTAGAAAGTATGATTCGTTGTGTGGTAATGGTGGAGAATTTTCGGGAATCTGTTATAAATGTAATCAAGCTGGACATAGGGCAAACCGATGTTCTGAACTTTATTGCCCAATAACGCCGATTCCCCGAAAACTCGGACCGATAACCTCCGACTCCGAACTGAATCCGACTTGCAACCAATCCCTTCCTCTTGTTAGGGCAAGATTTTGTGGATGCGTTTGATCTTGATGTAAGAAATAAACATAAATTATAGCGGGTACCTGAGGGTGAATGGCATTCTTTTCTTAAAGATGAAGAGAAACAAGATGTCGAAATTTTTAGTGAGTGTTCAGGTTTATCGGAAATGTCTAATATTCAACAGGAGCAAGTAGACAAGTTGGTAACTAGTGTGTTGGCTAAGATGGGTAGTGGTGGAGGTTTAACAAATTTAATAGAACACGATATAGGATTGATAGAACATAGGCCGATTCGGCATAAACCACGCCGAATGTCACCTATTATACAGAAATATGCGGTAGAAGGAGTGGAGCGAATGTGGAACGAGGGAAGTGTGAGTGATTATACGAGCGCGCCAGTGATGATTCACGGTAAAAGATGAGTATCTGATGCCAAATATGAATGCAATTTTAGATCGGCTACGACCAAGACGTTTTATTTCAAAAATTGATCTAAAAGCAGCATATCATCAGGTTCGAATGACAGCGCAAAATAAAATTATACGGCTTTCAGCTTACCTGGCTCGGAGCTCTGGCAGTTTAAGCGGTTGCCATTTGGCCTGACTGATTATTGTAACAGAAACATTTGCGGAGCATTTGTACTGGTAACAGAAAGTGTTGAAAAAATTAGTGGAGGCAGGTTTAGTGGTGAATCGGGAGAAGTGTGAATTTTGTTGTGCACAAGTTACTTTTTTGTTTTTTTTATTGGATCATGAAGGTTTGAGGCCTGTTCCGAACCGTGTGGCACCAGTTTAAAATTATGAATCACCAACAAATATAGAACGTCTACGACGGTTTCTTGGGATGATTGGTTGGTACGCGCAATTCATTGAAAATGTCACTGAATTGAAGTTGCCGTTGTTGAAATTATCACGGAAAGCGAAAAAGTGTTGGTGGCCAAATGTACAGCAAGAGTCGTTTGAGGCGTTAAAACAGGCTCTTGTGTCAGCACCAGTATTGGCAAGACCTAATTTTGACAAACCATTTACTTTTCAGTGAGATGCGAGTAATTATTCAATTGGAGCAGTTTTGACTCAAGAAGGGGAGGATGGGGAGCACCCCATCATATATGTGAGTCGCACACTGAATTCAGCCGAGAAAAATTATACGACAACGGAGAAAGAATGCTTGGCAATACATTGGGTGGTACGAAAATTGCCGCTATATCTCGAAGGCTATCATTTCACGGTAATTTCGGGTCATTCGGCCTTCCGATGGTTACATAACTTAAAGGATCCAACCGGTCGACTCGCGAGATGGGCACTCGAAATGCAGCAGTGGGATTTTGAAATTCTCCATCGAAAAGGTGCGTTGAATAAGATTCCAGACGCGCTGTCGCGAATGTGTGAATCGGAAGATGAAGAAATATTGGGATTCGAAGAGTATAAAGATGCCGGATTTCTCAGATGGAAAATGTTGAGAAATTCCCGGAAAAATATACGGAATGGAGAGTCGAAGATGGTAATTTGTATCGGTATCGCGAGGATCTGTTACTTGATCCGGTAACAAGGCGAGAAGAAGGTTGGCGATTAGTGGTGCCCATGGAATATCGGAAAAAAATCCTGCGCGATGCACATTGTATACCATCCTCGGGTCATTTGGGTATTGAAAAAACCTATGATCGTATCACTCGGGATTATTATTGGCGAGGCGCATATTACGACACGCTAAAATTCGTACGTTCATGTGAAGTGTGTCATAATATAAGCCGTCGCAGACGGGAGCTCAAGGGTTGATCGGGAATCGAGTGATAGAACGGCCGTGGTCAATAGTGGTGGTTGATTCTATGAAGTTTCCTCCAAGTAAATTGCAGCACAAATTCTTAAATGTATTTCAAGATTTATTGACTCTTTGGATCAAAGTAAAACCCTTGCGTAAAGCGGACGAAAAATTAGTGGCCAGAGCGTTTGAGAAACTTATTTTGTTTCGTTGGGAAATGCCGGAATGTTTATTGAGTGATAACGGGAAAGAATTTGATAATAAATTTCTTAATGATTTGCTGAAAGAATACGACGTGCGACATGCTACGACACCGCCATATCATCCACAGGCAAATTTGGTCGTACGGGTTAATAGAACACTGAAAACGACGATTGCGATGTTCCTCGGTAGCGACCATCGTATGTGGGACGCTCACTTGCATGAATTTAGACACGCGTTTAACACTGCAGTACAGACATCCACGAAAGTATCGCCTGCATTCTTGAATTTCGGGAGAAATCCGCGGCCGGTCATTAGTTTGAGACGAGTGGTGAAAGGTGAGCGTATACTCACTGAATTGGATCCCAGCGTGTGGATCGATCGTCTAAAACGATTGGATGTGCTTCGTGACCTAGTGCAAAAATATGCGAGTGACGCTACAGGAAGACAGGCGAAATATCATAATAAGGGGTGGAAAGACGTGCAATTTCTGATTGGCGATACGGTACTGCGAAAAGTACATGTATTATCTAGTAGAGAGAAAAAGTTTTCAGCAAAATTAGCTGAAAAATACGAAGGTCCATATACAATAGTAGAGGTTAAATCACCAACAGTATATATTCTAGGACAAGGTGAAGGATATAATCGACGTCTAATTAGAGTCGCGATACAACAATTAAAACGATATATTCCTAAAAGAAAAAAGACTAAACGTTAAGTAAATGAAAAGAATAATTAATTGATTTTTATTCAATTACTTTAGGAAAGAATGGTTTGAAGAAATGGAGGAACAAGAAGAGAAAATGTATAATGTAGTAATGGAAAATGAATCGAACAACAGTGGATGGAGTTTGCTTGAAGAGGTGGGAGCATTGGCAATGTCGTCTCCGCCTTTCATGGAAGTGAACAAATCAGATATGGATGACGATTTGGAGGTTATTGCAGTCTTCTCGAGTCCGGTCATTGATGAAGTACAGGAATCCTGGACACAAGACGTTGATAGTTCATCAATGATCAACGAGAGAGAAAGAGAAAGATACGCTGGAGGAAGATGAGATGAGGGAAATAGAAATGGGGACAAGAATAACTGAAAAGGTCGATAGCGAAACGAGTCTTTGGTAGTCATCAGGCAGAGAATGAATTAGACAATTATTTGAATTCTAGTGCAAAGACTGGATTCGATCTCTCGAGAATGTTTCCGATTGATAGTGGGGTAAATTGGCCATTGAAAGAGGATACAGGAAGAGAAACCAGGAGCACCTATCGAAAGGGGTTCACTGTGGAGAGGAATTGACCGAGATTGGGAATGTCCAAAGAGAAAAATATTATCCGATAGAGGCCCTATTTTGAATATATTACAATTTGGAGGGTTAATATCTATTTGAACGGATGATTCAATCGATCCGCCATTCAAGGCTTGTTTCAATTATTGAGGAATGGGTCACCGGAGTTCAAATTGTTCAATTGAAAAGAAAAGAATGTTTTGGAAGAAGGAGTGAAGACCTGACGTCCTGTCCTCGTTGTGCAGAACCGCATCAGAAATGGCAGGAAGAACAATCCGCGGCCGAATGGGAAAATGATCGAAAGCAACGGGAATATAAACGAAGGGAATGGGAAAGGGAATATAGGAATAGGGGAAGAGAAGAAAAAATAGGAAAAATCAAGAGTTCTATAGGGAAAAGGAAGATTACAGGGAAAATTGAGAGAGAATAGATATTCTGTGAGAAATTCTGATCGAGTAAGAAACACGTTGAAAATAATGGAAGAACTAAAATATTATACTGTAGAAGTACGTGAGTCAATTTTGAAAAATGTATTTGGTTAAGCTATTACTGTTGATTAGTGGGATTTCGTTTTCTTAGAATGGTTCTAAAGTTCTAAAGTTCTAAACAATAAAGAAAGAGTACTGTGAAGCAGCACTCGATGCATAAATAATTTTTATTTTTTGAAAAAGAATTCACTTTAAGATTGTGGGTGCACTGCACCTTATTCAAATTTGACTTGAATGAAAAATCATTATGTAATTTGAACACATGCATGAGAATTGGTGTGATAAGGTAAATAATTTGCGCAACGACGGAATTTAATTAACGATTTGATTTATTAATTCAAAGAAAAATTGATGAAAATTTGATTAGTTGAAACTTGAACTCAATGATGAGACACGGGCGAACGTGACTGTATGCGTCGATAATTTTCGACGCTGACCCTGCGTCTCGGATGTTGTCCTTCACGGCACTCTGCGAGAAAGCTGCACAACAAGTCCTTCTCGCGCCCCTCCTGCCTAATTCCTAGCTTTTATGCCAGCAACCGGTGTTGCTGGGATTGACTCTGCGACGATTGTGAAGCTCTGAAACCAAAATTATATGAGGATTTGCACGCAACGAATTTCACGTCGTCTAAAAGAATTTACGAACAAATGATTAGTTATGCTAAGACTACCGCAATATCGCGCACGATTATGCCGAATAGACGTTTCCTAGGCGAGGAGTTTCCTCGCGTTCGATCCGCGTAAACAGATGCTCGAGCATCTCAATTTGATGTTCAAATGTTTTTGACACGATCAACCAGTCATCCACGAAATCAATGAGGCCAAGAATGTCTCTGATTAGCGGTTCCGCCGCGCGTTTTAAAGCTGCCGTGCTTACTGCGGTTCCCAAAGGACAGATGGTATGCTGATAAGTACGTCCGCGATAAATGAACCCGGTGAATTTCCTTGCTCTTTTCGTTAGTTTTACTTGCCAGAAACTGCTGGTTAAGTCCACGCTGGACATAAATTCTACATCGCAACATTTTCGCAACGCGGTTTCGACATCTTCAGGACCATCGTAATCCTTTTGTAACTGTTTGTTGAGTTTTCGCGCGTCAAGACAGACTCGCACGGACCCATCGGGCTTGAAAACGGTAACCAGTGGACTGATGTACGGTGTGCTTGCGCGCTCAATCATCCCAAAATCCTCGAGTTGGTGAATAACGTGATCAACTGCCTCTTCATGCTTTAAACTTATCGGGTACTGCTTCGTGAAAAAGGGCTCGGTCGACGTCATAATGAAATCGTGCTCATACGAACGAAAACAACCCGGGTGTTTCTCAAAAATTCCCCTGAATCGCATGATAAATTTTCTTAGCTGAGACAATTGCGACGGACTTAGCTCTTCGATAGAAGCGAGTTTTTCTTCAATTTTCTCGTTGGTAAGTTCAAACCGCGAGTCGCTCCGATATGGAAACTCTATTTCCTTCACGTGCTCCCACTCTTCATCATCGAGTGCTTCATCGCAGGTGAAGCTATCAACGACTTGGTTGACGGTCGCTCGATCACAATTGTTTCCCTGTTGGAACGCAAAGTTAATTGGTCGTAGATTTTGACCACGAATAACCCGTTGATCGAAGTCGATGCTAGCGCGCCACTTACTTAATTCATCTGAACCGATGATACAATTTTTTATAAGCTTTGGTATGACTACAAAATCTATTTCGAGTTCATTCTCTCCGACCCTTACCGACGCGCGAAAGATTTTCTTGAGTGTGGTTGATTTTTCTCCCGTAAATCCGCACGCTTTAAGACCTACTAACGCTAGCGTAGGGCAGTTTTTTCATCGATCGAGAAACTGATCATAAATTTCGGCTGACACGCATGTCAACTTGCTACCTGTATCTACTAGCGCGTAAATCTTCAATATCGCGGCGGTTTGGTTGCTCATTGGATTCGCTCTCATGTAATAGGTAGTCACGTGGTGATTCAAAGATGGTATTTATGGTTAATGATTTATCAAGGTGACGTGTATTGTCTCCCGTTGTTTCAGCCACGTCAATCGCAATTGAATCCGAGGCTGCTGAAACAACGAAATTCAGTTTTCCAATTGCTCGTCCTCAATCTCCTCCTCACCCTCATCATCCACTAAGTCAATCTCGTTGATGGGTGGGTTGTTAGTGCGGGGAGCTTGAGGTCGAGTTACAAATTTCTCACCCGAATTCATTGGTGTTGACGCGCGAAAGTTATTGGATCGAAAACTATTATTCGTTCTTGGTTCCGAATTGTTATAATGATTCGGTTGGTTGCTATTAAATCGTCGCGATTGAGGCTCGGGATCTGCAAATGTAACACTTTTATTTCCGACGATTGCACTATTTAAAGAACCAGCTTGGTCTGAAGTATCCAATAAGCTAAGCAACTCATCAACCGAATTTAATTGACGCATTAGTATCGCTTGTTGTACCTGCTCGTCAAAGTGACGTGAAAACTTTTCGATTATGGATCTAGCATTCGGCGCATCCTCAAGCATACGTACTTGGTTATATAACTTCAATACGTATTCGCTACGACTGAGATTTCCGTCCGCATTGTAATATCCAAATTCCAAATCCGGACGCAATTTCGATTGGATAGTACCGTTCCAATATTTATTCAAAAAACGAGGGGTGAACTCATTGATGTTACGTATCTGGTTACTCATGTGTCGCCACCAATCACCTGCTGGACCGCGTAGTGATTGCGCCATTATGCATGTAAACATGAAATTGTCAGCTTGGATGTACTCGAGATAAGTCGCGAAATCAGCAAGGTATCGCGTGGGTTGCTCGTTTACCCCGGCAAAAAACGTGGGCATTTCCAACTTAAATCGACTATAATCAGGCCCAGCCGCTGCTGGTCGCGCCTGGCGAACACGTGCAATCTCGCGCCGATTCTCGTCTAGCTGATGCTCGAAACCCCGTATGTTTTCTCTATAATCATTGAGGCGGGTATGTGCATCGTGCACACCACGTTGTGCTTCTGTTGCCATGTTCACTGCTCTAATGGTGTTTTGGTTTTGCGTCATAATATCGCGTGATTGAGCATCAATACGCGCGTCCCATTGTGCAAAACGATGCACAAGTTGTTCGAGCTCTGTTGTTTTACTACGATTTTTGTTAGATATATATATAACAAGTCTCTCTTCGCTTGTTCAACTGTGGCGCTGCACGTTGTGTGTGATCGCGGCAGTTGCGTTCACTCTAAATCAGTCCGTTGTACTGAACAGTTCGTCTCCTTGGAAGTTTAGATTATCTCAATTTTTTATAAGACTGTATAAGGGTGTATAAGTTAATTAATAAACTGTGTGTGAAACCAATAAAACAAAATTAGTTTTTATTGCTGAAAAATCATTCAGGTTATGGGCCCAGCACGCTTCCACTGCGCAACGTATAATAGTGTTTCACGTGCAGTGAAAAATCATTCATCCCATCATCCCAGACAGAAGCGAGAGGATGGCTGGATATATTGACCTGGAGGAGGTGAAAAGGAGTATGGCGGCAGCAAAAGGTAGGTGCACGTGTGCGATACTTCAAGGTGTTAAAGTTCGCGATCGCGTGTACCGTGAATGCCGAAGACAGTGCTGAGTGCATTCGGTAAAAATGGGTGTAATGCTAATATGATCGGATATCATAAATTCAACAGTCCGGAAAGTGTGATCCGTTGTCGAGAGTGAAAGGTCGGGTCGAAAAATAGAGGGATCGGGGCGAAAAATGGACGCCGGCAAACAAAAACATCCGAGTCCGGGTCATTTCCGAGAGCTTCGGATCAAAACAAATGCGCGCCGTGACAAGAGATAGTTGGTTGCGCAGACGCAGAGAAGTACGCGGCGTGTTGCTTGGTGACGCCGGCGACGAAGAGCCGAGAGAGTCGAGGCTTGCGAGCGCGCGGTAGAGGGGGGACGCGCGAGAAGCACGGAGCCGTAGACCGGGCGAGCGCGACTGTGCGCATTCACAAGTAGCGGCGTTAGCTGTTATACACGCGTCACGCGGTTCACGATAATGAGAACGTGCGCGACAATATATTTACACATGTATGTAATATATGGGTGTGATGACAGATGCACACGGACGATTATATATATATGTGTGTGAATGGGTGTATATTAATGATGATGCGTGTGTATGGCAGCTGGTTGGGTGGCGCCGCTTGATCAGCTGTTATGCACAGTGCGTATAGACAGTAAGACAGTGAAGGATAGAAAAATAATAAATAAATAAAAGCATGCTTGAATATTTATCTGACTGACTAGTGTGATGATGTTTGATGCTGTGTGCCAAATATCACTGCACAGTCTGACAGATATAATAAAAATTGAGAGAAAGATAAAATCAACTGAAAATTAGTACATTATGGAAAAGACGGAAAAACTAATAGAATTGAATTGATACAGAAATGGACGACTTGAATCTCACAAACGTTGAAAAAGGGATCTTGATCAATTTCTTTGAGAAATGTGCAGAGAGATACTGGTGCTTAAATGATAACCATCCTGAAGAAGATGGTTATTTCTCAATTAAACAACACAAAATAGAATACGTGACCCAAACAGGGGTATTATATATAGCAGGTAAACAAATACACTGTTATTATAAACTAGATTGGCCAATCAATTAGCAAAGTATAGAAGAAAGAATAAATAAAAAAAAAAAAAAGTCGCAAATTATAAGCTGGTGAAGTAAAATCGAATTGAACTTGAAACTTTGATCTATACAAAATAAACTGATTAGTTGACGTCAACGATTGAAGACTGTAAGAATGTATGACAGATAAGTTTGAAAATAGAAAGAGAAGACTGTAAAGGAAGAAGGACAGAAAGTAAAATTGAAACAAATAATACAAGAACTATATGGTTGAAGAAAGAATAAAAATTTAAAATAAGCGACTATAAATAAACAGAAATAGACAAAGTGATAATAAGATCAATTCGACTTCCCACAACAAATAAAATAAATTTTGTAATAATACTTGAAGCTGTGTGCCAAGTTTTGTCACAAAAGATCAAAAATCTATAAAAAATAATTTTGACTGATATTTATTAAAATTTGAATGTAAATAGATTCTTGTAGAGATTGAAGGCTGTGAGCTTGATATTTTTACATTAAATCAATGAAAACTTGTTACTAATCAATTTTTTTTGATTATACAGACAAGAACATTCTCAGAGACAAAGAAGTTGAAATTTTGGAAAGGATTAATGAAGAAAATCCAGGTCTGACCATAATCAGACACCATAATATGACTGATAAACAATTGGAGGATTATTTATTGTTCATCGAACCAGAAGCTAATTCAACTGCAAGTGATATCGACAACCCAGACTCTGTTCATGTTGAATTGACTGATAAGAAAGTACCAATTAAAAGGGTGGAATTTAATGAAAAGGTTGAAGTCAGATATCTACCAGAATCTGATATTGTAGATAGCACGCCGAATAAGACAGAAAAGGCCACTCAAACAATTCCTACACAAGGTAACAATAATAATGATAAACCAAAAATAATAAGTAGTGAAAAATTTGTTACTCCATACAAATTGATATATAACAAAAATTCCTCAGATGAATTGATTAGACGGGAATGTAGCGAAGACAGAGAGCTTCTTAGAGCTGCATTGCTCAAGCTACAAGTATGACAGAAGACATAAACAAACTTCTTAAAACAAGCATGGAACGTACTAGTTCCATATCTAAGATCCATGATTACATGGTGAGCATGGTCAAGAAAGTTGATCATGCTGCTGAAATGATTCAAGGCAATGCAGCTGAAACCAAAGTGACGGTTGATAAAGTGGACAATATGGTAACTAATATTAGTAATAGAATTGATAACGAACTAAAAAGAATGGAGATTTCGACAAAAAGTCAGACCGTCAAATTGACTAAGCTAATGCAGGATTTGAGAAGCGAAATTCGTGAAGAATCAGACTGGGAACAGGAGAATGATGAAAGAATGGATAATAAATATTTTGAAGACAGAAATAAAATTGACAAGGAAGAATTTGAAAGACAGGTAAATGATAAAACAAAAATTTTACAAATTGAAAATGGTTCAAAAATAAATATGAATGAAGACAGTAAAATCCAAAATGAAAGCTCAAAAGATGACTTTTCGAATAGCTTTGCCTCAGATCATATTAAACTTGCTTTAGCGACTAAAGATACCGGAATAAGGAGAGATTATAAATTGAGTCAGAAAATTGAGATTTGAGTTCTTTTATGATTTTCTTTCATCGGAGTTGCGGTCCTTGGATCTTCTTCATGTAATAGATTCATCAGAAAAGCCTGTAATAGATATTGATGATTCAATTATAGACAGAATGAAACATAAAGTAAGAGATATAATAATTAATCGAATTGAATTCTATTATTATTCAAAGGTAGTTGATTTAAAGGACCCCAAGGAAATTTTGAATAAATTAAAAAGTATAAAGGCAAGCGAAACGAATGTGTCAACTCTTGATATACGAAATCAATTGTATACAATGAAATATAATTCCAAAAAGGAATCAGCAGCAGCTTTCATAGACAGATTTGAAGACAGTGTGAGAAATTTCAGTGTGATGGATCCAGACGGTATGCCTATTAATGAACAAAGGGATTTGTTGTATCGAGCAATTTTGGGAGAAATACCTGATATACAACACACTGATTTTTCTGCACGTGAAAAGGATGGTAAAGGATTATCTTATGATCGTATAAAATCTTTTATAATGAAGAAAGAGGCAGAGGATCGATCAGTACATGGAAACATTCCACCAAAAGTATTAGCCACTACTACTCAGGAGCCAAGGTGTTACAACTGTGATGCCCGAGGACACAAATCATGGGACTGTCCTAGGAAAGACGGATTTAAATTGTGCTTTGCGTGTAACACGTTTGTTCCAAAAGAACATATAACAAAAGGCTGTCCACAAAAATTGGGGAAATATTCAAGCAGAGTACGAGGATCAAACAGGTATGTTTCTAGTCGTGGTCATGTAAGTAATCGAGGTGGTAAGAGTGGTTTTCGGGGAAATACTAAAACTGATAGACTTCTGGGTAAAAGAAAGGGTGGAAACCAGAGGGGTGGAAGTGTTTCGAAAAGAGGTAGAACAGACAGTAATAAAAGTCATTCACATGTTCAGAGTGGGGTTAAATTCAATAATAATGAAAAATCAGACGGAGCAAACAGCTCAGGAAAACAAGGTAAGAACTATGTTACTTATTTTGTTGAAAAGGATGATAACCACCACAATAATATTAATCTCCTTAAAGAGGAATATCCTTTGTTAGTTAAATGCATAAGTGACTCAGGTGCGACAGAACATATGACAAAATCAAAAGTCATGTTCAAATCATTCGATCCCACAAATAAAGAAATTATCCGGTGTGCTAATGATGACAGCTCTGCAAACTTCGAATCGGAGGGAGTTGGATCAATGAAAATAAAACTAAATAATGGAGAAAAGACAGAACTTGACAATGTTATCTACGCATCAAATTTAACAGAAAACCTACTTTCTTTGAGGAAATTTGCAGAAGCTGGTCTTGCAATTTATATGGATGATGAGCGTATTGATATATTTGATCCAAAGTCAAATGAATTATTTCTAACGGGAATATACAGTAGACCTTTTTGGATAATAGAATTACAAATAGACAAGAGATAATTTCAAAGACAGAGAAAATTCTATTATTAACAGAAAATTGTATGTAAACCTTGCTAGAACGGGAAACGGTAGTCATTTTACTCGAAGTGTAGCTAGAAGGTTAGAAAGTGATAAATTGACAGAAATAGATTCCAATATTATTAATACATGTGAAATTAACGAAGGAAAAATAGACAAGCAAAATGAAAATATTGATTTTGAAAAACAGAATGAAATAGATAAAGACAGTGAAATTGACAGGGGTATACCAAGTTTTGATGTGACGATTTGTGACAGAAAATTACACAGAATCAATGAATTATCTGATGGTGAATATCACATTCAGGAAAATCTATTTGAAGAAAATAATAAGAAATTCTTAGAAAATAATAAAGCTCTATTGTGGCATGCTAAATTGGGACATGTATCATTGAAATACCTGAAGAAATTACAAGAGATCTATCCAGATATAAAATCATTAAAGAAAGCAGTGTTCAATGAATCAATATTAGATTGTGGAATTTGTGCTATAGCAAAATTAAAGAGAAAACCTTTCTCAACAGTAAGAGTAAGAGCGACGGAACCTCTTCAGATAATTCATGCTGATACCATGGGTCCAATAAGCCCAACAACACATCCTAAAAGATATCGTTTTGTGGCAGTTTTTATTGATGATTATTCTCGCCTGGCTATGGCATATCCCATGAAACATAAAAATGAGACAGGATATTATTTTGAATCGTTTGTCAAAAGTTCGCGCAATGTACTTGGAAAGGATGCAAAGGTGTGTTTCTTAAGGTGTGATCGAGGTACTGAATATACAGGTGGTTATACTGTAGATGTGTTAGAGAAATTAAATGCAGAACTGCAATTAGCATGCCCTGACACTCCTCAGCATAATGGAGTAGCTGAGAGATTCAATCAGACTATTCAGAAAAGAGTCAGAGCCTACATGTTTGATTCAGGAATACCGGAGAACATGTGGGACTTGGCATTAGGAGCTGCAGTTTATACCTACAATAGAACTCCTCACAGTGGTAATGAAATGAAAGTTCCACTTCAAAAATTTGCACCAGAATATCATTTTGAATTCGATCAGATTAAAAGATTTGGATGTATAGCATACATTACTATACAAAGGAATTTTGGACCAAAATTTGGCCCAAAAGCTAAAAGGGTGATACTGGTTGGATACTCAAAGACAGGGTACCAGTTCTTGGAACCTGAAAAAGGAAAATTTTATGAAAGTAGAGATGTAAAATTCAATGAGAAACTGGTATATAAAGATATTTTCAAAAGAAATAGTATCGAGAATTGGCCAGTTGAAAACAATCAAATCAATCAAGAAAGTTGGTTTACAGAATTTGAAGAAAGAACTGAAGATGATATTATTCAAAGTGATATTCAAGAGACAGAAAAGACTAAATGTGATACCGAGATATCAAAAACGGAGGGAGTACCTAAACCTAAACGAGGTAGACCTAAAAAGGGAGAAGAAAAACAAGTTGAATTATTGACAAAGCAAGTTCAGAAGAAAGAAAAGATTAATTTGGAACTTAATGAAATGACAAAGGTTATGATGACATTCACTTTTGAATCTGAACCTGGAGAAAAAGTTGATAGTTATAAAGATGAGATATACTATTCACTCCTTGCTCATATCAACAAAGATCCAACATCATATACTGAAGCAATGCAATCACAGGAACGAGAACAGTGGCAAAAGGCAATCAAAGAAGAATTGAAATCAATGGAAGAACACCAGGTATGGAAAATCAAGAAAAAAGACCATTTTTAGACGAGAATGGCAAAAGACCTAATATTATTGATTCAAGATGGGTGCTTAAACGTAAGACAGAAGCAGATGGAAGTATAAGATTTAAAGCTAGATTGGTAATTCGAGGTTTTAAAGACAAAACAAATTATGATCTTAGAGAAACCTACGCACCAGTGTCAAGATTACCGTTGGTGAGAGCATTATTTTCAATAATAAACCGACTTGATCTTGAAGTAATTCAGTTGGATGTAAAAACTGCTTTCCTCAATGGTACTTTAGAAAAGACAGTATTAATGGAAATTCCTGAGGGAACGATACATTCCAAACAAGAAAGAATAGATATGGTCTGTGTGCTTGAAAAGGCATTATATGGTTTGCCAATTAGTCCAAAAAGATGGAATATAAAATTTACTGAAGAGGCAGTAGCCATTGGACTGAAATATGAAACAAGTGAACCTTGTATTTTCACTTGGAAAGAATCAGAAAATTTTCTGATATTACTTCTATATGTTGATGATATTATAATTGCCAGTAATTTTAGACCAAAATTAATAGAAATTAAAACAAAATTGGAAGGGAAATTTAAGTTGACAGATTTGGGTGAACCCAAAGAATTTTTGGGTATATCCATAAAAAGAGACAGAATACTTAAACAATTAAAACTGAGCCAAGAATCTTATGTGGATAAGGTGTTGGAAAAATTCAGTATGGAACAGCTACCCAAAAGAAAAACACCAATGGAAACTTCTCAGGTTACAAACCGAAAACGCAGAGACAGAGAAGATACAGATAATGATAATGAATTGGATAAAACTCTCAGTTTGAAAAATGCAGCATACAGAGAAGTAATAGGTAGTTTACTTTATCTGGCAAATGCAACGAGACCTGATATCTCATATGCAGTAAATGTACTCAGCAGACATCAGATAGATCCAACAGCAGAAGACTGGCAAATGGTATCTCGAGTACTTGGTTATCTGAAGCAAACTAAAGAACTGGGTTTGAATTACAAAGGTGAGACTAATGAAATAGAAGGATTCTCTGATGCAAGTTTTGGAGACTGTAAAGGATCACTCACAACATGTGGATATGTGATAAAACTGTTTGGAGACTCAGTAACATGGAGAACACATAAACAGTCGTACGTTGCATTGTCAACTTGTCAGGCTGAGTTTGTAGCAATGAGTGAAGCAACACAAGAATTGATAGGGTTAACTAAATCCATTCAAATTATGATAGACAGAGAGTTCTTTCCGATAAAACTGTGGTGTGACAATAAAGCTGCAATATCATGCACAAAAATAGAAGGGGGTAATAAATTAAGACATATGATAGAAATTAGGTCAGATTATGTTAAAGAATGCGTAAAGAAGAATTTAATAGAAGTAGAATGGATATGCTCAAAGGAGCAAATAGCAGATATATTTACAAAGCCTTTACCTCTGTTGCTACATGAAAATTTAAGAAATCAAATAATGAATATTGATAAGACAGAAATATGATTGTTTTTAATATATAAAAAAAAAAAAAAAAAAAAAAAATAAATTAATGATGTGATTCTTTTGTCCTAGGGAACAACAGCAAATGATTAACTCTGAACGGTACAAGTATTTCCAAAAGAAAGATGAAGAAGAAAACTGGGATGATTGAATAAACTAAAATTGGACATTAGATTAATGACAGAGATACTTGGGAGGGAGTGTTAGATATATATATAACAAGTCTCTCTTCGCTTGTTCAACTGTGGCGCTGCACGTTGTGTGTGATCGCGGCAGTTGCGTTCACTCTAAATCAGTCCGTTGTACTGAACAGTTCGTCTCCTTGGAAGTTTAGATTATCTCAATTTTTTATAAGACTGTATAAGGGTGTATAAGTTAATTAATAAACTGTGTGTGAAACCAATAAAACAAAATTAGTTTTTATTGCTGAAAAATCATTCAATTTTCATTGATTAATCTTAAATTTATTTCATCACGCATTGCTACTGTTCCGTTAGGCTGGCCGATCGCTGATCAAAAAGTTGGTAACGAAGGTCCAAGTTCGTCATGAAGTCTAATCTGGTTATCTCGCCGGTCATTTGATCGAACGTTCGTTTCTAGTGAGTTTTCTAATAGTCCGTCCAATCGAACCCTGCGAGTCGTACTATTCTTACGCGGCTTCCTTGTTCTTGCATTTAAATTTATATCCTCAGGTGATTTTCCTTGAACACGTAACGATTGGCGCACCGGTTCTTTTGGTTGAGTACCATTGCTAGGGGGAACGCGAACATCATTCGATGTGGCCGACGCTTCCTCATTGGATTCAGAGTGGTCTGAAAATTCCAAATTGTCGATTCGAATATTCGATAACCCCAGATTGCCATCCTGGAGTGAAGAATTAGCTAAGCCTTGTTCGGTTTGTTGTTCTGATCCGAGCGCGCTATCTCTACTCTGCTCCACTTGTTTCTCACTCGGTTCGCTGTGTTCTGAGCGCGGTATGTTGTGACCGAGAGCCATTGTTATGGTTGCGAGACACTGCCGTGCAAGTATACAGTAGTTTGTATGCGCAGTTTGTTTACCTCACCTATCGTAAGGACGTATACTTGGCCTCGACCTTGGTCTATGATTGCGCACGTGCTGAATATTATTTTGCTCGCGTGATTCGGTTTGAGATTTTATATTCAATTCTCGTTCTAACTGTATTTTTTTTTTTCAACGTTTTCGAGTTGTTTTCACCTTTTTCTCACTCAATTCTATAGCATGTGTCCCACCAGGGGTACCAATTTATGCAGCGACTTATTTATAAGTTCTAAACAATAAAGAAAGAGTACTGTGAAGCAGCACTCGATGCATAAATAATTTTTATTTTTTGAAAGAGAATTTACTTCAAGATTGTGGGTGCACTGCACCTTATTCAAAATTGACTTGAATGAAAAATTATAATGTAATTTGGATACATGCATGGGAATTGGTGTGATAAGGTAAAT
Source organism: Aphelinus atriplicis (assembly GCA_020882685.1). Lineage (NCBI taxonomy): Eukaryota > Metazoa > Arthropoda > Insecta > Hymenoptera > Aphelinidae > Aphelinus > Aphelinus atriplicis. Next base: position 59,971,498 of record CM037073.1, on the reverse strand, counting down.
AATTTGCGCAAAGCGGAATTGAATTAACGATTTGATTTATTAATTAAAAGAAAAATTGATGGAAATTTGATTGGTTAAAACTTGAACTCAATGATGAGACACGGGCGAACGTGACTGTATGCGTCGATAATTTTCGACGCTGACCCTGCGTCTCGAATGTTGTCCTTCACGGCACTCTGCGAGAAAGCTGGACAACAAGCCCTTCTCGCACCCCTCCTGCTTAACTCTTAGCTTTTATGCCAGCAACCGGTGTTGCTGGGATTGACTCTGCGACGAATGTGAAGCTCTGAAACCAAAATTATATGAGGATTTGCACGCAACGAATTTTACGTCGTCTAAAAGAATTTACGAACAAATGATTAGTTATGCTAAGACTACCGCAATATCGCGCACGATTATGCCGAATACACGTTTCCTAGGCGAGGAATTCCCAGCGTTCGCGTACTTAAACTCGCGTACTCCGTGTTATTCGATAGATATTAGCAGTCCCGCACTCTGCTATACAATAACAATATGGCGGCGCTCCGCTGTTCGTACGCGCTTACACTAACTTAATTTTACCTACACGTGTCCTGACACTTCCGTTCGCGTCCGCGTTCGCGATCGCGTTGTTCTCGGTGGCTACTACTTTAGCTCTACCTGAGAGGTAGATTTTCGAAGACTTATACCGAGACAATACCAAAGTGGCAATACAATGGCGAGAACTTTGAGAGAACTCAACGTTCAAGCTATTGTCTGGGTTCGTTTCGCCTGTTGGCTAATCCACAACCCTTGCCAAAAATATCTATTTAATTTTATTACTGACGCTAATGCATATACATTTTATTGATTATTATTTTTATAATATTATACTCCGCAAGAGGAATTGAAATCCTCAAAAAAACCTTTTTTAGCAAAAGTAAAAATGTTGCGTCAAGCATGACGGCAGAACTAGTTTATCTCTTATATTGCTTAAAAAAAAATGAAATCCATAATAGACACATGAGTCAATTTATTATTTCATCAGTATTCATTCTGATTAATTCTCATATAGTTGGAGTATTACGTATTCTTATTACAGTTTACATACTATAGGAGACGTTGTCAACTTTAACTAACCAATTACGAAGAAACTCACCAGAATGCTCTTGGGTACCTCATCAATTATTTGAAGAACTAATGACGAACCAAATTGACGCCACTTGGTAGGATGAAATATCTTTGAATGCATTATTAAACTGACATATAATATTCTTCATTACCTATTTATTTCATTACCTATTTATTTCTAGTTAAACGGTTTCTCAACCTCTCCTCAATCGTTTGATTCATTTCAAATCTATTTTTGTACCGTAATTGCAATGCAGTTAATCCTATAATTTAGATAGACTTTATATATTCTTCTATTATCAGTACTTTCATTGTCTTTCAAAGAGACAAATATTAATAATTCAAACTATTGATCATATGTCTCAGTAAATTATAAATTTTTGTATAATATATCTATGATAATTTTTACATCCAGTGATTTAGGGAAATATTATTATTCTTAAGACGTTAAAAATGCCTACTAAATGGCGTCGATTTGGTTCGTCATTAGTTCTTCAAATAATTGATGAGGTACCTAAGAGCATTCTGGTAAGTTTTTTCGTAATTGGTTAGTTAAAGTTGACAACGTCTCCTTTAGTATGTAAACTGTAATAAGAATACGTAATATTCCAACTATGTGAGAATTAATCAGAATGAATACTGATGAAATAATAAATTGACTCATGTGTCTATTATGGATTTCATTTTTTTAAGCAATATAAGAGATAAACTAGTTCTGCCACATGCTTGACGCAACATTTTTACTTTTTCTAAAAAAGGTTTTTTTGAGGATCGTAGTATTTGTAAGAAGCTAAAGGGGTAGAATGTCCATAAACTTGTCTGGTTATAATGAATTGATCTCTGTACTTTCATATGCTCAGATTTGGGTAAGTCTGGTCCGTGATCAAGATATATATACCTCCTTAAAACAATTTTCCACTCGTCAGAAAGTTGTACCTTGAATTAGAAGGGTTAGTTCTCATTCTCTTTAGTTTGAAATGCACCTATTAGAATACTATCATGTGATATAAAATTTTAAAATGCATCTTAGAACCTGGGAAGTTATCAGGGCAATTGTAGAAAGTGAATGAACGCATGTATTGAAAGAGAATCAATATGAACTTGTCAGAGATTGAATTGATCTCGATACTCTCATAGCTTGGATTTGGAACTCATACCTTTATAGTGAATATACTATATAGAGATATGGAGGTCGCGCTTCCCGCTCACCTTCTATACATATGTGGATCCGAGTACATGCGCGTCTTACATACCTGTACCGAAAGTTCACGAAGTGTAGTCACATGGAGAAGGTCTTCGTGTGAATGAATAGTTAGATCAACGCGTGGAAGTTTCACTGAATTCCGTGACACTATAAAATTCCGCAAGAATCAATTGCAAAAGCATAGTAGATTCCCCAATTAAATGATCACTAATTTGTGAAAGAACCGCCCAATTCGGGCTACGCTAGATATTACGTTACTCTATGGCATCTCTTTCAATAACGTAACATTCCATTTTCTCTGTAAGTACAGGCTTGTAGTCGATCAGATAAGAGAGCAATAATAGTTTAGACACAGCATGACCACTTGGAACATCGTTTTTCATTGAAATGAAGAAGCCCGCCATTCTTGGTAGCTGATGAGTCACGGCGAACACGGCTTGGCTAACAGCTCTTATCGTGGAGGGTACTCAGGTTGCCAAGCAAATTTTGTGTAAAAATTCTATCAATCAGCTCAGAGATAAATTCCAGTTTGAACCACCTCTTCAATTTGTAGTTGACGACGGTGAAATGAGGATTTAGAAGTTATAATAATGAATACTCATTCATTGAGCTGAGCTCCTGGAATGGGTTAAGCAGATTGCTAGTTGGATTAAAAGTGATACTTTGAATTGGGGATGATCGCATCATTTGGAATCAGACAAAGCCGTGAAATTTGCGAAAAAATTAGCGAGGGTGCGAGATTCACATAATGATTCAATGCACCTTAGACACTTCTTGTGAACTATATTTCACGCATTGTAACGAGTATACTCATTGTATTGGATGAATTTTTATCGGATCAGCTAGTTAAGAGTGAGATTCGATAACGTTCATGTTAAAAGAAATTAAAAGAGAGCGGGCTTTCCACTCCTGAAACGTTTTTAGTTCCTTTGGCGTTCTGATGATTAATTTTTCTGCGTGATCGTGATCTAATATAATATGAATATTTGAAATAATAGTTAACTCTTTAGGCTGTGAAACATTGGATATTGTCATCAACAGATGGTTCACTGCTTTTTAGAGTTTTCTGTTGCATAGAGAGAAGAGCATAATAAGAACATTTGAAATATGGTTCCAGTATGACGCGGTATTTCGGATGAATATTTTATTTCGAGAGATCCCAGTATATCTTATGAATCTTGATTCCATTTCTCAAAATCATTGATACACATTTTTAAGTAATTCATGAATAAGAGGGGTGAAAAAAGTACACGTATTAATATGAGGCCCAGCTATTGTTGGCTAGAACGATGATTCTGTTGGAGTTTATTATTAATAACATCTTGCTACCATTCTGATTCATCCAATCTCATTTTGATAGAATGGTATATCCATGTTTACATGATTTAATATGGGATGAGAGTTAAAGTTTAATTCGAACGTCATTATTCCAATACTATTTCTGAAGTCTCGCTAAGAGTTAATATTTTCAAAACAAGCAAGGAAAGGACCTGTGGGCAGTATTATTATTATTGGTAATATTGTTAACTGTCCATATCGTCCACAATCTTGAGAAAATTACACTTTTATTCCAAAAAGTAAACTTAGTTCTGTAATCATGTGAATATTAGAAGTTAGATAATATGATTTACATCCGTTGTAGTCATTTCCGAAGAAAATTTCCTTTCAAAAATTGGAGATTTATCGATAGCGAAGGCATTGATCCAGTCCTTATGTCAACGAGTAGATGTTCCAAATCGACCTTGGTCTTTAGTCTATTTCTGCCATTGATATCATGTAGACTTTGGCAATGTTAGTTACGTGGACTGTAAGCGTCGTGGTCATCATTTTTCACTCATCTACTGGGCTAATCGTTGTTGAACTGGAAAAATATACTTTATAGAGAAAAAACATCGTGATGTAATCTAGGAATTTCAATCATGGAAATATATTTCAAAATGGAATATATCTTAGCTTTCTCAGGAAGGAAATATCATGTGACAGTTTCTAAATAATTTTGACGATGACAGAATATTTTCTGGGCTATATCACACATTCTTTAGTACAAGTACTATGCTTAAGAAAAGCATAAAAGTGTCTTTTGTGTATATTCACGAATCTAAATGATATGTCTCCGAGGGTTGCGTTAACATTTTCTCCCTATCTTATCAATATTCAAGTGTATGCATTCTTTCCATGCTGGTTTTTGGATCACTGTATGCATCAGAATGAACGAAGGAAATGTTTTTAGAAACTCACTCCTCTTTGTTATGCATAATTCGTGATAGAAGACAGGAGATCGCCTGTACCAAGCGTCAAGAGTACTATTAGGCCAAATCTTGAAAGAGCTGCTTCTATAATATAACGATCGCATTTGTTTGGTACATTTTAGATATATAATCATTATCACCAGATACATCAATCATTCATCAATAAATGTTTTCAATGGGATTCCGTGTGAGTAAGCAATATGCAATTATGATGCCATGTGTTCCATACTCTTTTCCTCATGAAATGTATGGAGATTGTGCACGAAATTCATAACACATTCATATTTTAACGTAATAAGTTGGTGTGATGAGATGTTTACGGCATGAAAACATCGGTACTGAGACAATTTGTGAATCCTTGTAATGCAAATTAAATTTGCGACCGCGACGCATCGGAAATTCACACAGCGAATGTTCTCACAGGCTTAACCGCATATGTATGAATGTCAGTGGCATAAGTATGAGTGTAGGAATGCGCTCACTGAGACGCATCCATGCGACGGATGGTGAGTTGAACAAATTTCACAGAAATCACGAGGATATCACGGTCGGACTTTAACATAGTTTCTTATATTAGGGCCTTCGAGGCCAAACATCGCATTAACACAAATCCACTGCGGCTACGCAGGTAGTCGAAAGTTTCGGATATGAACTACCGCGTGTTCATATGGGAAATTCTCGGTGGAATCAAACATTAAAAAATTTGATTCGGCTCAACATTTTTTTTTACGTTCTAGGGCATCATATGATATTCCCAGAATTTTCTCAGATTTTTCCGACCACTTTAACCATGTTTAAGGAATAGGCTAAGTTGCTGATTTTGCTGTTTTTGCATTCTCAGAGGCATTTTCAACCTTAATTTATACACTGAAAATGACCTCTGAGACAAAAAACGAATATGATATTTTTATCAGCAAAATACCTGAATTTTATAGAAAAACTAGCATCCCCCGTCGCGGCTTCGCCCGCTCTCGGAGTTTATAGAATTCGAATAATTATTAACGGTGCATAGGAATAAAAACGTAACATTCAAGTATTTAAAGTTCCAAATCCTTAGAGTACTTCCGTATAAACAACATTTTTGGTTTTGGGATTTGAAAATCAGAATTGGTCTTCCGATTTGCCCGTCCTAGAAAGTCCAACATACAACTGCCTGTGTGAAAAACAATCCGAGCGTAAATCAATTACGACATATTTAAATATCTGACCTAGAGCTTTGTTTATTGTAATAGCAGTAGAAACCGCGTGAATGGCTCGTACAGCAGCACGGCACCTAGTGGTCAAAGAGAGAAGACAGGACTTCCAATTAAGGCATATTTCAGCCGTTGAAAATAATTCTTGAAAAAATATATGCGAATTCGATTATTTAGGCAATCGATTACACCGCTCTAATATCGGAAGTCACAATAGTACAACCATTTTAAAGTTTTTCATGAGAAACCCAAGGAATTCAACACGGATTGCCTTATACTTAAAGGCCAGACCGCGCCATTCCAGCCGTGAACGGATAAAACAGCGTTTTGCCACCAAGTGGCCATAAAGAGAAACCGGAGCCGATTTGCATGTTATTTCCACATTTTGCATAGAATTGTTCCTAATTAATAAATGATTAATCTCAATAGCCTATGACACTTCAGGGTACATAGTAAAGCTACTGTCAAAATTTGGAGGCGATTGGTCCAGTAGTTTTTGAGATTTTTGCGAACATACAAACAAACGTTTCCTCTTTATATAATAGTAAGATTATCTCCAAGGTCATTGGAGCACATTAAGTACTCCACATTACCAATTGGAACCTCTATTTTTTAACCCTGAGAGTTCGCTTGTCAAGAGCCCCACCCCATGGGTACTGAAAGTATATTTTTGGATTATTCTTTTTTATGGAGTGAATGCAATTCATGACACATATACTTTATTAATAGTTTCTTGTAAATTGTAGCACAATTTAGAGACAATATATTGACCATTAATGCATATAACTACTGAAAGTTAGGTGGCGTCCAATATTAGTAATGCTTGATCTATATAAATGATATTGATATTTCAGGATATGTATTAGCATGATAGAATGTGAGTTTTTACAGTGAATAATTGTAATAATACCACAGACAAGTGTTTGCAAAATTTGAAAGTGTTGGCGGTGCGAGCGTCCCCTGAATAGTCATTTCAGCCTATTCTCAGCCTATTTATAGTAATATATCAATTTTTTGAGAGCTTCCACGTCCCAGGGCCATTTTTTCACTATAAAGGCTGTATGTGGCGTGGAATGAGGCAAATCAAATTTTTTGATGTTCGATTCCACAGAGCCATATATGCATCAGCGATCGGGCGTGTGGCTACTCCAAACCATGGAACGTCGCGGGCATGTCGGTGAGGTGAGCCATTGCGCTAGCGAATACACATCGTCTGATATGTGCATGAGAGAGAAAAGAGGGCCTCAGTGGCTCGTTAGCGATATTGGCGGATGTTGGGGATCGCTCCTCTCTCTCTCTCTCTCTCTCTCTCTCTCTCTCTCTCTCTCTCTCTTTCTCTCGAAGTGGATTGCTTCATATCTGACGGGAAGGGAGCAGTGTGTTAAGCGTGAAAACGGAATTTTCACTGGTTTTTGTGATCTCAGTAGGGGAGTACCCCAGGGCTCTGTCCTGGGCCCCCTGCTGTTTGCCCTATATATTGGTGATGTTTCACTATGCTTTGGACCCGATGTACACTACATACTGTACGCTGATGACCTTCAAATTTACATTAACTGTCACCTTGACGACTTACTGCGAACGCTTGACAAGCTTGGCGAGGTCGCTGCCAGGATCGCGCAGTGGGCCTTGACGAATAAACTCGTCCTAAACGCAGCGAAAACTAAAGCCATCGTCTTTGGGAGTGAACCCTTCATTGCTCGTCTCCCTGCGGAGGCATCGGACCGACTCATTATAAATGGTTCGCCAATGAAACTTGAGTCCTCAGTAAAGAACTTGGGGGTGATCCTCGACTCTATCTTCTCATGGAGGGAGCATGTTGCCTCGATCACTGGCAGATCCCATGCTCTCATGTACCGCTTACATAAATTCCGGAGGAGCACGACTCTTCAGCTCAGGTGCCATCTCATTAAAACGCTCCTCTTTCCCATTGTCAATTATTGCTCTCCCGTGTACTGCGATCTCTCTGAGGAGCAAAATTCTCCAACGGCTTATTAATACTGGCATAAGATATGTCTATGGGGTGAGAAGGAGCGAGCATATCTCTCCCTATAGGGAGGAACTTAACTGGCTTATGACATCTACTCGGCGAAACTATTTCATGGCCTGTATGGTATATAAGATTCTCAAGTATGGCAGCCCGTCGTATCTCGCGGAGTATTTTCTCATGAATACCAGAACTCGACCTTATAGGGGGGGCCATCGGCCGCAACTTGTTGTCCCTAGTTTCACTCCCTAGCATTAGTAATTACAGTTGGCTTCACTCCCAACTGTAATTACTAATGCTTCCTTCCTGTTTTCAAAAAACTTTTATTACTCCGCCTTTTTGCCTGCGACCGTGGTGAGAGCTTGCTCTGTTCTTAGACTTTCCTTTTTACTCCTAATCTTAAATAAACTGAATCGAACAATTCTAAATTAAATTGAGCTAAATTTATACTGTTCATCTAGATATGAGTAACTATATGTATAACTATGATCACATTGTACAACATCATGTACAGGCAATAAATCTAATCTAATCTAATCTAATCTAATCTCTCTCTCTCTCTCTCTCTCTCTCTCTCTCTCTCTCTCTCTCTCTCTCTCTCTCTCTCTCTCTCTCTCTTTTCGGTTCCAATTGAATCTTCTGTACGCAGCCTTGGTGTGGTGCTTGACGCCAAACTGGATTGGAAGTTACATGTTCTCTCCATCTGCAAAAAAGCCAACTCGCTTATGTACCGCCTCCACCATTTCAGGAGCAGCACCATCCTTGCGCTCAGAAAGCACCTTATTCAGGTGTTCTTGTTTCCCGTGGTAGACTACTGCTCTCTAGTACTCTTTGACCTTTCCAATGAACAGGTGTGTGTGCGCGCGCGCGCGCGTATGTGTGTGTGTGTGTGTGTGCATTGTGTACGCATATACACACACACACACACACTCACACACATCCTCCCACGGACACATCGCATGTACGCTAATTATTTTGTGTGAATCAAATGGATATCTTTATGACGTTGCAGAATGAAGGTGGAAACGTGATGCAGGAGGAGGTTAATAATTGAGACTTATTTTCAGTGGTTTGAGCGAAAATTTTTTTGAGGGTTTCTCAATACAATGTCCACAAACGTACGTATCGGTTTCGCGATTAGACTTCTAGGAGCCGAGAAAAAAAATCACAAGTACGTTCTAAAAAATTGAAAAAATTTTTTCACAGTGAAAAAAATTCTTTTCCGGGGTGGTCGATACGTCATTGAAACCGCCGTAAAAAAATGTATTAAAATATAAATTTACAGCCTCGTACGATTTTTTTTTAACCATGTTAAAATTTAGGTAGGCAACCCCCTTAACTGAAAGTAACTTTAAAAAAAAAACTATTTCTTTACATTTTTCCTGTACTCTCGTACTGAATAAATTCATCTGCCTAAAGCAATATTCAATCGGCCCGTTAAAATTTCGCACCTCGGCACGAGAAAACTGACCGCCCGCTGCGACCATACTACGACTCCGGAAGGACGGTGCCCGACCAGTCCCGGCCGCACTGCTCGTCCCGACCAACGTAAGTACCCCATTTCCAATCATATTCAGAGGCCGCTATTATTCCCCAATCCCCTGTACAGCTCTGCGCATTTTCGCCCGCACTCAAATTCGTATTTCGGAGATCACCGTCCCATCCTGACTGGCGCGGAATTGGGAAACGCGTGAGAAAGTTATTGAACCTGGTCTGAATAAAACGAAAGAACCTTGTCACCGCACGTACGTCAAAATTCACACCCTTGACTGCCTGGCGGAACGTAACACAAGAGTAACTTATGTAGTGGGGTTTGTAATTTTCTTTTTGCTTTATCAAAGAGAAAGCTTTGTAACGGGGTAAAAATCGACCCACCGAATCGGACTTCGGGACCTCAATTTTCGTAATCTACGGGTCGAAAAACATGGAAATCTAAAAATGTCTGTAGGTATGTCCGTACGTGCACTTTTTTTTGTCGTACGATAACTTTCGAAGGAATTGTCCGATCGTCCTGAAATTTCGCACACAGGTTAGTCGCCGCAAAATCTCGGGCGAGTTCAATTTTCAGCTAATTCCGTTGTTTATTTTTATAGCAACCGTTGCTAACGTGTTTTTGATAAAACCTCCAAAAATCATCATCAATGCACGATGGGTCTCCAATTCTTGCGACGATCGATGAGAATCGATAAGACATTCATTTTGGAACAACCATTGTTCATTCTCTTAGCAACCGTTGCTATGGAGATACAAAATTCAGCTTCAGACTGACTTTTTTTTTGTCGTACGATAATTTTCGAAGGAATAGTCCGATCGTCCTGAAATTTTGCACACAGGTCGGTCTCCGGCAGATGTGAACCGAGTTCGGTGTTCAGCAACATCCGTTGTTTATTTCCATGGCAACCGTTGCTAGCGTGTTTTCGATAAGTTCCCATATAATTCATGATAAATGATCATTTGGGTTTGTATGTTTATGGGATTCTATAACAATTAAAGAGACCTTTCCCGTATAAACCATTGTTGATGTCTCTAGCAACCGGTGTTTATATCCCTTGCAACCATAACTAGGGAATGGAAAAAGTCAGTTGGAGATCCATTTTTGGAACTGTTGATGACTAAGAAATAAGAACATCGAAGCTCAGACATTTACCATAGCAGCTGTTGTTTACGTCCTTAGCAACCGTTACTATGGAGTGTGAAAAGTCAGTTAGAGGTCCATTTTCGGAACTGTTGACGACTAAGAAGTAAGAACACCGAAGCTCGGATATTTACCATAGCAACCGTTGTTTACGTCCTTAGCAACCGTTACTATGGAGTGGAGGAAATGAGTTAGAGGTTCATTTTGCTTTTTCAAAGAGTGGTGATTAATGCAAGTTGAGGTTCAATTGCAATACTTTGAGGAAGCATACTGCTGAGGCACTTGGCAGCGGTTTTTCAATTTCCACTGGATTGGCCTTTAAAGATTGATAATTCGTCTAATGCATGAACAATGGAGTGTGTTTTTGACAATATTGTCCATAGTTTCATTTACTTATCAGGAAAGCTTGACCACGTTGAACTTTACACGGTGTTTGGGGATCCAATCCAGCTCAAGAGCTGACCACTAATCCATTTGTTTTCTCCTGTTGAGGTATAAGATGTCCCGGAAGCTACTCTGTTGTTGACGTTTAGGTTGCAGATTATTCAAGCTGCAGTACTCAGCAGCATTTGGGAAATACCGGGAATCTGAGAAGAGGGCATGCATTGTACTTGGACTTGGGTACTGCTGAGTAGATTAATGGTGTCTTCCAACTAGTTCACAACCCGTATTTCTGACGTGTCATCTCACACGGGCAAGAAACTGACTTCCACTCCCTAATTTCTATGATGTAATAAATCCGGTTTACACTGACTGATGAGGCCAGTGAACCATGCTGGTGACATGTCGCAAAACAAAAATTCCTATGGAGTTTTCATTTGAATTCCATATCATGGATTTGCCCTCAAAAGTCGTAATTTATTTTTTCAATCTGCAATACATGAAGTTTCGCGTCTTGGAATCATCAATTTCAGCCAAATACTACAGATATGTCCCCTCTGGCACTAGTGGAAGCTAACGGTAGAGTTTGATTTTTCAACGAAGCCTTAGTCTAGAGATTTATATAACTTTAGACTGAGGCAGCTATATGTAGATATATATGTCTGCTTTGATTTGCTTGAAATTCCCATAATTCTTCCAATTTTATCAAGAAAATGCTGCAATTCACTTTCTTTCTTCAATGAATATTAACTTATGGAATTCATCTGTATTGTGTAAATAGCTAATGTATAATATTAGCTAAATTCAAGTGTGAATAACTTGGGATGAGGAGGAGAAAATGCCATTAGTTAGTATTCATTAATGGTACAAAAAGTAAGTGAACTACAATCTTTTCTTGATGAAATTAGAAAAATCATGGGAATTTTAGGCCAATCAAAGCAAATATGTATATCTTACACTATTATATAAGGAGGGAACGTTTGTTTGTATGTTCGCAAAAATCTCAAAAACTACTGGACCAATCGCCTCCAAATTTTGACAGTAGCTTTACTATGTACCCTGAAATGTCATAGGCTATTAAGATTAATCATTTATTATTCTGGAACGTTTCTATGCAAAATGTAGGAATAACATACAAATTAGCTCCGGCTTCTCTCTTCGGCCACTAGGTAGCAAGACGCTATTTTATCCGTTCACGCGGCTAAAGTGATGCGGTCTGGCCTATAAGTATGAGGCAATTAGTGTTGGAGTACGCAATTATTTCATGGAAAACTTCAAATTGGTCGTCCTATTGTGACTCTCGATATTATAGCGGGGTAATCGATTGCCTAAATAATCGAACTTGCATATATTTTGTCAAGGAATTATTTTTAACGGCTAAAATATGCCTTAATTTGAAGATTTGGCTTCTTTCTTTGGCCACCAGGTGCCTAACCGTTGCACGAGCCGTTCACGCGGTTTCTATTGCTATTACAATAAACAAGGTTCAAGGTCAGACATTTAAATATGTCGGAATTGATTTACGCTCGGATTGTTTTCCATATGGGTATAGTAATTGTATGTTGGACTTTCTAGGACGGGCAAATCGGTAAACCAATTCCGATTCCAATTCCAAAACTAAAAATATTGTTCATTCTAAAGTACTTTGGGGATTTGAAACTTTAAACACTTGAATGTTACGTTTTTATTCCTACGCACAGTTAATGATTATCATTCGAATTTTATTAACTCGGAGAGCGGGCGAAGCCACGACGGGGTGATGCTAGACTATATATTGCTGCGTTAGTCTCGAGTCATACCAAGGTCTATATCAAAGGAGCACTGAAACTTCAAATTCCACCGGTAGCTTGCTGCAGTGTCTGGGAACATATCTGTAGAGTTTGGCTAAAATTAATTACCGAAAGGCATGATATCCTCAATGTGAATATCAACATAAATCTTATATATTGCAGATTGGAAAAATTAATTGGAATAGATATTGGAATAGCTCCAAGATATAATTGTAATCATTTTCAAGGTATCGAACAAGGGTATGTACGTGCACCTTAACAAGTGAAATATAAGTGGGGGAACAGGGATAAAGTGGTTCAAATATGTTTCATCGATAGAACTGCCAATCAGGATAAAAGATTTTGGCGTCAAACATCTTTTTCTTTATTTTCAGTTAGATAACAAGATTATATGTAGAATTCAGATCTTGAGTGCATGTATACAGGGTGAAGAAGGGTTAGTATTTTACCAAGAAAGGGTATATAGAATTCCGAAATCTGAATCGAATGTACTTTATACGAATGTGATCCGACCAATAATTAAAGCGCTATGAACAACAAAAGTTGACCAATAAGAAATCAGGTCAGCTGATGGAGGAGGAACTATCCTGTATGACCTAGTATCATCGAAATTTACGAGACTTTTTTGCACCCTTTTTTATGCATGGTCAATGCACGGACAACACCGAAAAGTGGACACGTGCAATCCATGTGTTTTGGCTTGCGCGGCTCGTCCTCTCTCGGAAAGATCTCGGAGACGCAGTGTACTACAGGAAAATTTGAACCCTGCCATAAACGATGCACTGGCCCCCGCCTATCCGCTCGGCTTGAAAAATTTATACCTGCGACTGTTTCGGCATAGCCGGCAAGATACTTTCATTTACTGGTGATATCGAGAATTTATCCTACGAGTATACTGTTTTTGTTTGTGTTTCACACAAACTTCGCAAAAAAGTCAATCTAGAGATACTTTAGGCAGTGTAATCGAGCTCAAAAGTTCATAGTGATTTACATTTTACGATCAGCTAATACGACCGTGGCTCGCATGTATCTGATTCAAATTCGGAAAACGTATTTGTTTTGAATAATATTTACCGATTTCCTCGAATCAAATTTCATTATGACCAGCTTTATTCAACGGTATAACTGCATTAATAAAATAACAATAATTTGCCATTACATTTCCATGATAACCTAGGTAACGATTGTACAGTCATAAGCTGATGACCGGTGACCCGCAACTCAGGTAAAGAGCCCCTTCCTCTTGGAACAATAGACCCTCGTTCGGTTAATGAGAGTCAAATCTAGATATTTTTACAAATCATACATTTATTTATTTTATTAATGCAGTTATACCGTTGAATACAGCTGGTCATGATGAAATTTGATTCTTGAAAATCGGTAAATATTATTCAAAACAAATACGTTTTCCGAATTTGAATCAGATACATGCGAGCCACGGTCGTATTAGCTGATCGTAAAATGTAAATCACTATGAACTTTTGAGCTCGATTACATTGCCTAAAGTATCTCTAGATTGACTTTTTTTCGAAGCAACCCCACCGGCAATCGTGTTACGGTCATTTATAATCAATTTGTAATTTGGGTTCTGAACAACGTCATCCGGAATTTCGGGACCCAGCCAGAACTCCGCAATACCATAAAGATGGTAGGACGGATTCTCACTCAGAAACTGGCGAACTTGATCAATGTGAGTTCTAAGAGAGTTAACATTGGGAAGCCCGCTCTCAATTTTCCCGAGGCGACGACAGGATCCCGCTCCTCATTCGAGAGTCAATTTTCAGTCATGCGGGAGCCTCTATTTAGAGTTGTTTCAGCAACAACTCTAAGGTCTGCCGCATTCTCAACTGGAAACACTTTATCTCCCATCGCTCAACTTGCCAGAAACCTGCCGTTCCTCTACCACACGAACTTAATACCTAGAGGCTTAGCAGTTCTACGGAGACTAGATAATCTTTGGTATGTGACTAATGATAAAAATTCATTGATGAAAACAGCAGGATGGATAACGAGCTTGGACTTGCTCTCATCAAGCAGTGACAAGTCCAAGTCGTTGGTGTTTAGGCCTATTCTTTTGTGTTCCTCAAGTAGAATTTTTCTCTCGTCAGAGCGTTTTAATTGGAGAATGATGGTTGGAATTCTGTGTTTATTACTCTTATAACTATGATGACTAGAACTATTTATTTCTTTGATTTGACTGACTAGCATCGATATTATCACAGTTTACATTACTACTACTACCATTATTACTACTACTAGATTTGATCTGGTGGACTCGGATACTGAGATGCGGAGCGTAACTCAAGACGGTAGGAGGCGACTGACCGCGTCCCACCGAGCGCGCCACCGCGGGGTTGCGACTGTACCTCCACGAGGGATTGAATACGACCGCCTTGAGGCGCTCGGGGCAGTCACACGGCGGAGACATGGTTAACCGAGTAACTTGGAGACGGTAGACAGTCCAACGCTCATATTGTACACTAGTATTGGAATAATTACGCGAGATCTCTCAGTAAAGTGAATAGAGAATAAAGGCACATATAATCCAATCCCTGAGTACTGATTTATTGATAAACCTGATTAGGCACGGAGCAGAATCTTACCGAGTGAAACGGCCTCCGGTCAATACTACAGCCGAGATCTGAACCCAGCATATACGCCACGTAACATTAGCTTCCTTCAATTTATTTGATATAACATCCATATACGGTGTCGGATATGCGTCTTTATGCAATAATTTCTTTACTACTTGAAAATCGATACATGCACATTCTGAAGTCACCACTCGGCTTTTTGACCATCACGACTGAATTATTCTATGCACTGTGTGATTTTACAATATCCATTTTAGATAATTTTCGCAACTCTTCGTGCATCGAATTTTATATTTCATTCGAAACTGAATAATATCTCTGATTTAACGGACCAACGCTATTTATTTGCTCGATTCTATATTCGAACAAGTCCGTTTTCTCCAATTTTAATGCGTGTATATTTTGTACGTGTAGAATTATACCATCTAACATTGATTCTATTTCTCTATTTTGTTCTTCGGAAATCGATTTTAATTCGCAGCTTGCAATATCCATTCTTTTGCAGGACGTCTGTATAGCCCACATTTCAAATGCAAATGTTTTTTCGAGTCCTTCAAAAGTATAGCGATCGCTGGTACCCGAAATATCCATTTTGTAAAGTTTTACATAGTCTAGTCCAAGTATTAAGTCAAACGCGATATTTGGGATAGCCTGCAGAGGGAAATGCTTTTTTATCTAGCTATTTCTATTACAGGGCTTATTTCTCCATCTACGCTTTCTAAATTTCCATTGGCCAGTTGGGCCATTTGGGTATGAAGATACCGTGACGATTGTATTTTTATTCTGTTATGTCGAGCAATTTCCTGATATTCTTTACCGGTGACTGAACAAACAGCTCCTGTATCCACGAACGCTGAGAGCTTGTTTGCTCCGATTTTAATTCAAAGCCAGTAGTGGACATATTCGACCGCATTTTCGACATCTGGGATTTTTGCAACTTGGGCTGCCGATATATTTATCGGGGTTTTGGCTTGCGGCTTTTCAAAGTCTCCGGAGACCTGCTTTCTTTCAGGAGACGCATCGATCTCTCTTACCCTCCGTGGTTGCCGTTTCCCGTATTGTTTATATATTGCGGCTCACTCAAATCTTGGGGTCCCGAAATAGCGTTTCCGATCGGCTCGTTTACCCTATTACTTGGATTATTAAAATTTCCTCCACCGCGAAGATTCTGCGGTAGTTATTGAAATTTTGTTGCTGATTAGGGAACCCTTGTTGATATTGATAATTGGGGTTTTGCCAGTAATCGCTTGGATTTTGGCTCTGTCAATCTTGAATCGGCTGTTTTTGGTGCCATAGTGAGTGTACGAATTGCTTTGACACTTGCCAGATTCCATTTTATGCGGAATACTGGTTTGCTCCGGATTGATTGTTTTGGTATTGCGATTTATTATTGCCGTTTCGGTTCATATTGAACCCTCCCCGAGGCCGATTTTCTCTATAGTTACCTCTGCCCTCACGAAAATTCCTTCTGAACTATGCATTGTCCAACTGGCTTTGATTGTCGTTATTTTGATTATTTCCGCTCTGATTTTCATTTTTATTGAGATTTTCATCGTTTTGGACAGGGTTATCTTGATTGGGATTTTTTTATTTCGGGGCTTATGAATTGTTACGACTGATTAATTCGTCTTTTAATTTGCCGATTTCGCGTGCAATTATCTTCGTGACATCGTTGGCCGTCGGCAGCGTAACTGCGGCCATTCCGGTTTTCTTTCCTTCATATATCTCATTTCTATTCTTCGATTCGCTGTAAGCCGTATCTCGGATCAGGCTTTCACCCTGCTCCGGTGGTAGCGAGTAATTCTTTGATATTCCGGGCGCATATTTTCATATATTCTTTCTATTTGTTTAGCCTCGGTTGGCTTCTCTGGTATTTTATCAAAAATCAGCTGCATTGCTATTGTGTAATCGTACGTTGGCTCATCGGCCTCTTGTGTACGCGCACGCGCTTCATCTGCCAGTTTTTTCGAGTAATATTCATTTTGGTAATGGGCTCTTATATCGCGCTTGAATTTTGCGCATGTTCTCCAGTTATCTCCTTCTATTCTAAAAATATTCAGCGCTGGACTTCCTAGAATCATTGAGATAATTCTCAGTATTTCCGAGTTTGTCATTGCGGCTACCACTCTGTATTCATTTACTCGCATCAAAAATTCTTCCAAGTTTTCTTCTGGTTTTCCACCAAATTCAATTTTCCACGCGTTTACAATCCTCGATAAATCTCTATTTCTATGGCTATCCCAGTTTTTATTTGAATGAAGTCTCGGGTCATCGATATTTTTGCTTTTGCCCATGGCTCGCGCCGTATGGGGTTTGACTGCATGTTATTCTACGCGTTAATCATTTGTCACCCCAAGTATGCTTGCTGCATGCTTAGATTGTAATTTCCTTTGGACCATCGCAAGACTCTGAATAGTTCCTTTCGCGGATAGTTATCATCATTTCTCTTCGCAGCATTTTCAGAATTTTGGGTCCCGTTTCCACTCGATGCTTGTATTTTGTGATACGATTTATGTGATATTACTTGGCCACGCTTGGGCTGGTCCATTTTGCGTACTCGAATTTGCTCTGACGGTTTGATTTAACACGTTCTCCCGAATGATATTATTTTCCGCTTGCTCGCGGCTTTGTGATTCCGACCAATATCTTAAATTTCCGATCGGCACCGTAAGTTGTTCTCCTGGTTTGGATTGAACCATTATTAATCGCGGCGGTAGCGCCGGGAATGTGACTTGGTCAATTATACGTGAGCTGGTTCGTTTTTTTAGGCTGTTCCGTCATTATATCTTCATATTTTGGTAAAGGTGTCGTATCGGACAGACTGTCTGCTTTCACCGTTTTTGCATTTTCAGTTTCATTAAATTCACCATGGAGAGATTTTCTTCTCGAGTTCCTTCTTCCGCTTCGTATTTGCAGTCTGTCGACTTTTTCCAAAACCTCGCTTGATTCACTATTTGCGTCCAAGTCCTCAGGATCGTGTGTGGATTCCCTTAGCTATTCTTGTAAAATTTCATCTCTAATTTTACCAGATTGTGGATTTTTCATATTTATTATTTCGTCGAAATCATATACGTACGTTCTAATGCCCGATTAATCTTCTTCGTAATCGCGCTCTTGTATTCGACGGCGACCCCGTTGTCATTAAGGGCGTAGCCTACCTAAATTTTAACATGGTTGAATAAACCGCATGGGGCTGTGAATTTAGATTCTAATTCATTTTTACACGGCGGTTTCAATGACGTAACAACCACCCTGGGAAAAAATTTTTTTCGCTGTAAACGTGAACGTACTTGGGACTACGTTTCTCGGCTCCTAGAAGTCTGATCGCAAAAACGATACGTACGTTTGAGGACATTGTCTTGAGGAACCTTCAAAGAAATTTTCAGCCCAAACCACTGGAAATAAGTCTCAATTATTCACCACCGCCTGTATCACGTTTCCACTTTCATTCTGCAACGTGATAAAAACATCATTTGATTCACACTAATAAATTAGCATACATGCGATGTGTACGTGGGAGGATATGTGTGAGAGTGTGTGTGTGCGAGTGTGTGTGTGTATGTGTGTGTGTGTGTGTGTGTCTGAGTGCGCATACACACACACACGCACACACACACACTTATACTCACACACACTCACACTCACATACAAACACACACTCAAACAAACACACTCACTCACACACACATACACACTCTCACACACACACTCACACTCACACACACACACACACACACTCTCACACACACACACTCACAATCACACTCTCACACACACATACACGCACACACACTCACACACACTCACACTCACACACTCACACTCACACTCACACTCACACACACTTTCTTACACACACACACACACTCTCACACTCACATACAAACATACACACTCACTCAAACACACACACTTTCACACACACACTCACACTCACACACACACACACACACTTTCACACACACACTCACAATCACACTCACACACACACCCTCACACTCACACACACACACACACACACACACACACACACACACACACACACACACACACACACACACACGCACACTCTCACACACACACACTCACACTCACACACACCCTCGCACTCACACTCACACACACATACACGTACACTCACACACACACACACACACACACACACACACACACACACACTCACACACACTCACACTAACACACACATACACACACACACTCATACTCACACACTCACACTTACACACACTTTCTTACACACACACTCTCACACTCACATACAAACATACACACACACTCACACACACACACTCACACTCACATACAAACACACACTCAAAGAAACACACTCACTCACACACACATACACATTCTCACACACACACACACACACTCACACTCACATACAAACATACACTCAAACAAACACACTCACTCACACACACACATACACACTCTCACACACACACTCACACTCACACACACACACACACACACACACACACACGCACACTCTCACAAACACACACAATCACACTCACACACACCCTCACACTCACACTCACACACACATACACGCACACTCACACACACACACTCACACACACTCATCTTACACACACATACACACACACACTTATACTCACACACTCACACTCACACTCACACTCACACTCACACACACACACACACACTCCCACACACATACACTCACACACACACACATCCTCCCACGGACACATCGCATGTACGCTAATTATTTTGTGTGAATCAAATGGATATCTTTATGACGTTGCAGAATGAAGGTGGAAACGTGATGCAGGAGGAGGTTAATAATTGAGACTTATTTTCAGTGGTTTGAGCTGAAAATTTTTTTGAGGGTTTCTCAATACAATGTCCACAAACGTACGTATCGGTTTCGCGATTAGACTTCTAGGAGCCGATAAAAAAAATCACAAGTACGTTCTCAAAAATTGAAAAAATTTTGTCATATTGAAAACAATTTTTTCCGGGGTGGTCGATACGTCATTGAAACTGCCGTGAAAAAATGAATCAGAACATAAATTTACAGCCGCGTACGATTTTTCTTTAACCATGCTAAAATTTAGGTAGGCTACCCCCGTAATTGTGATAAATTCTCACTGATGTCATTATTCGTACTTTTTGACAAAAATTCGTCTATGTTATGATTTAAAATATCTCTCGTATTCATTCCGTTTGCTCATCGGATGGGTTCGCCACGCAAATTTTTCTCATTTAAAATTGATACGTGTAAATATTTTCAATTTTTCGTTTTTTGGAGACATTCGGAGAAATAAATATGTTATTCGCCGAGCAGCTATTTTAATTTTTGCCCTCATCAATAATTAACTAGACAGAAAAACTGTAACATTTCCATGCATTCAATCTTCCATAACCCATTCTCATACATTTCATATCATCAATATCATACACAAATATTTCATAAATTTCATATGTAACGATCACTATCATTATCAATTTAGCGTTTGGGTTGCCCCATAATAGTTTACTTCACATTAACGATATGTAACTTTCATGTTTTCATGTTCACTAATTTATAAATTGTAGCTCAATCGTACCTCATTATTTGAAAATCTCTGTCGGCTTGAGATACTCTATCATTTTTGATTTCATTTGAGTTGAGAACCCATACCATGTAAAATTTTTCCTTACACGAGGACATGGAACTTCGAGTCGATTCGGCTTTGTTTACGTTTCTAGCCTCGGCTCCCGCTGAGCCTTGAGTGACTAACGCGCGAACGTGTTTACTTTTCGACTGGCTTGGCTTTCGGAAATTTTCCGATTTGATCGCGTGATTTCAACTTTCCGAATTTTCTGCTTGTTCGCACCTATTGCCACACGTATTACCTACCGCGCGCGGAAGTATAACCGCTGTGCTCCGGAGCTATTATAAAATCTTTTTTCTTTTTTACACTCGAGTTCCATGACATTATTCCACCCTCAGGTCACAAAAGAAAGTATATAGTGGAAGTGGAAGACAATCAAATTGCTAGAAAATGTATTGATCTCGATATTCTCATATATTGGATGATATTTTCATAGAGACCCATACCTTCACAGAACTATTCTTCACTCGTCAGAGATTTGGAATTCTTAAGACTGAAATGCATTCACTAGAATACATAATAATAATTATCTTGAAGTCAGAAAAATTGACCAGAGTAAATTTTGAAAGCATATTGTGAGGCTCAATTTGAACTTGAATGAAAATGAATTGATCTCTATACCTTTATATCTTGGATTTTGCCCCCGTACCTTTATACTTATAAATATACAGTTAAATAAGCTTGTGTTATCAATATCTCGACACTGAGGGAGCGTTGAGAGCTAAAACTTTTTGCGTATGGTCATTATAGCCCCAGAAAACATACGTCTAAAGTTCACTATAATTCCAGAGAACACACGTATGAAGTTTTGTCTAGATTGGTGCTCCGGAGGTCTGATACCCATAAAGATATATGAACATTTTTCCAGGCACTGTGCAGATAATGAAGGAATCAATTCTCCGAGATCAATCAATAATTGACTTTTGTCAGAATACCTTTCACTGTCAGGGGTTTCACCTCTGGGATTAGAAGTCCTATCAGGGTCGGCCGTTTCATAAAGCCCTTCTTCTTCATGTAACTGATGAGTACGTCCATGATGTCCGAAAGGACTCCTTGCCGTTGGCTGTCGATACCTCCCATAAACGAATCCAGTATCTTCATCTCGACTACGACTGCACCTCCGGCTTCTGCGTGATAGAAAATTAGAAAAAGTAAAAAAAATGTGATTAGAGTAGTGCCATCAATAATTCAAAACACGCTTGTTCAGGAATGAGTTGACAAATTTGTATGCTCAGCTGATTATTGTGTCAAGTGAGAGAAAATGATTATCATAATACCCCACTCTTGGGGAAAGGGAAATACCAATAAGTCATTTGTTGATTCATATCTTAGTAATCCCATCAAACTACAATCAACCTATTGAAAGTTGATTAATCTCTTGAACTACGCATAAAGTTGAAGTGGTTGGGGTAACCAAAAACGATGTTCCAAGGGTGCGACCTTGGAGGTTTCTGTCGTCAAAGATCATCCGGACCCCGGACGATGTACAGGTGGTTAGGGGTAGTTCTAAAGATAAAAATATTGCTCTCGCCATTAAAAACATCAGTAATTGCTGGGACTTGACTGTAAAGTGTATCAATCAGTTCCATGGAGCATCTCATCTTAGGGATTCCAAAATGTATCATTTTACTGATAATTTAGGACTATCTAGCTCGTTTCAGTACACAACGTTAAGAAAATAATCACTAACTCTCGGAATGAGTAGAAATTTCTCAATCGCTTGATCAAAATCTCAAATGCATTACTTTTTCTTCCCCATTGTTTTGAGATTGCACTTTCCATTAGGATACTTGGAGAAATTAGTGAATCAAAGGAGAATTAGAGATGCTTGATGGTCAATCTGACAACTTGGCGGATATATATATATATATATATATATATATATATATATATATATATATATATATATATATGTCTTCGTTAGATCATTTGGATGGCGATTCATGCTTTATACCTGACAAGGAGATAATAGCCTTCGGGTCACTGATTGGAAAAAAATCAGTGACATTCATTACCTTGTGACAAATTGAATGAGGTTTGACCTCTCATTCGCTCCAATGGGGCTTGTAAGGTGTCATCGGTTCTGGTGTCAAAGTTTCCCTCGACGAGCCCACAATATTGATGCATTATGCACCAATATGCTCTTGCCGGCTCTTGTAGTCATTCGAAATGGATAGTACTGTTTCCCTATAATATGATACATAATAAACATTCAGATTACTTGTATTAACTATATAAATTACTTACCTGGACCAATTTGAATCATTGATTTCATGCTAAAAACAAACCATCTGGCGTTGACGGTACTTGTGCTTCAGCTTCAACTGGATCCAATGGTACAACCAGTGAGCACTCGTGTGTCCCTTGCAGTCATCAATGTTTTAGCTATTTAACAGTAGCTTTCACAATGATGTTTTCATACCTTGATCCGCATACCCTTGAAATGAGGCCAGCAGGTGTCTGAGATTCATTGACTGGCAATGTTTAATGAATGTCGCTCTCACCAAAGCCTGTAAAAATACATCAATCAAAGAATCACATTCTTCTATAACAGTTTGAAGAAGCAATAAATGGACTAAAAATACAAAAAGACTACAATTTAAACAGTAGATTACCACGATAACCTCTACAAACTTTCTGATTTATATAATTTTTTTACAAAATTTTTCTAAACTTGATTGATGCTCTGTAATGAATAATGATACTTATTCAAAAGTTGAGTAAAGATGATTCTTCCATCTGTATTTGTTCCACTTCAAAGTCCATTGGCAAGCACAATGTTTTTCCATATACAATATATATATACACATATCTGGCCGCGTTGACCTGCAGATTGCTGCTGCAGATCAGCTGGCTGTTGAAGCGTGAAGTTAGTCATGTAATAGGAATGATCGAAATTTGAATTGATGAAAGCGCACAATTCTGTGGAATTGACTAGAAATATGAATATTTATATCAATAACAGATAGTTAATCAAACTTAAAGAATGTTTCATATTTTTATTTGTCTTTGGTAAAATATTCTACTCGGCAGGTAAAAATTAGGCAACTTACATCTTGATCCATTCTATGAATTTATATTTCAAATAGTTACACATTATTTACAATCATACACACGTCTATAAAATGGATATTTCTAAAATATTTAGATATTTCTGATATATTGTTTACATCGTTTTGGATGATAATTGTCATAAAAGCATGGAAAACCGAACGTTTCTCGACACCAAGAACAGCGAGCGAAAAATATGTTTCGACACAAATCATTGGAACAAAGTGTATTTTTAGTCGTTTGCGGAGAACAAACTTCTCGTACATTAGCAAAAATATCTCTATCATTTAATAAATTAGAAGCGAACCAAGCATATTTTATCATCCAATGAAAAATTGGAGATCTTTACTGTTGATGTTAAAGTCTCACTCAAGAGTTATTTGATTATATTTGATTGAAATTCAATTAATTAGTTTTACAATTGGCAAATAACTTGTCGTCTTCAATAATTTCCAAATTTTCATGAAATTTCATGATCATGTCTGTCAGCTGGATTTTAACTTCTTTCGCTTCTTCAGACAAGGGACAGCGAATATTGTTATCTATGAAGTTGTTTTTTGAAGTGAAACTTCTATTGACGTTCGACGGGCGACACGGGCGACGGGCGCATGGAGAGTAAAACCGTGCGTGAGAGAGGTTCCCCTCGATCCGTAAAGTTTCCCCTCTCGAGGAGGAGAAGGGAGGAGAAAACACAAAAATCATGTCTTTGCTCTCTCCCCGTGTAGTCAACGAACGCCCCTCTCCACGCGCTGGCCGTGGCAAAGGTCTTGTTTTCTATCTCTGTCTCTCTGCTCTGTAGATCTATGCGTGTGCCCCCTCTCCCCGTGCGCCTGCCCAATCTCCATGCGCTGGCGACAGCGCGGCGGTATCGGTCGACATCGGTCAAAATCGGTCTCCCTCTCTCTCTCTCTCTCTGTATATACATCGTATACGTGCAGTATGCGCGTGCCCTGTATACACGCGCTGGCGGGCTAATTTATACAAAATATTCTCAGAACATTTTCAAAAAATATTTAAAAAAATATGTACAGTCAATGATTTGTTGTAAAATTAATTTGTCACAACCAGGACATTTTCATCGCTTACATCATTGGTATTATCATTCAAAACTGTTACAATTGGTTTATGATAACTGAAAAATGAAATATATGTATCAGAACTTAAGTGATTGATAAATCTTCCAAATACAGCATCAATGGTTGTTCCTGTTTTAATCGTAGGCTCAGCAATATGAGTGAGAATATCTAAATTAAGTATTTTCTTCATAAAATTAATAAGTTGCTGTCCTTTATTTGTTGAAAAATTAACGTTAAAATCTCCAGATATTATCATTGGTTGTCGAATGGGGGAAAAATTATTATCGTTGCTATTTATATTTCGCCGAACAGCAAGCTAGTAAATATTATGAAGTTCATTCACAAAGATCTTTTACCTTACACGGAAAGAGGTTCTATTATATTGGAAGAAAATTTTCATAAAATACCAATGATAATATCTGGAGATTTTAACGTTAATTTTTCAACAAATGAAGGACAGCAACTTATTAATTTTAAGATGAAAATACTTAATTTAGATATTCTCACTCATATTGCTGAGCCTACGACTAAAGCAGGAACAACCATATATTTCATTTTTCAGTTATCATAAACTAATTGTAACAGTTTTGAATGATAATACCAATGATGTAAGCGATGAAAATGTCCTGGCTGTGACAAATTAATTTTATAACGAATCATTGACTATACATATTTTTTTAAATATTTCTTGAAAATGTTCTGAGAATATTTTGTATAAATAAATAAATTCAATATTGATATATAGATATTGTTATTTATTATTTATTTTTAATAACTATCACAAAATTTAATTATTATTAAACACTTCCATTTTGTATGAATGAATGAATTATTTTTTTAATCATGTTAACTGCATTTACGTTGACGGTAACATGTTAATTGAAGTTTCACTTCTGTCGGGGGTCCCGAGACCCACACCCGCTTTTTATTCATAAGAATGTTCTCAACATTTGATTTTTCTGTTGCTGCGACGGAATTTCTAGTAATTTTAGTAAAAGTGCTTCGCTTCATTTTTATGCTTCGTAAAGCCTCAAAATTGCGAGCAATATTAATGATAAAAGGTAAAAGCTTATCAATGAGGCAAAAAGGAAGCTTGTAGCGCGCGAAAAAAGCCGAAAGCATGACTTTTATCCGTGCTACTTCATTTTGAAAAGCAGCCAGATCATCGTTGTGTTCATCGTCATATTGTCCGTCTGGATTTAATTGACGATGGCGTTCCATTGCCGCAACATGTTCTCGGCTTCGACTATGACTGTTAATCGTGCTCAGTCTTGCTCCGAAGCTCGCGCCGCCAGGACATACTATGCAGCAAGCCCTGTATTGACTATGCTCATCTCGCCTTAGCCAGTCCCTTCGACCAGGATCGAGTTGCCACTCGAAGCGGTATTTCTGCTGTCTAACAGCTCGATGAAGGCGAGGAGCTTCAGCTCTGACTCTCTGATTGAAACGAACTACTCCACGATTACGTGCTCGAACTACTCCATTTCTATGATGCCCTGCGTTCTCTCCAATTTCATTCGCAGGGTTTTCATCAATTCCATCAACATCCATGCTGAAATTGTTTTTTTAATGGAGATTGAGAATACAGAATCCATTCTCCCAAATTCAAATTGGTTAAAACTTGACCAATTGATTATAATATTTGTTTAGGTGAAAATACAATACATTCATTTTTCATTCTACTATTTTGCCCTATAAGTGAATGAAAAAAATGGAAAGTATTATTTTTTGCGAACGCCAGAAAGCAAAATTTACACTTGCTCCGGCTAGGACGAAAAAAACATTTCACTATATCGAACGAGAAAAAGCTCATTACAGTTTTTTGCACAAAAAAAATCAATCTTAGTTTCTCCAACAAAGGAAAGCACATACCCGTTTCTCGGGCGAAAAATTATATTTCGTATTCCCAAATGAGAACAAAAATATATTATACTTTTTCACATACTTTAACGAGTATTGAGATACATATTTTTTTTAAACCCTAACATCCAAGATTCTACGATTTTTCATGAGACCGATGATTTCTCTCTTAATTGTGATAGTTAGACCAGAATTTACGCAGATATACTTCTTCGAAAATTGAATAGACAGTTGTTCTTTCGTTAGAGATTTTGAGTGTTCAACGATGCATATCCGTTCCTCAACTTGCAGGCTCTTGCAAGCTCGACTCAACCCCAAAAAATAATACGATTGTCGCGTACGTTTGCACGAATGGAAGAAATCCAGCTTGATCTTGACATAACCATCATATCATTTTTCGGGGGTGAGTCGAGCTTGCAAGAGCCTGTCTGTATATTGAGGAACAGGGATTTAACGCAATCCACTATAACTCAGAATCGAAGGCACGATAGACATTTATAATGTCTTTTAAAATGCGAATAAGTAGATTGATTTGCGTGAGAACTGTTCAAATAATAAAGGTGCCAGACAAGAACTGTTCGGCTATTAACGGTGTCATTATTAATTGTAGGACAATGATTTGAGCTTGCAAGCACAGTCGAAAAGAACCGTAAGAAACTCGCTTGTTACGTTTATTTTCGAGTATTAAACTTAACATTCATAGGTCATTTTTCACTTCAAGCATCCGTTTCAATACAGTTTTCAATTGGACAACGTTGAATTGTCAGTAATCATCATTTGATTGGATAACATGATTCAAGAGTGCATTCGCTTCATGATTATAGCGATGAAATCAGAATTGATTGATTGATTGATGCAAACAATGATCACTGCAAAATAGGAGGGAAGAGGTGAGACAGATCATAAGATGAAATTCCATATCCAAATGTAGTCGCGTTGCTCACCCACCCAGCCAATTGATTCGCAAGCATTAACAGAAGATTTAACCACTAATTTTAATGTCCTCGAAGTAATAGAATGTCATTTTACGCACCATGGTGTTGTCCAACATTTCAAATGATCTCGCATTATATCATATCGGAAACAGCTAATGGGAACAATAATTGGAAAATCGCGAGGATAAACAAAAATGTTCATTAATTTGATGTCCACGCGAATAGCCCATTAATCAAACGGCCGTAATTGCGGAGAACATTTTCTTCACCCCACTTCCTTATTGCAACGTTTCGTATTATTTTTTCCATAACTTGTAACGAGTGCCTCGCGAGCACTCGTTATCGCGCGATTGCCACGTGGCAAGCCGGAAGCGCGAGCGCGAGCGCGCGAATCGCGCGATCGACGCGGGCACGTGCCGCGGCCCTTCGGGGGGTGCGCGTCCCGCGAGAGCGAGCGAGGGAGAAGATAGAGAGGGGAGGACCTCCCGCCTCGCGCGGCACGCGAGCCCCGCGAGGACGGAAGGACTCTGACTCTCGTGCCGACCCGCGTGCGAATTAGCACGCGCCGCTAATCTGCATTGTCCGCGACGCGACGTGCGACCCCGAGATAGTGCGTGCGTGCGTGAGTGTCCCCACGTCATCCCGAAGACACTCCGAGCGCTACACCTGCCCGGAGAAAACAACGTTTTCCCTGGGCGCGCGGGGCAACTCAACCCTCGCTCCGCGAAAGGTGTAGGCGCGACCGCGCACATCCGAGCCAAGCGCGAGCGCGTGCGCCAGGACCAGCGACCAGCGACAGCGGCGACGAGAGCAGCGAACGAGCCCGCCGACCATCCTGCGGGCGAGAGCGACAGGCGAACGCCGAATTGTAAGTCGCGCCTTTTCATTTGTAATTCCGTGAGCGAGCGAATACTCGGCCCCGTGGCCGAGCGGCCCTATGCGCGTGCGCGCGTTTTAAGTCGTTGGCGGGCACCGGCCCACCAACGCAAGTGTATTGTTTTGTATTGTTTTCGACCTCAATAAAGAGGCTTTCTTTATTAATTTTCGAGTCACGCGTATTTATTAAGAAACCTCCCGCACCTGCAACCGAATCCCCCACTCTCCGCGGCCGAGAAACCCTCAGTTTCTCGGCTTACTGAGTAGCCGCGTTCGCGAGTGTCCGTTAGATTTAAGTACGTGATACCCAGGGCTCATTGCACGTGGTGATTACCACGGAGCCCCAGCAATCGGCGTGAGCCGCACCGTTGGACCGCGAGCGCCGCCCGAGATCCTGCAACCCCCCCTTTCCCCCCGCTCTTCCCAGCCCCAGGAAAGCGTCCACTACGCGAGCAGCGACGGCCCGTACCCCGGTACGGGCGGCTGGGGGTCACTACCAAGACCCTTGGCGCGGCGTCTGCTCGTGGGAGCTGGGCGACTGACCCGGCCGCTGGGCGAGGAGCGGGGCATTATCGAATAGCGCGGGGTGCAGTTTCTGCACCACGATAAGTGCAGATTCCACCCCGTTGCATGGCGCCCAACGTGTTTTTCGCGTGCGAGGAGGTCGGGTTTTGTTAAACAATTAAATTCGCGCGAAATTCCGACTCCGCGAGTCGATCGAGAAACGAAAAGCCGCGTTCCGAGAAGCCGAAAAGGCGCGCGCGCGGGAAAAATTCCCGCAATTCTCGGCAGCGCGACTCGAAAAATCGTTGAAGTCGGAATCGCGATCATAAATTAGAAATAATATTCCGAGTGGAGATTTTCCACTCGGACATAAAACCGGCTATTAGCCGGATCGAGCGAGCGCAGAGGGCCACTGGAGGTAAACAGGGGCGAGGTGTTGTTGTGCGCCTTGTTTACTTCCAGCGCATAGAAAGCAGCGAGCAGCTATTATAGCGGCCGCTGCGGTAATCAACGCGAGTGAGAGAGACGGAGGGAAATATTCCCGAATAGTATATTCGAGCGAGCTGACGAGGGACAGCCCGCGAGGAAGGGGAAGAGCCCTCGGCAGCAGCGCGCGCGGACGCGAGCTTGCACCCGGGCGCGCCAACAGATAGAGGCGCGCGCGCGGTAAGGGGCAGGCAAGCGCGGCGTGGTGGGGGCGGCGGATTGGCGCGCAGCGGCCGCGCGGGCGCGTATAGAGACCGCACCCGCGGCGCGCAGCAGCGGCGCGTAGGCCGGGACGGCTGACGCACCTTTTCGGGTGCCGCGGCAGCGCGCTCACCGGGGCCGTAGCCATACCGAAGTTTGGAATCGGAACAATACCGAATTTTGGAATCGGATTGGGAACCGATTCCCTTCAATAAAATTTTTTTTCCTGGCGCGTTTTCATTATTTTTTTTTATTTCTCGAGATAATTCACTTTTTCTGTCAGGGCTCTTCTAGCCTACAGAATAGTGAGAACTTCCATTAATATTAGTAAAATTAGATTAAAATAGTCACTATAAAGTAAATTTTTGTTTTTTTCTCATTTTCGAATTTTTCTAAAATTTTTTTTTCTCCTCATTTTCATACGCGATACGCAGTGACCACGCGAAATAGAGCCGCGATTCTTTCCGCATCGACGGGTGAAAAACCGTACACTTTTCACTTGTCGACGGCCGTAATCCGAATACCGGGAAAATTATTTTTCTGATTTTTCGCGGTATTAGAATTTTCGGGAACCACGGTTAGAAACGGCGCGATCACGAGCATAGTTATTCATAGCATACCACCACCACCCTAGCGCAATCGCACCAAGCCTAATCAGCGGAGGAGCGATTAGGTCGACTTAGCTAATTTTTTTTTTTTTTCTCTTTCGATTTATATTAGTTTTTTTTTTTTATCTTTTTATATCCCGTCTCTCTCGCTCACGTTTAGGGCAAACTGCAGGTGGTAGATAGGTTTTTTTTTAAGATTTGTAGATTACTGTACGAGGGCCGTACACGAGTGAGTACCCGACATCCCGCACAAGCAACGGATCCGTGTCGGATTTGATTGACTTCTGCGGGATTTTCAAATCTTGAAGCCACCAAGAGCGACTTGGTGGTGCGCATAGAGTCTTAGGTTAAGTAGACAGAAGCGCACACCTGTAGTTTCCCTAACCACCTGTCAACATCGCGAGCGGAAAGCTACAAGAGCGAAGATGCCGGCCAACATTCAAGACATGACCAGCTCACTAGAGAACTGGATCACGTACTTGAACCACGAGGATCTGCAAGAGACCCTAGGCTTGTTGGAACTGCGTACAGATGGCAGCAGATTTGCGCAGCACCTGCGATTAGAGAAATGGCTCCTGGGCGACTACTCGGCTTCGGACTTCGCGCCGACCGACGAAGAGGAGCGCGAAAAGCGAGTGAGGCTGGTAAGCCTCCGAAACGAGATAGTCGCGAAGATCGTCATGGAGCGGACGGGCAGCACGATAGCGGACCCGAACGCGCAGTTGAATGAGACGCACCCGCTCCAACCGATACAGGACGACCAGGAGGTACTGCGCAAACTGCAGGCCGTGCTCGGAGCCCCCGAAACAGAGAACGGGCAGAGCACAGAAAATGCGCGTTCCAGCAGCCCTACGCCTCCCGGGAACGAGAACCCGGTCGACGCAACACGGGTCGAAGACACCGCAGTTCTCCCGCCAAATACGACCGGCGGAGACGAAACTGGTGATCAGCGACCAGCCGACGGAGCCGACAACAACGAGCAAGATCGGTCGGCTGGTCAGATGGCTGGTCAACAGGGAACACTCGCCGATCAGCATCAGGATCAGCGAGTACAAGAACCATCGACGAGTCAAGCGGGGTGGCCGAACCAGCCCCAGCAACAAAATGACACGTCGGACCTCCAGGGGCGGCACGATTGCACGCACTCGACGGAGATACAGGGGGCTTTCGATCCCCTTCGGACGTCGAGTGGAGACGCGTTCAACCTGCCGAATGAATTCGTGCAGTACTTGGCCGGATTTCAAGCCCAGTTACGAGATATGATGGCCCAGATGAAGGCCATGGAGGTCACGCAGGCGGCACAGCGAGAGCAATTGACCGCTCTGGGACACCAGTGCGCACAGAACACATCGACATGTGCGACACCGGGGCCCCGAGCGTGCTCAACGCAAAATCAGCCGCCAGCGGTGAACTTCCAGGACACGTTCACCTGCAACTATTACGAGGCGGACGGGCCCATCTCAACTGGAGCAAGTCCGGGGCCAATATGGCCAGGACACGTCGGCCGAACGCAGACGCCGTTCGACACGACACAGCGGCAGGCAAGCACGGCGAGCGTGCACGAACAGCCGGCAAACCAACGGCCGGCACAGGCAAACACCCAAGGGCTGTACAACGCACCGGTACACGGCCACCCGCTCACAAGGAGCGAGGGTCCCGCTGTAACTCAGCAGCGAACATTTGACTCCCTGAGTAACCCGTACGGTACCAGGAGCTTTTCGCAGGGACACGACATCGGCCATACCGTGCGCCGATGGAACATCAAATTTGACGGCGCGGACAGTAAGAGCATCGAGCACTTCCTGACGAAGGTCGACGATGCGCGACGACTGTCGAACATCGAGGAGGCAGACCTGTTGCCTTCATTGTCGCAGCTGTTCACAGGCACGGCATATGATTGGTTCCAGAACAACCGTCATAGCTGGACGACATGGCAACAGTTCTGCGATGCGGCAAGAACTTGGTACGGCGGGGATCGGCGCTTCCAGCAGATGCTAGCACTGGAAGCGCAAAACCGAACACAAGCACCGGACGAAAAGGTGCGCGACTATATCACTTGCTTGCAAGCGATAATGCGCAAGCAGATCCCCCAACCAAGCTCGCAACAGCAGCTAGACTTGCTGCACCGCAACCTCCACCCCAGCATACAGAAGCTGGTCCGTCGCGACGACTTCGCGACGGTCGAAGGACTGCTCATGCGCGCCGTCGAAGCCGAATCGGCGTTGAAATCGGAACAGGTGTACAAGCCACCTCCGGACCCGTCCTGCACACTGCTGCCAGAACTGGCGTTCAAGGGCAGCAAAAACGGAAAGCAGGCGAAGAGTGCTGCGCAGCTTTCCGCGTTTAGCGCAGGACAGGACAACAGCACGAACGAGTTGCTGAAGCAACTGCTGGCCGAGATGAAGGAGATGCGCGCGGCATCAACCAACCGGCCCCCTAGTCAACAAACCGGAGGTAAAACTGGCCATAAGCCCGGGGGAGGTAACAACAAACCCCCCGGGCAGGCAAAGCCGGCGCAGCCAGCAGCGAGCAACGCGAGGTCCGGAGCACCCGAGGGCAGCCCGTTCGCGTGTTACGGATGCGGCGCTCCGAATGTAATTCGGAGGAATTGCCTGACGTGCCAAAAGAGAGAGGGAGCCACTGGAGGGAACCCGAACACGGGAAACGAACAGAGGAGCGGGTAAACAAGGCGGCACCCGTTCTGTCGTCGATGGAAGCCGCAAAATTAGAGCAGACGTGCGAAGCCGACAGTGATTCCATAACCTCGGAGGAATCGTCGCAGTCCGAACCGGAAGCTGAAACGGTAGACCCCGAAGGCAGAGAGGGACACTGGTGGATGCAAGTCTGTGTGGCGGACTTCAGATTGAGAGGGCTGTACGACACAGCGGGCTCCAGAACAACGATGGGCCAGCTAGGTCTACAGTTGGCGAGCGCGTGCAAGCGAAAAATAATGCCAGCAAAGGGCAGACGCACGCGCTGCGCAAACGGATCGTACTCAAAAATAGTAGGCCACACAGACCTACCGTTCACAGTCGCAGGCGTAACGAAAAATATCCGTGTAGATATAATGCCCGACTGCTGGACGGACTGCATCCTAGGAGCAAATTTTATCGACGCCTTCAACGCGGTACACGAACCCAAGGAGAAATCGTGCTGGGTTGGTACCGCCAATGAGAGAATAGAGCTCGAATTCACAGAATTGAGCGAAGGCGTCAGCTCACTATCGGCTATGGGTATCGCTGAATTATCGGAGAGCGAGAGACTGCAAGTAGATTCGATGCTCGATGAAATGCTCGCGCCCCCAAGCAAAACACTGGGAGCAACGAGTTTGATCGAGCACGACATAAACATCGAGTCCGCTCGGCCGATAAAGCAGCGTTACTACCCCGTCTCAAAACGAATTGAGGAAGAGATGCACCGGCAGATCGCGGAAATGCTTGAAGCAGGCGTAATCGAGCCTTCGACCAGCGGATGGTCGAGCCCGATCGTCATGGCGAAGAAGTCAAGCGGAGCATACCGCATGTGCATCGACTTTCGCCGGGTGAACGCAGTGTCGAAGCCCGATGCTTATCCATTGCCGTATATGGACAGCATATTGCGAAAGCTTCGAAGCGCAAGGTACATCTCGACCATAGACCTGAGCAGCGCGTACTGGCAGATCAAGCTGACCGAAAGATCGAGACCCCTAACCGCATTCACAGTCCCCGGTATGGGACTGTACCAATTCAAAAGAATGCCGTTCGGGCTATCGTTCGCTGGTGCGACTTTCCAGCGACTGATAGATAAAATAATCGGTCCAGATCTTGAGCCGTACGCGTTCTCATACCTGGACGATATCGTTATCGCAACAGAGACGTTCGAGGAACACAATTACAATCCTAAAAGAGAGTCCTCGAACGCATACGAGCCGCCAACTTGACGGTCAACCGGGAGAAAAGCGTATTCTGCCGGTCTGAAGTCAAGTACCTCGGCGTGCTCGTAAACAAAGATGGAATAAGACCCGATCCCGAGAAGATAGCGCCAATAATAGACTATCCGGCCCCCAGGAACCTGAAACAGTTGCGCAGATTCCTGGGAATGTCCTCGTGGTATCGGAAATTCCTGAAGAATTTCGCCAGCTTGGCTGAGCCACTAACCAAGCTGACGAGTCCGAAGTTCGGATTTCACTGGGGTGAAGAGCAGGAGCGAGCATTTGAAGCACTCAAGAACCTAGTAGCATCAGTACCGCTCCTGCACAGACCGAACTTCGAAGAGCAGTTCGTGGTGCAAACGGATGCGAGCGACACTGGACTCGGAGCCGTCCTAACCCAAAACATCAACGGAGATGAAAGGGTTCTGGAATTTGCTAGCCGTGTATTGACACCGGCGGAACGCAACTACACGGTTACCGAACGGGAGTGTCTCGCAGTGGTGTGGGCCATAAGGAAATTCCGGCCATACGTGGAAGGCTACGCGATAAAAGTGATCACGGATCACAGTAGCCTCCGATGGCTGTGCAATCTAAGGAACCCCACGAGCAGACTGGCTCGGTGGGCGTTAGAATTGCAAGGCCAGATGTACACGATCGAGCACAGAAAGGGTTCACTGAATCACGTGCCCGATGCGCTTTCGAGAATGTACGAAGGTGAGGAAAGTGAGACGTCCGCTTTCTCACACACAGCACAGACCACGGACAGCTGGTACGCAGAAATGTGGCAAAAAGTAGCCGAAGATCCACGAAGCAACCCAGAGTGGAAAATCGAAGGGGCGAAACTGTACAAGTATCGCCCGAACGTCGAGCTGAAATACGTGCTAGGGCATGACGACCTAGCATGGAAGCTCGTCGTTCCACAAGAGGAACAGAGACGCGTACTCGACGAATGTCACGACCAACCCACAGCAGGCCACCAGGGCCGCGATAAGACATTCGAGCGAGTAAGCGCGAGGTACTACTGGCCCCGCTTATACACGGCCGTGGCAGACTACGTGAAGAGATGCTTAGTCTGTCAGCAATGTAAGGTGGAGCAGAGGAAACCAGCCGGCTTGATGGGACGCCGACTGGTAACCAGACCGTGGCAGATAGTAGCTGCCGATTTCGCTGGGCCGTTTCCACGCAGCCCACACGGAAATGAGTACCTGCTCATTTTCGAGGACTTGCTCACCCGGTGGGTGGAATGCATCCAACCCGAAAAGCAGACGGGAAAACGGTGTGGCAAAACCTCAACGAGCGAGTCCTGATGCGCTTCGGAGCGCCCGAGGTACTCCACACCGATAACGGTACGGAGTATAAGAACGATTACCTCGAGACGCGCTTAGACGAAGCAGGCGTGGAACACTCTTTCAACCCACCATACCACGCACAACCCAACCCGGTTGAAAGAGTAAATAAGACGTGGAAGAAAATGATGAAGTCCTATCTAGAGGACAACCACAAGAGGTGGGACGAGAAGTTACCTCAGCTGACATTCGCATATAACACGGCGAAACACGAGTCTACGGGCTGGAGTCCTGCAATGCTCATATACGGGCGGCAGCCACTACAGCCAGGCACCTTGCGCAGGGAAAAAGAGAGAACTGCGCAAGAAGAAAGCCAGGCGGCAGCGTTCGAGAACTGGCAAGAGATAGTCAGTAACCTGCCAGAGCTGCAAGCCCGCGCCGTCGAAAATTCGGCACGAGCACAGGAGCGCCAAGCCCACTACTACAATAAAGGTAGAAGAGAATGCGACTTTGAAGTAGGCGACTTGGTCTGGAAGACCAATCGCATACTATCAAACGCAGCTGAGGGAATATCGGCTAAATTGGCACCCGATTTCGCCGGTCCGTTCAAAATCAGCGAGAAGTTGGGAACGAACACGTTCGAGCTGACCGACGAAGCCGGGAACGTATTCAGACCGATAACTTCAGCCCACCTCAAGAGGTACTACGATGAAGAGGACAACAACATCGTCCAAGAGACAGAACGAGAGGATGACCAGGACGAGCCCAGGGACCAACACCAAACCCCAGCAGCCGATCAACGAGCGAGCGAGCGAGCGAGCGACCCTAGCGTCGACGCCCCGCGCGCACCCGTGCTGGGGGGGGCAGTCGCGAGACCGCGCGGCAGACCGCGCCACGCGGTCCGCGTAGTGCGAACCGGAAAGCGAGCACAGGGTGACGTGCGGGACGAACGGGACGCCCAAGAGGGCGCAGCGGAGCCGGAACTCCCGAGCGGACCGACGCAAGGGGCCCCGAGCGTACCAGGGGCAAGCGAAGCCCCCGCGAAACGCGGCCCCGGGCGACCGAAGCGGAAGACGGTTCCGAGCGTACCGACGCCGGAGCTCCCGAACACCGCGCCACAGGAGGCTCCGGGCGCACCGGGGGCAAGCGAAGTCCCCGTGAAGCGAGGTCCCGGACGACCGAAAGGCCCGAATAAGCCCCCCAGCGCCATACACGCGGGAGTGATCTCGCCACGACGTACGAGATCACAACGTCCGTTCTGACCGGTCGCGTCCTGACATTCCCAGAAAGCGAACTAATCCCCCTTTTCCTTCTGCTTCCCCAGAGGGCAAACCTGAGGAGAGAAGAAGAGGAGGGACGATGAAGGCGACGAAGGCGGCGAAGACGGGAAAGGCAACACCACCCCCGCCACCACCTCCGACGCCCGAGGAGCTCCGGATCAGGGCGGTGGAGAAGATCGGCGCCCAGATGTTAGACTGGGCGCAGGACCGGTCCCCGGAAACCAAGCCGCACGCGGTAGCCAGCCTTCTCTACGAGTGGCTGGCCCAGCAGCTTGATCCCCGGGACTGGCTTGGCGAGGTCTCCCCAGAAAAGCTGGGGGAGTTCCTCGACCGATTCCGCCTCTCCCTGACCCGGTGGGCCCTGAACCTGGAGAACTGCCGGCCGAATTCCAGGCCTACCCAGGTGGCGCACTGGCTCCTCGAGGGGGCCCTGAGGGCGGTGCAGCCCGCGTGCAGGGGGGACTGCGACGACGACGAGATCGCCGAGGTCGCCACCATCACGGAGGAGGGCAAGAGGCCCTCGCCCCAAGAGCGACTGAGGCGAGCACGGAAAACTCCCGGCTCAGCCTCGCCGTCGGACAGCCCCCCTACACCACCAAACAGCCGGCCCCCGACCCCCAAGGAGGAGGCGTCGCCACCGCCCAAGGAGGAGACGTCGCCGCCGCCCAAGGAGGAGACGTCGCCGCCGCCCAATCGCCAGCCCCCGTCGCCCACACCAGCGGACCAGCCTCCGACCCCGTCGCCCCAGGACGAGCCAGCGCCGCCACCCCAGCCGTCATCACCATCAGACGGGCCCACTCCACCTCGCAGACCTCGGTCCCCCCGGGATGGACCCGCCCACTCGGCCCGCGGGCAGTCGGCCACGCCCCCGGGCGACTCGGGCCCGAAAGTCTCGACGCCCGAGAGCGAGTGGGCGGCGATTAAACGAGACCTCGACGTCCTGTGGAACGACAACGCCGAGCTGGAAGAGAAGCAGTACCGTGCCTTCCAGCGGGTGGCGAGGTTCCGCAGGGCCCATCCCGGCAAGGCCACGGCCCTCATCGGCCTCCGAGAGCGCGACCTCGTCGACTGGCGCGAAGAGCTGGATCGGCGAGGGGAGTTCCGCCGCCTCCGGGCCAGCCAGAGGGCCAAGCAGGAGGAGGCCGAGGCTAAGGCCCGGAGGGATGGAGAGGAGGCGGAACGCCTCATCAAGGCAGCTCGGGAGCGCCAGCGAGAGGCCGAGGAGCAGGCGTCTCGGCTCTCCAGCGAGGCCCGGGTCAGGGCCGAGAAGGAGAGGGCGGAGATTCAGCGCCTGGCGAAGCTCCGCTTCGAAGCCGAGGAGCGGGCGCGTGTCCTGGGGAGGGCCGCCCCCATAAGCAAAAAGACCTGCTTAAATTGTGGTTGGCCGGGAGTTCGGGAGCCCAAGAAATGCCCGAACCGGCTCAACCACAAGCGGGGGCGAACCCACTCCTCACACCGCGCCCCATCCAAGCGCTGAAGGCCCGCCACCCACCATCTGACGGCAGGGCCGGGGCCCGAAGAAGACGAGGGAGAGGAGGAGCGATACCGGCCGTCAAGAAGACTGAAGGGGAGGCCCCCCCAGCCAGGGGGGGGACCCTCCCCCAACCATGTACAGCCTGGCAATAAACCTAAGTTTATACCGAAACATCGAGGTTTTGCTTTCTGCTCCTTCCCACCTAACCCTATCCCCGAACCCGCACCGGTCAGACATCCCAATCGCGCGAGACGAAAACGAGTTGGCTCCGGGTAGCCAACGTCTGCGAGGGGGATGTAACGAGTGCCTCGCGAGCACTCGTTATCGCGCGATTGCCACGTGGCAAGCCGGAAGCGCGAGCGCGAGCGCGCGAATCGCGCGATCGACGCGGGCACGCGCCGCGGCCCTTCGGGGGGTGCGCGTCCCGCGAGAGCGAGCGAGAGAGAAGATAGAGAGGGGAGGACCTCCCGCCTCGCGCGGCACGCGAGCCCCGCGAGGACGGAAGGACTCTGACTCTCGTGCCGACCCGCGTGCGAATTAGCACGCGCCGCTAATCTGCATTGTCCGCGACGCGACGTGCGACCCCGAGATAGTGCGTGCGTGCGTGAGTGTCCCCACGTCATCCCGAAGACACTCCGAGCGCTACACCTGCCCGGAGAAAACAACGTTTTCCCTGGGCGCGCGGGGCAACTCAACCCTCGCCCCGCGAAAGGTGTAGGCGCGACCGCGCACATCCGAGCCAAGCGCGAGCGCGTGCGCCAGGACCAGCGACCAGCGACAGCGGCGACGAGAGCAGCGAACGAGCCCGCCGACCATCCTGCGGGCGAGAGCGACAGGCGAACGCCGAACTGTAAGTCGCGCCTTTTCATTTGTAATTCCGTGAGCGAGCGAATACTCGGCCCCGTGGCCGAGCGGCCCTCTGCGCGTGCGCGCGTTTTAAGTCGTTGGCGGGCACCGGCCCACCAACGCAAGTGTATTGTTTTGTATTGTTTTCGACCTCAATAAAGAGGCTTTCTTTATTAATTTTCGAGTCACGCGTATTTATTAAGAAACCTCCCGCACCTGCGATCGAATCCCCCACTCTCCGCGGCCGAGAAACCCTCAGTTTCTCGGCTTACTGAGTAGCCGCGTTCGCGAGTGTCCGTTAGATTTAAGTACGTGATACCCAGGGCTCATTGCACGTGGTGATTACCACGGAGCCCCAGCAATCGGCGTGAGCCGCACCGTTGGACCGCGAGCGCCGCCCGAGATCCTGCAACCCCCCCTTTCCCCCCGCTCTTCCCAGCCCCAGGAAAGCGTCCACTACGCGAGCAGCGACGGCCCGTACCCCGGTACGGGCGGCTGGGGGTCACTACCAAGACCCTTGGCGCGGCGTCTGCTCGTGGGAGCTGGGCGACTGACCCGGCCGCTGGGCGAGGAGCGGGGCATTATCGAATAGCGCGGGGTGCAGTTTCTGCACCACGAAAAGTGCAGATTCCACCCCGTTGCAAACTATACATAACAAATTTCCTTGCATTCTGTTTCATTGGACAGAAAAACCATCAAAAGCGAATTGGACAACGAGATAGTTCACATGATTTTCTCAAATGACATTATAAATGGCTATAGTGCCTTTGATTCGGAGTCATAGTGAATAGCGTTAAATCCCTGTTTCTCGATATGAAGGCTCATGCGAGCTCGACTCAACTCCAAAAAATGATGTGATGGTTATGTAAAGATCAAGCTGGATTTCTTCCATTCGTGCAAACGTACACGACAATCGTATTATTTTGCTTTCTCAAAGAGAAAGCTTTGTAACGGGGTAAAAATCGACCCACCGAATCGGACTTCGGGACCTCGATTTTCGTAATCTACGGGTCGAAAAATATGGAAATCCGAAAATGTCTGTGTGTATGTACGTACGTACGTGCACTTTTTTGTCGTACGATAACTTTCGAAGAAATTGTCCGATCGTCCTGAAATTTTGCACACAGGTTAGTCGCTACAAAATCTCGGTCGAGTTCAATTTTCAGCCAAATCCGTTTTTTATTTCTCTAGCAACCGCTGCTAACGTGTTTTTGATAAAAGCTCCAAAAATCATCATCAATGCACGATGGGTCTCCAATTCTTTCGAAGATCGATGAGAATCGATAAGACATTCATTTTGGAACAACCATTGTTTTTTGGAAGGAATAGTCCGATCATCCTGAAATTTTGCACACAGGTCGGTCTCCGAAAGATGTGAACGTGTTTAGCAGTATCCGTTGTTTATTTACATGGCAACCGTTGCTATCGTGTTTTTGATAAGTTCCCATATAATTCGTGATAAATGATCATTTGGCTTTGTATATTTATGGGATTCTATAAGAATCAAAGAGACATTTACCGTAGAAACCATTGTTGATGTCTCTAGCAACCGTTGTTTATATCTCTTGCAACCGTAACTAGGGAATGGAAAAAGTCAGTTGGAGGTCCATTTTTGGAACTGTTAATGACTAAGAAGTAAGAACATCGAAGCTCAGACGTTTATACCATAGCAGCTGTTGTTAAGGTCCTTAACAACCGTTACTATGGAGTGGGAAAAGTCAGTTTGAAGTCTATTTTTGGAACTGTTGTTACTAAGGAGTAAGAACATCGAAGCTCTGACATTTACCATAGCAACCATTATTTACGTCCTTAGCAACCGTTACTATGGAGTGGGAAAAGTCTGTTGGAGGTCCATTTTCGGAACTGTTGATGACTAAGAAGTGAGAACAACGAAGCTCCGACATTTACCATAGCAACCGTTGTTTACGTCCTTATTAATCGTTACTATGGAATGGGAGAAGTCAGTTAGAGGTCCATTTTCGGAACTGTTGACGACTAAGAAGTAAGAACACCGAAGCTCGGATATTTACCATAGCAACCGTTGTTTACGTCCTTAGCAACCGTTACTATGGAGTGGAGGAAATAAGTTAGAGGTTCATTTTGCTTTCTCAAAGAGTGGTGATTAATGCAAATTGAGGTTCAATTGCAATACTTTGAGAAAGCATACTGCTGAGGCACTTGGCAGCGGTTTTTTGGGGTTGATAGCTTGCAAGAGCCTGCAAGTCGAGGAACGGATATGCATCGTTGAGAACTTGAAATCCCAACGGAAGAACAACTGTCTATTCAATTTTCGAAGAATTTTATCTGCGTAAATTTTAGTCTAACTACCACAAATAACAGAGTAATCACCGGTCTCAATAGATTCGAAAGTATGTAAAAAATCCATATTACCCTGAAATTGTCTCTAACTGTGAAAAAGTTGAGAGAAAATCATCAATCTAAACTGATCCAAATTCACGTGAAAACCTCATCTCAATCCACCACGCGTGATTATCGAAGGCCCGTTGCAATTTATCAAACGTACAGTTAATCTGACTGAGAGATCATTATCGGAGCTTGCAATCATCGCACGACATATTCGTATGTGATCCGCACTAGGCACAATCGTGATTTTAATAAAATTTGAAGAAATAGATTGATCTCCACAAATTCTGGTCAAACAACATCAGATTCGGATATAACTCACTTGTAAATCGATAAACTGAGATAAGAATTGCTTCGCTTGAGAATCTGAGGGGTATTTCTATTCGTCCAAAAAACTGATATGTTTTTCTTCGCAGTGGATTTGTTTTAAGTTGGTCTTTTTGTAATAGTTGTCGATGTAAACTATTGAAACGGTGAAAATCCAGGTTTGGAGAGCATTTGGCGAATGGCTATTGGGCTTATTTTTTTGCTGATTAAGGGGGGATATACAGTTCGAACGAGAAAAAAAACTCATTTTTGAAAATCGTTTTTCAAGGGTAGTTTTTAATCAAATCTATCGAAAATTTCTGACAATTATAAGTTGATCCATGTAGTATACAAAAATATTGTTTTTAAATTTTTTCTAACAAAATGGCGGCTGTTAGATAGCGTTGAAAAAGTACCTCTATTTTGCTTGTGCCGGCTCACCTGGTCGCAATTTTGATCGGAAATAAAAAAATAAAAAAAATTTACATTAATTACATTCACAGTTAGTAGATGAATTATCAAAAAAAAAATTTAAAAAAAAATTTGCACTTTTGGCGTATCTTTTTCGAAAAACTCAATTTTTTTCAATTTTTTCCTGCCATTTTCTCACATTTTTCCATATTTAATAATAAAATATTACAATAATTTTTAATTCATCTGATAGATAATACTATAATAAAGAAATCCTATAAGTTTCAGCTCAATCGGATAATTAGTTTTCGAGTTATCACCGGCATAAACTCCAAAAATGCAGTTTTGAGAAAAACGCGTTGAAAGTTTTAAATTACCGTTAAATCGTACTTACACTTCAATCAGCAATCCCTTGGAAAAAACACTTGGAGTTCGAATTTCGAAGAAAGGGTTTCAGGAGCATATTCTGCGGGAAATTTACTAACTTTTTATGAAAAAAAAAAAATCGAATTTTTTTTTCATTCGAACTGTATATCCCCCCTTAAGATTCTCAATAACAATGTGGTAATCTGTTTATTTGATTATTTGATATGATGATCTGTTTATTTGAGCAGTTATATTTGATGCAATTTTTGCGGGGAAAAGTGAATGTATAGTGTGATGTATCTCTCAATGAAGTTTGTATATCTATGTATCTCTCAATTAAGTTTGAAGCTCACAGAATTTGAAATGCCAATTTCACCGATACCTTTATAAAATCAAACAAAGGACAAGATATTCGATAACTAACCAGAATTACACTCGCAGTTTTTTTGTAATTT
This sequence comes from Aphelinus atriplicis, assembly GCA_020882685.1. Taxonomy (NCBI): domain Eukaryota; kingdom Metazoa; phylum Arthropoda; class Insecta; order Hymenoptera; family Aphelinidae; genus Aphelinus; species Aphelinus atriplicis. Next base: position 59,928,436 of record CM037073.1, on the reverse strand, counting down.
ATTAGTTATGTCAAGATCAAGCTGGATTTTTTTCTTTCGTACAAACCTACGCGACAATCGAATTATTTTTTATTTTTTATTAACGGATATGCACCGTTGATCACTCGAAATCTTCATCGAAAGAACAACTGTCTTTTCAATATTCGAAGAATTATATCCTTGTAATATTTGGACTATTTATCACAAATAAGAGAGAAATCATCGGTCCCATGAAAAATCGTAGAATCTAGGTTGTTAGGGTTTAAGAAAAATATGTATCTCGATACTCGTTAAAATATAAGAAAAACTGTAATATTTTTTTTTCCGTGTTGGAGTTCAAAATATTTTTTTTCGCCCGAACAACAGGTATGTGTGCTTTTCTTTGTCGAAGAAACTAAGATTGATTTTTTTTTGCGGAAAACTGTCATTTGCTTATTCCCGTTCGAGATAGTGAAATGTACTTTTCGTCCCATCAGCAGGAGCAAAGTGTCGAAGTTGCTTCCTGGCGTTCGTAATGAATGACGCTTTTCTTTCACTCGAGACAAGAAATAGCATTTGCACTCACTTCGTTCATCTAGGCTATTTCGTACCGCGCAAACCTACCACTTTCGCTGCGCTTGGGTTGTAAACGTTTTGCTTGCCGAAATTACCTAACCATCTGGTCTAATGTATCAGCATCATCAAGGTTATTTAATAAATTATGAAAATGTTTGAAAAATGTATTCACGAGCTCAGCCGTCGATCCGGCGAATGTATCATATTAATACCGTAACTTTTGAGAATTTGGGAGACCAGGATGAAGGATTTTGGATGTGGTATTAATAGAGGAACTTACGTTTAGGAAGGATGAATGTGTGCTGGTTTAGGTAGATCGACTAAGAGGGTGCTTTTCAAGAATGCGTTTGCTTACTCCCTAATACTATCCTAAGAAAACTAAACTACTTATCTGAATAAAACGCACGAAACTATAAACACAATCAAACGAAACACAACGAAATTAATGCATAAATAACAAGTAATGATACTTATAACTAACTAATTTATAAACGGACTAAATTACTAATATATAAAAAATCTTACTAAAGAGAACGTAACTGAAGAATACTAAGCTAAATAAAAATAATTGAAACCAATTTTACTGAACACAAATAAACAAAACTAATTAGAATATGAATAAAAAAACTTTCTATCGAGTGCCTATGCTGCCAAGATGTAAGCGAACGCAATCAATGAACATAGTCGCAATAAGCTTCACAATGTCTACAATCAATTGTTTTAATCATCACCTATTTCTCGTCAAGTATTTGAATCATTCGATTTTTATGTTATGGAATGATTTTCTCCTGAAGTAAAAGCAATAAATATACTGTTGAGCAATGTAATATTCATGTTTTGTAAAATTATTTCGCGAAAAAAAAGCTTTTTGATATCAAAAATTGAGAGGTTATGTAAAATTTTCGAAAAAATCAATTCTGTTTCATTAGATTAATTGATGCTTGAAATATAGAAGAAAAAGATAAAAATCCGTTTTTACCGGGAAATATTTTTTTCATGTATTTTTGGGCAATTTAATTCAATGAAGTGATCTTGTACACAATATACGTATGTAGCCTCAAACGCGGTTATCTCGGCACTTTGTTTTTCAAATTGGCTTACATCATAACTTGATCATTTTCAATATGAATGACTTCAAATGTCTATTGTAGTTTTTGCATTAGACTTTAAAGAGTATATAAAGAGTACAATACGTACGGATGTAGCCGGGTATTGAAAATTATAAAAGTTAACGGAGTTCGGACTATTTTTTTTGCTATTAACTTTTCCTCTGATCGTTTGGCATTTGCGCAACACTAATTATTTCTAATTTCTATACATATTGCTCTAGATAATTCTATGTAGATTGAGGAGAATTACTTTTATTTCGTAATAAAATATGACATATATTTACACCTCAATAGACATGAGAACTAGTAGTGAGTATAGTTCACGAATAAATCTTATTTTCGATTCAAAAAATAAAAAAAGAAGAAAGAGGTTAAACCGCATTCGAACTGTATAAAAGGCTTGTTTTTTCAACTACCTGCTGAACCCAAGTTTTCATTCTATGTATTTTTTTACGTCGGAAAATTCTGGAGGAAGCAACATGTGTTTTTTCCGTGGGCAGATAGTCGATGTTACTTTCTTCGCGGCAGATTTAGATGTGTTTTTCTTCGCAGAAAGAATTGCATGTGTCTTCCTTCGTAAGAGGCATTAAAGTGGTTGAATTTGAATTTGCACCATATCAGCGGTTCGAGATTTTATTTAATGATTTCCTCATGACCCATCGGAAGACTAATTTTCTTTTCCTAAATTTGATGCTCACGCACTTCATTTTCCAATTCTTCCATTATGGTTTATGAAAATGCAGGCAATTTTTTTTTGATCCAACAAATTAGATTCAAAGCTGTGCCGATTGGTCAGGGCCGATTCGTACCATTTTATTGGTTCATCATTTTTTTTGTCGATTTTCATTGCACATGTGAACGAATTTTTTCTGTTGAAATTCATGAACACACATCATTTATTTCGAATTATTCACCATGGAATATTTGAGCTTACTCATTTCATGTTCTTTATTATCTATCCCCGTTACACGACAGGGATAGATGATAAAGAACGTCAATGTTATTTTTCCAAATTTTGTACATCTTTCTCAAAATCGGTTATTCCCACATTTTACGCTCACGCATCAATTTTTTCACCCATGAAACACTCAAGCCCTTCCAAGGATCTATCGATCAGTCAATCATTGCACTTCACTCAATCATTCATCTGCTTTCATACAGTGATTCTTTATTTTCATCATCTAGTTTTTTATTGCATGGTTTTGAGAGAGTTGAGTCCGCGGAAACTCGAAAGAAACTAATGCTTTCGTTGTAAACTAACATCAATTTCTGGAATATTCAGTTTTTATATAAAATTGAATTCATAAATCTCATCTTTTATTAGCCCTTTCCAGGTTAATAATACAACTGATTTATATTTGTGATTTATTTATTTTTAAAAAAAGAAAAATTCTTGGGTTTTCAGTTTTTACATGTGATGTGAATACTGTATGAAAATGAGTAGCAAATCAATATTTTTGTTGCGTTAAAATCAATTGTTCAGTGCCTGTTTAAATCGTGTACTTAAAACTCACCGATAAATTAGAATTGATTAACTTACCAACATACCTGTAGAAAAGATTCGAGTTATCTGAAAGAATTAATTGAAACACCATCATCTTACCAAATTCGTTTCATCAATAATATTCATTGTTATCCGTGGATGTTGGAAGTATGCAGCATGATTACAATATAGCGATGGTTTCTACAAAAAAGCACACGCGAATCACTGGACGACTAAAACAATATTTCGATTCCTCTGTTAAGAAAGGTATAATTCACGGTTTATCTAGTAGAAACATTGATTTGAAGAGCAGTATAGAAAAACCTATTTTTTCCAGTGTTCTTTGAACGTTTGAGTTCCAGTGTTCTTTCGTTTGAACGATTTCTCGAAAAAATCAACCATGAAATGAGTTTTTCCTCAATCGGTAGATTCTAGGATGTTTTTCTTCGCGGGAAGATTATGAGATTTGTATCCTAAGAGCAGTCGATAGCACATTGAAAAATGAAACAAAAATAATTTCTTTAAAACTACGTATTTTATTCTCGACAGTGGGTTCAAGCTATCTATTAATCAAGTTTGGTTGCGGCTCATTAAAAGTTGAAAAGAACCATTCCACAGAATTCGAATGAGAGTGGGAAAAATCACAGTTGAAGGTGGATGAGTGATTAAGTGGAACTGCAGCTAATTTTCATTAATTTTCATTAAATTTTGATTTAATCTTAAATTTCGAGCTCTATCACCTATTTTTGATAAAGAATTTTTTATCAGTCATGAAAAATAAATTTTATATAGATCTCAAACTCCTTGCATAGTTTGACAGCAGAGTTTCCAATTAATAATCAATTCCACTCAAATATTACACCTTCTAATCTGCATCTTAGGCAAAGCTCACACGATTCAATCAATCAAAAAACCTTGGCGTTTTAATTCATGTTGAAGAGCGTTGCATTTTTTCTTCCGCAGCCATGTTCGAAATAATAATTATATAAATCATAATTACTGCTAATTGAATTGTACTGAATCAACTCAGAATATGTAATCCACAAAAATAATTATTCAGAAAAAAATATTGTATGCATCGTGAATTTATATCAATTCAGACCATCATTTAGTTCAATGCAATTTAATGAATTTATTATTTTTGTTATGTTTATAGTGTATAGGGAAAATCAGTGATACGTCATTTCATTTCTTATCTCAATCATCTAAGTGATGGGGGAAGAAGGATAATGATGAGGAAATCAGTTCTGTTGAATGTTTTTTCGTTTCCGAACCTTCAAACGTCAGTCTTTCATTTGCGCGACTATATCACTCGACGCTCGACACAATTGAACATCGCCGCACCGCGCTGCTCACTGCTGCCAACCTATACGCTCGGCGGCCTCCGAATATGAGCGCTGCTGATTATGCTACATTTGACATCGCTGATCAGCTGGCTGATGAAGCGTGAAGTTAGTCATGTAATAGGAATGATCGGAATTCGAATTGATGAAAGCGCACAATTCTGTGGAATTGAAATATGAATATTTAAATTGATAACAGATAATTAATAAAGATTATGAATTGATTATTTTATTCATCACAAGTTCAAATAAAACATTGCCGCTTATTTATGTTATATCATAAATTTTACTATTAATAATAATATGTATATTCTATCACGTGAAAATTCTTTCCAACCGACATATATTTACCATAATTCAAAAAACGGTTATTTTCGAACATCGACACTTATCAGCGAATCTGGTAACCGTTGAGTAGTTCAGAATCCAAAAACATTTGCTTAGGTTCTAGTGGATTGTAACCAGAACTTACATTATACGAAAACAGTGAATATTATATAATATTATTTCGAGTTAGAAGATGAATATTTTTAAAATCATTGGTGTTGACCCACCAGAGAACCACGATAATTCTGTGAAGATGTTCACCGATATTATGTATTTCCGCTTTGAAATATTGAAGAAAAAACGGGTGTGGGTCTCGGGACCCCCGACAGAAGTGAAACTTCAATTAACATGTTACCGTCAACGTAAATGCAGTTAAAATGATCAAAAAAATAATTCATTCATTCATACAAAATGGAAGTGTTTTAATAATAATTAAATTTTGTGATAGTTATTAAAAAATAAATAATAAATAACAATATCTATATATCAATATTGAATTTATTTATTTATACAAAATATTCTCAGAACATTTTCAAGAAATATTTAAAAAAATATGTATAGTCAATGATTCGTTATAAAATTAATTTGTCACAGCCAGGACATTTTCATCGCTTACATCATTGGTATTATCATTCAAAACTGTTACAATTAGTTTATGATAACTGAAAAATGAAATATATGGTTGTTCCTGCTTTAGTCGTAGGCTCAGCAATATGAGTGAGAATATCTAAATTAAGTATTTTCATCTTAAAATTAATAAGTTGCTGTCCTTCATTTGTTGAAAAATTAACGTTAAAATCTCCAGATATTATCATTGATATTTTATGAAAATTTTCTTCCAATATAATAGAACCTCTTTCCGTGTAAGGTAAAAGATCTTTGTGAATGAACTTCATAATATTTACTAGCTTGCTGTTCGGCGAAATATAAATAGCAACGATAATAATTTTTCCCCCATTCGACAACCAATGATAATATCTGGAGATTTTAACGTTAATTTTTCAACAAATGAAGGACAGCAACTTATTAATTTTATGAAGAAAATACTTAATTTAGATATTCTCACTCATATTGCTGAGCCTACGATTAAAGCAGGAACAACCATTGATGCTGTATTTGGAAGATTTATCAATCACTTAAGTTCTGATACATATATTTCATTTTTCAGTTATCATAAACTAATTGTAACAGTTTTGAATGATAATACCAATGATGTAAGCGATAAAAATGTCCTGGTTGTGACAAATTAATTTTATAACAAATCATTGACTGTACATATTTTTTTAAATATTTTTTGAAAATGTTCTGAGAATATTTTGTATAAATTAGCCCGCCAGCGCGTGTATACAGGGCACGCGCATACTGCACGTATACGATGTATATACAGAGAGAGAGAGAGAGAGGGAGACCGATTTTGACCGATGTCGACCGATACCGCCGCGCTGTCGCCAGCGCATGGAGAGAGGGCAGGCGCACGGGGAGAGGGGGCACACGCATAGATCTACAGAGCAGAGAGACAGAGATAGAAAACAAGACCTTTGCCACGGCCAGCGCGTGGAGAGGGGCGTTCGTTGACTACACGGGGAGAGAGCAAAGACATGATTCATGTGTTTTCTCCTCCCTTCTCCTCCTCGAGAGGGGAAACTTTACGGATCGAGGGGAACCTCTCTCACGCACGGTTTTACTCTCCATGCGCCCGTCGCCCGTGTCGCCCGTCGAACGTCTTAATAGAAGTTTCACTTCAATAAGTTTTCGATTCTCTTCGATGAATCTACTGACGTGAGTTGTCAGAAGCATGGTGTAATAATGGTGAGAGTTTTCAATGAAATTTTACGAAAACCAATCACCATACACTGGGACCTTGCTCAAATTTATAATGATGACGATGAAGAAGCTGCAGCAACGGCGGAAGCACTGTATAAAAAAATGATTTTCATCTCAAAACATTGGTAAATTAAGATTGAAAAAGGAAATTGCTGTTACGATTATAACAGCAATTAAAATATCTAGATCCTAAAATATCTACATTCGTATCTTATCATCACAAATAATTTGAATCAATATCCAGTATGAAACACAAGTATTGGAAAACACGTTATTCACAGTGATGGGTACTAACTCAACATTTCTAAATGGAATAAACTTTGTCTCACTCATTCTAATCGAATTTTCTATGATAATTGGGTCAATTGAGATTGATGAACTGGATCACTGTTTCGTCTCCTCCTCGAAAATTACTATGAATATATTTGAGAACACATTGTTCGTAATGATTGAAATTGTATAAAAATCATTTCTGATTACAGTCTTGAAGCATTGGAAAATGGTTCATTTTGTTTCCATTTCTTGTATTCTATTCCTCACTCGCCGGCAAGGTCTTCTAACAGTTCACGATGGGCTGGAGATATGTAGTATCACTCATGTTGATAAATTTGTCTATTTTTGATAATTATTTTATGACCGAGTAAATACATTCAAGTTTATTTTCACATTGGTAAAACGAGTAAATACTGAAATTTCATATCAAATACCATCTACTATGAGTCTTTCCTCAATCCGCGATAGGCAGATGTTTAGTGTGACTATTGATGATAATTCCTTTTGGTCTTTATGCAATGTATATTTTGTAGAGCGATCTGGAGAAAACCATTCAATACTCCCAGGTTGGGTTAAAAAAATACTCCCCTAAATCTTGGATCGATAGATAAATTATGTTTGAGATCAATTATTTCAACGATGATAATATCCCCGGGACTTCGGAATATTAAAATGAGTAATTCCAGTCATTTTTTTCTAGAATAGAATAATAATACTATATAACATCAAGACAATATTGTTGTGTAACAATATCACGTAGGAGGTAGTAATATACAAGAATACAAGATTCAATTGTCATATTTTCTATGTCCACGTTTACATTCTGGGAAGACGAAGTTCAATTACATAAAAATTAGTAAAATATGCTGCATGATAAAGAATTTTGAAATGGCTACAATTTGTGAAAATCAATATCCTCATTTATAATTGTATGATGCAGGACATAGAAAAACTGTGAGAAGACCTTGCCGGCGAGTGAGGAATAGAATACAAGAAATGGAAACAAAATGAACCATTTTCCAATGCTTCAAGACTGTAATCAGAAATGATTTTTATACAATTTCAATCATTACGAACAATGTGTTTCTCAAATATATTCATAGTAATTTTCGAGGAGGAGACGAAACAGTGATCCAGTTCATCAATCTCAATTGACCCAATTATCATGGAAAATTCGATTAGAATGAGTGAGACAAAGTTTATTCCATTTAGAAATGTTGAGTTAGTACCCATCACTGTGAATAACGTGTTTTCCAATACTTGTGTTTCATACTGGATATTGATTCAAATTATTTGTGATGATAAGATACGAATGTAGATATTTTAGGATCTAGATATTTTAATTGCTGTTATAATCGTAACAGCAATTTCCTTTTTCAATCTTAATTTACCAATGTTTTGAGATGAAAATCAGCTACAATAAATATAACTAGTACATATACCATTTTGGGATCTTGAGTTTGAATAGGTAATTAAAACACGGAAACACCCGGGGTCGCGATTCCTCTCGATGTTCGAAAAAGTTGAACATCGAGAGACACATGGTGAGATGAGAAGAATCTCGCGGACGGTGGGCTTCACAGAGCTTTACAGGACTTGGGCGACAGAATGTGGCTCATTAAATCATGGATTTAGCTGCAAAGAGCAGCTGCAAAAAAGAAGAAAGATAGATTACCAGATGGGGTTCCAAAGGATCGCAGGCTGACTGTTGAATTAGCATCTGAGAGGAGTTTATCAGCTGAACGAAGAGGAAAATTTGAAAACCAAAACAAAACCTGTATATTTAAAGAGAATCAATGTGAACTTGCCAGGACAAATATAAATTGATTTTTCTACTTTCATATGCTCAGATTTAGTTAGTTCTGGTATATAATGAATGAATTTATGTATATTAAAAAATACAGTTTGACATAAGAACAATGAAGAATGAATGAACGCCTAAATATTAAGAATAAAAAACAAAGCACATCTCATGATTCGTGAACTTATAGAAGTAATTGTGAGAAACAAAAAGGGTGAAAATATTTGAACTTGCCAGGACCAATATATGAATTCATTTCTTTATTTTCATATGCTCAGATTTGGGTAGTTCTGGTATATAATGAATTTATTTATGTCTTGACATAAAGAATAAAATGTAGAAAATAACTGTATATTTCAATAGAATAAAGAGAATCAATGTGAACTTGCCAGGACAAATATGAATGGATTTTTCTACTTTCATATGCTCAGATTTCGGTAGATCTGGTATATAATGAATTCATGTATGTCTTTAAATATAGAATAGTAAGTATATAATAAAAATTAAAATATAATTAACAAATGTATGTACTGTTAACTTATCGTTACTCGTCAGAAATTTATACTTTTCTTCAGAAAGGTTTTATAATACTGAATTTGATAATTATTCAAGTTTAAGAGTCCCCCGATAATCTAAGATGATTTACAAAACACATCTTCAACAAAACCCAAATTCTACTGAAAATTTGATCAAAAAACCAGTACCAAAACGTAAAAAAATAAACAAATAATTAACAAATGCATGTACTGTTACGTTACTCGTCAGAAATTTATACTTTTCTTCAGAAAGGTTTTATAATACTGAATTTGATAATTATTCAAGTTCAAGAGTCCCCCGATAATCTAAGATGATTTACAAAACACATCTTCTTATGATACGTGAATTTATAGAAGTAATTGTGATAAGCAAGAAGGGTGAAATTTATTTGAACTTGCCAGGACAAATATATGAATTGATTTCTTCACTTTCATATGCTTAGATTTGGGTAGTTCTGGTTTACGATGAATTAATGTATGTCTTTAAATATAGAATAGTATGTATGAAAAAATGTGCTTCGTAAATTCGATTGAAAATTTGATTAAAAAACCAGTACCGAAATTTAAATATATCAACGATAATTGACAAATGTATGTACCGTTAACCTATCGTTACTCGTCAGAAACTTATACTTTTCTCCAGAAAGGTTTTATAATACTTAATTTGATAATTTTTGATAATTATTCAAGTTTAAGAGTCCCCCGATAATATATAAACAATGATTAACAAATGTATGTACCGTTAACCTATCGTTACTCGTCAGAAACTTATACTTTTCTCCAGAAAGGTTTTATAATACTTAATTTGATAATTTTTGATTATTATTCAAGTTTAAGAGTTCTCCGATAATCTAAGATTATTCTTGTGCTTCGTAAATAATGAATTTGTGTATGTCTTCACATATATGATTTGAATCATATTATTATTTTACATGCATTTGGATGGAGTGAGATTAAACAGTCATTTTCAAAGTCATTTTCTATTTACGTAGCATAAGAATTTATTCAACAACGCACTATAGGGATACGGAACATACTTGTCGTCCACGTATACCTTTTAGAAGGTTCATTTTTTACTATGACGAAGAAAAATTGCTCGAGATTTCAGTACTTTCTTATCTTAACATTAGCAAATTGATATTCAAGGTTATTAGTTCGAAATCCGTAACAGAGAATTCGACTTACTGAAGTATTTTACCGCAATATAATTTATTCAAGGATCAAAATGTAGCAAGATTTGATAGATTTTACTTGACATATAATTGATTGTGAGTGTAATTTGCAAAAATATTTGTTTGGTGGTAGGATAATCACACCAGTTGAATACTTGGCATCAGATTCTAGATTTCATTACTTTCTTTGGTCATAATTGACAAAATGAACTGGAATATATAACGATAGTGTATTGGTAAAAATGTCTATTGAAGTGATATTTTCAAATGATATATTCGATTCGAATCATATTATTTTCTTACATACACTTGAATAGACTAAGATCAAACAGACATTTTCATATTTCTTTTTCTATAAAAAAATTTATTCGCATAAGAATTTATTCAACAACGAACTATGGGATACGAAACCTACTTGTCGTCAACGTATACCTTTTTCAAAGGTAAATATTTTTCTATGAGAAATAAAAATGCAAATGGTGTATTTTATTTTATTTCCACCATTTATATAATTTTTGAGCTTAAACTCTTCAAAATTATATTAGTACTTGACATAAATTTGTGATTTGAGTTATTTTCCATCTTAACATTAGTATAACTACAATAATTAAGTGTAATTTGAAAAATATTCATTCTATTGTTGGATAACCATACTAGTTGGATAATGTTTGATATTACTGTATATTAAAAAAAAAAAATAAATCAGTTTGAAATCCGTAGCAAAGAAACATGAAGCAGAAAGAAGGCTTCATATTCTTTAATTATTATTTCAAATGTATTTAAATAGAAAAATAACTAAAAGACATCTTGCAATTTTTACCTTCTCAAAAAAATTTAGTCGCTTAAGCATTTTTATATTTACAAAGAAATATAATTAATTCTACCTAAAAACATTTAGTTGATTGAAAATTTATCCAACAACGAACCACAGGATAAGGAATATACTTGTCGTTAAGTATATCTTTTTCGAAGGTGAATTTTTACTATGAAAAATAAAATTGCTTATGCTATCTGATGCACTGGCATAATTTTTTGACCATATTAACCCATTAAGGCCCATGTCCAAACCAGCGGAGATATCATAAAACTAATTATTGGATCACGTGCTTTTTTGAAAAAAAATACCCGTGTTTTTTCTTTTTCCATTTCCAATTGTTTAAACAATAATTATTTAAACAAATTGCACCCAAATTCGTAAATTCGAGAAAGCAATGGTGTCAATCGATTCTAGATGAAAAACCAAGAAAAAAACGTGAAAAACATTTTTTTGATTTGAGGCTTATTTTTCTGGCAATCGCGTTATAAACAATTGGAATTCAGTGAAACCGAGAAAAAGTGGCTTCTGCCAATGCTTACGCTATCACCATGGGATGAAAACTGATTGCGGGATTGCGTGCTTTTTTGAAAAAAATACCCCTATTTTCTCTTTTTTCAAGATCCAATGTTTATACAATAATTATTTAAACAACTTGCACCCAAAGTGAATCGACTTCCCTGATATCACTGGATTCCATTTGTTTATAACGTGATTGTAAGAGACATGAGCCTCGAATCGAAAAAAATGTATTCTTACTTTTCTTCTTGGTTTTTTTTTTAGAATACTAAATACAACTGAAACAAAACAATATTGCTTTGATAATATATTTCTGATGGAAGAGTAGCGAACCTTTAAAGAAACGTACAACGAGTTCACGTATAAAGAATGGTTTTAGGGGAGGTATATATTAGATGGATACCAGAGCTACCTACATCGGGGCATGTTTAAATACAGAAATGTAGAAAGCTGTTCATTTTATTGAAACTTCGAACCTGTGAAAATATCAAGGTTATGAAGCGAACGCATGGCTTGAAAATGGTAACAATATGTTTCGTAGATCCAACTTTACTTTCTGCCCGTGATAGGCTTATTGGCAAACTGATTCTGACGTATGACTTGGGTCCGTCTTAATTATATAGTTTACCGGCCATAATACATCTGTGTCACGAAATATTATTCAAAATAGTGTACTCCAATATGGAATGACCAAATTGGAGACTGGGATTGACCACGAAGGCCCGAGTTGATCCAATGTCCAAGCTCCCTTATATAGACGGTAGAACGCCGACTCTCTTGCGAGAGAGCGCCGCGCTATACCTTATACACGCGCGACTCAACGCCTCGCCATCTACAGGCGAGCCATGGTACTTGGCCGGTTACTCGAAAATGAGTTCATACTCTCATATATAAAGCTAATTAGTAATAGAATCAAATCTTACAGTAATTGCACTATTGAGAGAAGAATGTTTCTAAGATCATTTAATTATATATAAACACAAAATAAAATGTTTAAAAAACTGATAAATTTACAAATACTTGACAATTACTCTCTTTTATCACTTGACTCTGTTAAATGTAACCAGGGTTAACGTTCACTTTTATACTTCTATCGAGTTACAGATATACTCTTTTTTCATCCAAATTTCCACAAACTTATGGTAAAATTTGAAAATTTTCTATGTACAATTAAATCAGAGTATGTATATTCAAAAGCTTTAATTTTTCAAATGACATTTAACACTGTAATGTAAAATTTGAAAATTTTCTATGTACAATTAAATCAGAGTATGTACATTCAAAAGCTTTAATTTTTCAAACGACATTTAACTTTAATTAGTACAGTCTCATATTTACAAATACTTGACAATTACTCTCTTTCATCACTTGAGTCTGTTAAATGTAACCAGGGTTAACGTTCACTTTTATACACTATCGAGTTCTATCACTTTTATACTTCTATCGAGTTACAGATATACTCTTTTTTCATCCAAATTTTCACAAACTTGATACAACATTCACTGTACAAGTTGGAAAAACTTTTGAACTATGTTCCTCATAGCAGCCTGTAACCCCTTAGCACATCACATTGGATAATAAGATTTAGTTAATGAATAAAATCACTTATTAATTCAAGTGAAAAATACTTGAAAAGTTATTTTTGTAAGAACCCTTTCATACCGGTATACTGTCTATTCTTTCTGAATTGATATTGCACTGATTCTATAATCTAAGAAAAATAATCACATTGAGAGTTCTTTGTTTTTTTGTAATTGAAGAAGGGTCTCAGCTGAAATATGGAGCTGTCTCTTGCACCAGCAGCGTGTGACAAACATTACAAACTCTTGATGGCCTTTGCTTTGGTACACTTGTCACAATATTATTCAGGCACGACTGACAGAAGATTTGACTGCAATGTCGACAATTTTGCTGTTGGTCATGAAACATACACATGTATGTTAAACTGCTTGTTGTGCAACTGTTCCTCTAAAAAAATTTGAAACGTGTCAGAAGTTGAATTATGCATAAGTAACCTTAAATTATTATTAAATTATGATTTTCTACCATGATTGATGAATGGACTCCGATTTTTGAATGTAGGTTGGCCCAATATTCCAGGTGACTTGTAGTAGATGGGGGAGAGCCTGACCGTGGGGAACATTTTCCAGCTCATGGACACAATCTGTTGTGCAAATGTTATAGGTTGTTCCTCCATGTACTGACTGAATGATATCTTTCAATTTCACCAACAGCGAACCCTCAGCATATTTATCCTGGAACTATTTCCTCCTTATTACCTAAAAAATATTTCATTCCATGAACGTTTGTCAAATCATTGATTAATTCATTAGTATCTACTTGGGCTTCGTTAACAATATCAGTCTCGTTGCCCCTACTTTGTTCAGTCAGTTGTTTCTTGTTCTACATTAATTTGAGTTTCACAAAGCGCATTAGAGATATCTGAGGAAATCTCTGTGGAATCGTTATCATACCTTTCAGATTGAGTATCTGTTCCAATGATAGGCTGCTCTGGATCAGATACAAAGGCACTGATGCCACTGAGCATCCAGTTGGAAATATCAATGGCAATAAACTAGCTATACCACAGTTGATCTTCATCGAATTTGGCTGCCAAGAGTTCACCTTCTTTAATATCGCCAACTTCTTTAAACAGCTCTGCGTCAATCATTCTCAAAGTAATATCATCCAAAATTGGGAACTGGGTCTGCTTGCGTATCCAGAATTCCAATGGTGAACATACATAACTGATACAGCCCATATTAACATTCGGTAAATTTTCTTCACCTATGGGAGGTGGTCGCTCCTCTCCAATATTATTCTTTGCATCATCAATCTTTGTTTATTATTCTTTGCATTATCAATATCAATGCCTTCATCGATTGGTGGAGTGATCTTGGCGCATCTCTCTAGAAGTTCCAGAGCCAAACCCTTCATATCATGGGTTAACTTTACGACACATGTCTCATCTTTGTCAAGTACATCCAGGAGGAAAACGGTAGCACCGCTGTCAGCAATCATTTCAAACTCCGTGTTAACACCATGTGGCCAGTGTTCAACCCCATCAGGTTTGGCTAAACAACACTTATGAGATAGAGGAGGTATGGATGCGAGATTGTCTGGAATTTTTCTTACATCTCTTGTCATGGCTGTGTTTCCATATTCCATATAGTGGACTTTTGTGCCTTGCTCGATAGTAGAGACCATCATCGAGATATGAGCAATGCAGATCAGATCTTCTTTGATATCCATGACGGCAGGAAGAATATTAGCCATTAGCAATATATCCTCGAACATTCTTAGGTCACTCACGTATTTTTCTTCTTACAACCAAAATTCATCGACTGAGACACAATAATTAACAAAAGCTGATCGGGGATCACGCTCTTCTTCTACGAACTCTATATTTTTCCTGCAGGCAGCTAGTTGTTTGCTGATTGAAAGTTTACTAAGGCTTTGTTCTCCATTAAAATGATCAATTTACAAAGGTGCTTTGTTGGTGATTATGAGAGCTTGAAGTTTTCATATACGTTAGCTTCTGCCTGCAAAATGGACCGGCGTAATCATCTTTTAGCATCAAAACTCAGCAGAATATTAGGTACTTGTCACTTGCGTACAGTCTAAGTATACAGATGGTAGCTGTGTGGGGCAAAGAACCAATTTTTCTTATTACTACGAGATTGTTAATTAATATATAATTAATGAAGGGAACGATGCTAAGTCATGTGCACATATATTGAGAAAACTTTATACTTATGTGCGCGTGATTGCGGCGTAATTCTTAATTTTTCACTTCGAATTATTGAATAATATTCTTACCTAATACAGATTGGAGGTTAGCCTATTCCAATCAATAGAAAATCAAAGACACAGCTCGGTCGACGTCTGGCACATTTGCAGCACTAGACGACCCGGGTTATGTCCGCTACTTGCGATCTCGCGTTTTTATATAAAATATATATAATATATAAACGCGTCCGAGTTGCATGTGTTCGCGTTTCACTCCATGCTTATACCAGCTTATACTACATATATAGCAGACGCCATGATGAGTCTCTACGGCAGCTCAGTAGCCTATACCTATATATATGCGAGAATCGAGATATCTCGAAATCGTTCGTCGCCGTCGAGGTGGCTTATGAACTGAAAAATAATCTTTTTTGCTCCATTCTAGCCATTCTAACCTAGCAGACAAGACTCATTACATTAAAAGTATCTGCTATAGGAGGTGAATAGGGCTGGATACTAGGGAAAAATAAATAAAAAATCATATTCTACCAGATAACATCCATAACTGATGCGTATCTGTGTTATTTTATAAAATTGAAAAATCCGTGATCCAAACTTAATGTATAATAGGGTTGCGCTGCCCCCAGCTGCCGTTACTCGCCAGGAGGGGGCGCTAGCGCGCCCCTGGATGAGTGAATCTTTTGGGAACTTTGAAAGAATCCCCCGAGCGAATGTAGTTTGTTTCATTTCTGATGGGGCAAATACGATGGTTGGAGAACATAATTCAATGCAACAAAAGCTACGGAGAGATTTTCTAGGCATTGTAGCGTTTATTTGCCCTTCACATGCTGCCCATTTAGTAGCAAGTTATGCCTATACAGAGCTACCTGAAGAGGCTCAGAACCTTCCAAGAGACCTGCATGGTGTCTTCAACTCAGTGAAGAGGCAGCATGCCTTGACGCAGAGTCAAATCGACCTGAATATGAATGTATTGAAAATCCTGCGTCACATTCCAGGACGATGGCTTGTAACTGGCCCATGTATTAAGAGAATATTAGAACAATGGGTGCCAGTTTCAAATGTTCTCAATAACATAACAAATCCGACGGATCTGATCACTCGTTTAACAATATCATTGAACGACGGGAGAGTAAAATGCTATTTACTCTTCCTAGATTTCATTTTACCAAAATTGGAAAATTTTATCGGGGCTATGCAACGGGAATCGGTGATGATCCCGAGGGTGTATGCCCTAATCACCCAAACCATGAAAGATATTCTATATTGTTTCATGGAAAGGGAATATGTAAATACAGTCGATCTAACAGATCCAAATTTTTTGAGGGAAGATCGATATAAATTTATTACGGATGTAGATATTGGTGAAAATGCAAACGAGTTGGCATTGGAGCTATCAGAAGATGATGTAGATTTCTACGTAGAGTTTTTAACAGTTTGTAGGCAGTATATGATTCGAGCGACTGTCGAACAGTCCAATCGTTTGGAAATGATATGGAGGCCTTATAGGAGAATTGATTTCTTAATACCCTCCAACGCTCTTTCACAAGAGTTCCATGATCAGAACGATGGGGTACTACAAGAGATGAGGCAGTTATTCGGGAGAGCTTTAACGAACGATTTCGATCATCAGGTACTAGAGAATGAGTGGGAATTACTTTTAGAATGTCAAGAACTGTACCAGATGATTGAAAATTCCGTCGAAGAATTCTGGGATGCTGTGGGGATTTTCTCTGAAGAAGACGAAGGATTTTTATTCCCAAATTTATACAGATTTGCAGTCATTATAATGTCAATACCGCATAGTAATGCACAACCTGAAAGAGCATTCAGTAGGGAGAGGCTCATTAAAACTCGTCTCAGAAATAAGCTGAGCCTAGCCAATCTGAATTCAGTAATGGCTATTCATGACCTCTTAAGATACGAAGGGAACGAAGATAATATTATAAATTTTCAACCAAGTGAGGAGAGAGGAGATTAACTCGGTGAAGAGAAAAACGTACAATTTTGAAGCTGATGAAGATTCAGATGAAGATGAAGAAAATCGTTTAGGATTAATTGGAGATTTATTGTTTCAATGTAATTTTTGCAAATAAATGAAAGAATTGTTCATTATTTATTTATTATGTTACATGTTATGATTGATTACATCAGCATTAAAGCAGCAAAGGTATTGTAATATTAAAATTATGCAAATACACAGATGAATCTTAATTATAGGCCAATGACCTGAGTTTCCAAGCACAGCAGAAACATCAGTGACTGATTCGCCTGTTACTTTACATGGCGAATATCATACTTAATGAACAAGAAAATCACTACGCAGTTTATTAAATGACTTATGAAGAATTTGGTCCCTGCTTTTTTCGTATTTCCTTTATTCTACTCCAATAACTGAATTATAATAGATAAGTTCAATCATGCTCACTTTGCTCCACATGTAACTACTCTAAGAAATGTACTTTTGTTCCTCCGAGAAACTGAAATAAGATTTTTTCATCCGGGTAGCTAAAAAGTGATTTTCTTTGGCCAGCAGGTCAAAATATGCTATTCTTTTCCAGAAGAACCGCTCAAAGTACAGCCGCTTGTCCGAGATGATCCGCAGCTCGCTCTTCCTCACGTAGCTCTGGTTCTGGGCCGTCGCCTCGGGCTCGAGACTGCACGTCGGGATGGTCGAGTCCTCGAACGGCGAGTCTAGCTCCAGGGCCCCGCTCGTCATACCTGCCGATCGTTAATTCATACACACAGTCATCCACGTAGCATACACGTATAACGAGCATGTGTCGGCCGTAGCCGAGCGATCACACGTTCAGTTTAAAACGTTGAGTTTAATCGCGACCGCCGTCGCCCAAGCAATAACAGAATTATTAAGCCGGCCAATAAGTCGCGCGCGCGAGCGAGTGACGTATGCGCATACATACGCTCCACCCGCTGTTCACCTTCTTTCGAGCTGGTCTCGCGTCGCGCGGCTTCGGCTTCCCGTCGAGCGCGGCCTCCGTCTCGCAGGGGTTGGCCACATCGCCAGGTCCGTCCCGCTTGAGGGTCATCTTGCTGCAGCCACGGGCTCGCTGCCTCCTCTAACTCATCGCTTCTCGACTCGCTCCGCTCGGCCCCTCGTGCCTACCTCCTTGTATACAAAGGTAGTTAGCTATAGCCAACGGCACATGAAAAAACAAGCATTTTCTCGATCACGGCTGGCTCATCGCGCGGCGCGACCCGACAGGTGACTGGCTTGCGCGCGGCCGCCGCCGAGCCAGAGAAATCGACTGACACGCCGTATCTCATACATACCTACTCCAGATTTCAATTCTTTGCAGCGCCCGCACCGACAGACGCACACTTGCGCGCGCGCGCGCGAGCCAACTTTTTGCAGCCGGTGTTGACCGCTTTGAGCTCGTGGGTTTTCGGAGGGGAGGACCGGCTAATGGCTTATTTCGCCTCGGCTCCGTGGGAACTCACTCGGTTTGGGAAACCTTCGAGACACCTCTCGATCGCGACTGATACAGCCAGTTCAACAACAAAACCAACGCAATTATAAATCAGCGGATCAATCGAGCAAAATGTATAGAAGATAACGCGACGGGCGTGACGGTAGATTCTTATACGCGTCGGGGAATGCGACCAACGAACGATTTAGCACTGCAACGATCTCGCGTTATTTTCATTGCGAGCTCGAGCTTTACGTAACCACGCATGTATACGCGCGGTCCACGGTAACTTTGCAGCACTATTGTCGAGAGGCACAATATACACATGCGCGTCCTTCGGCTCACCCAACGCGAAACTCGGTCGACGCGTCGACGACCCGGAAAACTGGCCAAGCCGATTTTGGAGAAGACGAAACACAAACTGGAAGGAACGACAAGGGCGCTGGACCAGGAGTTTTCGACGGTCGGCGCGTATACCAAGAAGAAAAGGCTCTTGAGAGTCGGCGGGCACGCACAGAAAATATCCGGCCACAGAGAGAGAGAGAGAGAGAGAGAGAGAGAGAGAGAGAGAGAGAGAGAGAGAGAGCGAATGAGTCGGTGCCCCAATACCACCTCCGCAGCTCTTGGCCGATCCCCACCGGTGCTCTTTTCCACGAGACAACTCTACGAGGTGAAAATCGGCCGGATAGATCACGCCCCCCGTATACACATACGTTTATTTGCCATCCAGCTTGTTTGAGAAGATTCGGCGAACTTTGTACGTGTGTGGATTCTCTGTGGTCGGTTGATTTTGCCAAATTGACATTTGCTGATTGGGGATCTCGTTGCGATCGATTGAGCGCGCGCGCGTGGTGACGGCTGCGATTTGGCCCTGGTGGCACGTGCACCGGCGCTCGCATGCTCGATGGGAGACGCGCTCGTTGTGCTGAGTCTTTGAAGCATATATTACGAGATGTACAGATTCGACTGAGCTGATTCGCGACAATCGCATTTCGGATGATTCATCAGTTGGCTCGTTCTTCTTCTTTTTAAGTACCATCTACGCCTGCGAGTTGCTTAGAGTCCCGCGGAGAAGGAAAAGAATCTTCTTGGCTATCGGTTTAAAGCTGCGATTTTTTCGTATTTGTGTAAATCGGCTGACTAGCACGTTATTCATTTTTCGTTTTTTTTACCGATCAAGCTGATGTGTTTAGTAGACACAACGCATCAGTTGTTTTGACTGAGATTTGCAAATTTGCCAATCCCATTTTATATCATTCATGAAGTTTAATGTTAGTCTGTATCTAGCAATGTTCGAAAAGCTAATATCAATGGATCCCCAATGTTTCAAGTTCTATAATACACTGATATTTTATTATATTTATGAAGTAGAATAAACGAGAGAAACTTGTAAAAAAGTGAATTACAAATCTCGGGGATTGGATAAAAAATACTCATCGACTTGTATGTATTGACAATAGGTATTATCATCATGTGAATAGGAATTGCTAGCTATAATGAATTTCAAATTTATGTTTGAAAAATGAAACTCAACAATCAATTGTTATTCAGTAATTTGTTGAGTTGAATACGTGAATCTTGACGGCGGACGACCAAATGATTTTCCTCGGGAACAAGTGAGAAGGTAATGGAAAAGATAACTCAATAGTTTCTATGAGAACACCATTTTTATTATGCGCGTTCATCGACATCCGAAATTTAAATAATCTATACAATATCGGTTTTCCATCGTACAGTATCTATTACAATATAATAAAGTTATAAGAACTTCAAAAAAAGTTAAAAAATGACTTTTATATGAAAAGAAGTTTTTCAATATTAAAACACCAACTGTTTACATTACTTCCTTCACAGAAGTTGTAATATCAGTTTGAGATTCATTCGATGACGTAGTAAAGGCCGACTTACATTATTTTGCCGTGAGTATACAATAACGTTTGGCTTCCTTTAGTTTAGAACGTCGATAATAATGAAAAAAATGCGAACAAAAATTAGCAGGATGCGACAGAACATCAATAGACAATTGTAATTTATCAATTATCACAGAATTATGTGAGAACGGTAGCTTATATCTCTTCATTAGAGATACTTGTAACATCTAGTGTACGTTGCGATGCGATCATTTTTTCAAGATTTTTTAATATTAATAATCTTAATTCAATATTAAGATGTTTCATCGGCCTATAGACGACGAGATGGGAATGAAAATTATAGAATGAAAACTGATAATTCAACGTTGTTCAACTGAAAACTACTAAAACGGATTCTGGAAGTGAAAAATGACCTGTGCTGCAACGAATACGACTAACCATCTTATACAACTAAAAAAACCGCTGCCAAGTGCCTCAGCAGTATGCTTTCTCAAAGAGGCTTCAACATCACCCACAAACGCATCCCAAACCTGTATTTTCACCATTCCACTAGCGTAGATACTATCATTTATTTCTCAAAAATTACAAAATTATTTAATCAGTTCAATTCGTATCTTTGTGACTGTGTAAAGTGTCGTTCTTTTTCAATTGACCAAACTTTGTCGCGACTGTTGATGTCTGCCCGGGCTCTCTTATTATTTGATCAAATGCAACAAAGCAAACGGTTCTAGGTTCTACACGATGCGAGACATTTAGACCTGCTTAATTTTTCGATCAATTCATCTTGTGACTGTCATACGGTTTAATGGTGGTTAAAATCGATCCGTCCTGCCCTTAAGTCCGTATTTAGCCAACTCGAAGACTCATTTTGATCATTTTCGACGGCTGAGGTTGGAAATGATCAATTCAAAATCTATTTTGATCATTTTCGACGGCAAAAGACACCAGATTTTCCCAATTTTCTCTATAGCACGTTGAAAATACTGGAAACGAAACTTACATGAATTTTTCTTTCCCTTAGCAACGGTTGCTAGGGCGGTAAACAACGGTTGCTAAGGAGCTAATTGGGAAGATTTTGTGTCCTTTGCCGTCGAAAATGATGGAAATGGGTCATAAATTAATGATTTCCAACCTTCGTAACTGTTGCTAGGGAGGTAAACAACCGTTGCTATGGAGCAAATACAACAATTCAGTGTCCTTGGCCATCGAGTGTGACTTAAAACTGATTTCCCGGCTTGCCCCAATGAGCACTCATAAGGATTTGTGAGAAAACACGTTAGGAACGGTTGCTACGGAAATAACCAACGGATTTTGCTGAAAATTGAACTCGCCCGAGATTTTGCCGCGATTAACCTGTGTGCAAAATTTCAAGACGATCGGACCATTCCTTCGAGAGTTATCGTGGACGAAAAAAAAAACGGGACGCACACACACACACACACACACACACACACACACACACACACACACACACACACACACATACATACATACAGACACTTTTGGATTTCCATGTTTTTCGACCCGTAGATCACGAAAATCGAGGTCCCGAGGTCTGATTCGGTGGGTCGATTTTTGCCCCATTACAAAGCTTTCTCTTTGAGAAAGCAAAAGGGCCATAATGGCATTCTTTGAGGTGCATGCCGAAAATCGCATTTTATGTGAGATAAAAAAAAGTTTTAAGAAAACGGACCAGCCCAAACGGGAGATGAGATGTTACATTAGCTACAGCAATTCCATGTAGAGTGAGATGAGTATGATTAGTTACTTAAGTGTAATGAAAAAAAAGCACGGAAGAAACAGAGAGTAATCTCTTCATGAGTCATTGAATAAACTGCGTAGCGATACTCTTATTTGTTCAGTATTATACTTACTATACAAAATAACAAGCGAATCCGTTACTTATCTTTCTGCTGTGCTTGCAGGCTTAGTCTACTTTGTTGCACTTTATTGGAATGATAATTGTTCTTCCTATGGGAAATTCGAGTGAATTACCTCGTATTTCTGTTTCCCGACTTTCAGACTTTTGCAAGCTCGAATCAATCCCAAAAAATAATTTGAATTTCGCGTACGTACATTTACCCGGACGGAAGGAAACCAGCTTGATGTCGTTGAATGATCGATTGACAATCTTCCAATGGATCGTTTATTACGCCAGGTAGAATGGTTCTTTTACTCATTACGTTCCATATCCCGTATTGACCTAGCATGTGTTTCACATACTAGAATAATGTGCGGTGCTTGCAAGCTCGGGTATTGATACCAGAATTAGATTGACTGCACGTGTGAATAATCACATTGGGACTCCGATAGTCACGTGTGTCGGAATAAGACGAGTTTCTGAAGTGTTACCTAATCAGTTGGGATATTTGATCGTCTGGCAATTATAAAGTTCGAAAAGTTTTTCCAAAGTCAATAGATTTTTCTTAAATTCGTTGCAACAACAATTGTGCCCTAGCAACGAATTTTGAGGGAATTATGGCAAATCCCTGTTTTTCGACAAGCATCCCCTTGCAAGCTCAATCCACGAACAAAAAATACTACATAATCTAATACAATTCAACTAGATCTTGCTAAATGTGGAATTAATGACCTTTTCATGAATCGTCGAAGTAGGTAGTGATTTTTCGTTCGTTGAGTATAATACTCGAAAACAAACGTAACAAGCGAGTTTTTCACGGTTCTGTTTGACTGTGCTTGCAAGCTCAAATCATTGTCCTACAATTAATAATGACACCGTTAATAGTCAAACAGTTCTCATCTGTCACCTTTATTATTTGAACAGTTCTCACGCAAATCAATCTACTTATTCGCATTTCAAATGACATTATAAATGTCTATCGTGCCTTTGATTCTGAGTTATAGTGAATTGCGTTAAATCCCTGTTTCTCAATATACAGGCTAGACTCACCCCCGAAAAATGATATGATGGTTAATTCAAGATCAAGCTAGACTTCTTCCATTCGTGCAAACGTACGCGACAATCGTATTATTTTTTGGGGTTGAGTCGAGCTTGCAAGAGCCTGCAAGTCGAGGAACGGATATGCATCATTGAAAACTTGAAATCCTAACGGAAGAACAACTGTCTATTCAATTTTCGAAGAATTATATTTGCGTAAATTCTGGTCTAACTACCAAAAAACAGAGAAATCATCGGTCTCAGTTGAAAGTTCGGAAGTATGTAGAAAATCAATATTTTTAAAATAGTCTCTAACTGTGAAAAAGTTCAGAGAAAATCATCGATCCCAACTGATTTGAAATCACGTGAAAACCTCACCTTACTCCACCACGCTTGATCTTCGAAATCCCATTGTAATTTTTCAAACGTACAGTCAATCTAATTGTGAGATCATTATCGGAGCTTGCAAGCATTGCACGACATATTTGTATGTGATCCGCACAAGACACAATCGTGATTTCAAAAAAATTTGAAGAACTAGATTGATCTACACACATTCTGGTCTAACAACATGAGATTCGGATAAAGCTCACTTGTTATTCAATAAACTGAGAGAAGGTTTGCTTCGCCTGAGAAACTGAGGGGTATATCTATTCTTCCAAAAAACTGATGTTTTTCTTCGCGGTAGATTTGAAATGTGTTTGTCTTTTCATAATAGTTGTTGATGTAAACTACTACAACGGTGAAAAATCAGGTTTGGGGAGCATTTGGTGAATGAGGATTCAGCGTATTTTTGAGCTGATTAAGATTACCAATAACCATGTGGATAACTGTTTATTATTGGAACTTGAAAAAATGGACTAATCCGGAGTAGCCATTGCCTTCTTTCCATTTTTTTCAATACTTAGAAATTCGAGAACTTGGAAAATACAGATTCCGTAAGAAGTAACTATCTGAACACTGCATAGCAATTATATTTAACGCAATTTTGGCGTAGAATAAGTGAATGTATAGTGTGAGATGTATCTCTCAATGAAATTTGGAGCTTATAGAATTTGAACTGCTAATCGTACCGTTACCTTTATAAAATCAAACATATGTGAGTTCCTCGAAAACTTTAGAAATTTCCCTGTTGAGAATGGATTTTTTTCACACTGTGCTCTATATTTTTGATTAAAAAAGAAGATACCCGTGACTGTAGGTGAAGACTGATTATCAAAGAGAACCTACCTAAACAATATCAGATCTAAATAATCATAAGAACAAAATAAAAAATGTAGAAAAGCACAGAAAAAAAATGAGAATAATAAAAGTTGACCCTGGCAAGTGCGGGGAAGCCGAGATAACCGTCGATAATTACAACTCATTTCTTGGTTTATATGATTGCTTTATATTTTGCTTGTGATATTTCAACGCTGTCAATATTTTGAAGTAAGCCATTGACAATAAATATTACCAAAATCCATTCAAAATTCATTCACAGCTATGCAAACGATTTTATGATAACTTTGACGTTATGTGCTGTAAAATAAGCTTAGATTTTAATGCGAGTTAAAATAAGATGTCTCATCACTGTGGTATTGCGGATATAGGTGTTGGATTTATAAAGATTTGTTATCAATTTTCGTAAATAATTTATTCTATACTTTACAGAATTTGCATAGATGTTTATCAGGTACGCAATTCCAACGAATCGACGATTGTTAGTAATTTTTTGCGTTTTTGACACATTGTCCATAATCTTATAATTTAATCTCAAAATTACGTATTCAGACTTTTCCAGATAGCTTTTTCGGCTACATAATTTAGCAAATTCAGGCAAAAGGTTATTCAGGACCACTTTAAATACGGATCGACGGAAATATATTTTATACAAATTTTACCTCTTCGTCACCTCTAACAATCTGTCGAAACGCATTTCGCTCAAAATTAATTTTTCAATTTTTTTGCAGACGAGTTTAGAGGCCATTTTTCAAATTTTTGAGTTGTTAGGCGAGATGAATTTTAATATAATTTAGATTAAATGTTTCCATGATTGTACATTCTAGAACTATGCCTGAGAAGGCCACCTATTTTTCCTGCACCTTCTTTTTGTCTACGGGTGAGGTGGCTATTCCACTCAATCATCGATAACCCAATGTCTATTTGCAGCTCTAGGACGATTAGTAAGAATTTGCCCACATATAGAATTACTGCATATACATAGTTACGTAGAATAGGGAAGAATACAATAATTTTCTTATTTGAAAAATCGGAAGTACGTGCACAATAGAAATTATGTTGTATTTTTTGTTTTTCTATACAATCAAAATTCGAGCTAATGCGAGAGGATGAAATCCAAAAAGCGCTAAATCTCTCAACGTTCATATCATTTTAAAAAATGAAACTGAACGAAAATAAGAACATACGACCTTATTATTTTCCAATTTTTCATGTAATGCACTGTCACGGGCGGATAATTCATTATCAGGCCCTGTGAGATCTCTCTCCACAATATTATATTGTTTGTTAATTTTAAGTTATGTTTCAGCGCCCAGCGAGAGAGCCAGCGCTGTCGACAAGGTAAGAGAGAGAGAGACCGCGCCGCGATCGGGAGTCAAACCTCGCGCCGCGTGACGTCAGCCGGACACGGCCGAAGCGAGCTCGGCCAGCCCAGCGCGCGGCGGAAGCTTATTAGTTTATTGCCGGCCCTCGCGCGCGATAGCACGTGCCCTCGAATAGCGAGACCGCCCCGATGTGCTACCGCGCCCCAGGAAGACGACAGCGACATCCCCTAGTCCCACCAGCTCACTACCCGTGCGCCCGCGATCGAGCTGACCGCGACCGCCGAATAGAGCCGGAGACCCACGCAACGCCGAGTAAGTGCCGCTCGATCATCATCTCTCTCTCTCCCGGCCAACACGCGTTCGCGCTCTCTCTCGCTCCGGCCCGCGAGACATGACCCGAGGCTCGACGCCTCATACCTGTGTAGAATCTCCCCTTTATCTTAATTGATAAACTGTGTGTTCGTCAGAACCGTTTTGTATTCTTCATTGCCACGCTATTCCTGCCAAAGATCCCATTCCCGCGCACACGAGTTTCACCACCTCGTGCGCGCATTTGTTATCATGCTCCAGGCCCTAAGGCCATTACAGTATTAATTATTAATAATAAATACGGCGGTGATAGCACATGAAAAAACCAGGTTTTATGGAAAATTCTCCCAACCTATTTCATGTTATATGAGTGAAAAAGTTTTGTCCGATCTTGAAACCACTTCTAAAACTTTATTAATGGATTATCAAAACATCTCATGAGAATCTTACAAATTAATTTCCCGTGCTATACGAGATACTTAAAAATTTGACGTGGTATTCCTTGCTAAAAATTTATTTCTCTTCTATTTCGAGTCCCGTACCTATTTTTGGTTGCGAACTTTTCATTTGAAATTATCTTTCCTTTGACTGATCATATCTACGTTTCGTGAAAAACATGAAAATAATTTTGATACGCAAGTCCCTGTCAATTATAGCTTAAGTCTGATATAACAAGATTAATTTCACTAAGGTTCTAAGTTCTTTGCACACTTTGACCGCGGAGTTTATGACTAAAAATCAATTTTGCGACAATTTCTCATCTTCTAATCTGGGACATATGCAAAGCTCACGATTGAATAAATCAAAAGATTTTGATATTTTAAATTCGTTTCTGAAACTTCAAACGTCAGTCTTTGATTTGCGCGACTATACCGCTCGACGCTCAATACAACTGAACATCGCACCGCGCAGACTGCGCTGCTGCCAACCTATACGCTCGGCGGCCTCCGAATATGAGCGCTGCCGATTATGCTACATTTGACATCGCTGCAGCTGATATGCAGCAGCAATCTGCAGGTCAACGCGGCCAGATATGTGTATAGAAAAACATTGTGCTTGCGAATGGACTTTGAATTGGACCAAATACAGATGGAAGGATCATCTTTACTCAACTTTTAGATAAGTATCATTATTTAATACAGAGCTTCAATGAAGTTTTTGAAAATTTTGTAAAAAATTATATAAATCAGAAAGTTTGTAGAGGTTATCGTGGTAATCTAATGGTTAAATTGTAGTCTTTTTGTATTTTTAGTCCATTTATTGATTCCACAAACTATTATAGAGGAATATGATTCTTTGTTTGATGTATTGCTTTCTCAAAGAGAAAGCTTGATAATGGGGTAAAAATCGACCCATCGAATCGGACTTCGGGACCTCGATTTTCGTAATTTACGGGTCGAAAAACATGGAAATCCGAAAATGTCTGTAGGTATGTCCGTACGTGCACTTTTTTTTGTCGTACGATAACTTTCGAAGGAATTGTCCGATCGTCCTGAAATTTCGCACACAGGTTAGTCGCCGCAAAATCTCGGGCGAGTTCAATTTTCAGCCAAATTCGTTGTTTATTTCTCTAGCAACCGTTGCTAACGTGTTTAATATAAAAGCTCCAAAAATCATCATCAATGCACGATGGGTCTCCAATTCTTTCGACGATCGATGAAAATCGATAAGACATTCATTCTGGAACAATCATTGTTTATTCTCCTAGCAACCGTTGCTATGGAGATACAAAATTCATCTTCAGACTGACTTTTTTTTGTCGTACGATGACTTTCGAAGGAATAGTCCGATCGTGCTGAAATCTCGCACACAGGTCGGTCTCCGGAAGATGTGAACTGAGTTCGGTGTGTAGCAACATTCGTTGTTGATTTCCATGGCAACCATTGCTAGCGTGTTTTTGAAAAGTTCCCATTTAATTCATGATAAATGATCATTTGGGTTTGTATATTTATGAGATTCTATAAGATTCAAAGAGACATTTCCTGTAGAAACCATTGTTGATGTCTCTAGCAACCGTTATTTATATCCTTTGCAACCGTAACTAGGGAATGGGAAAAGTCAGTTGGAGGTCCATTTTTGGAACTATAGATGACTAAGAAGTAAGAACATCGAAGCTCCGACATTTACCATTGCAACCATTGTTTACGTCCTTAGCAACCGTTACTATGGAGTTGGAAAAGTCTGTTGGAGGTCCATTTTCGGAACTGATGATGCCTAAGAAGTAAGAACATCGAAGCTCCGACATTCACCATAGCAACCGTTGTTTACGTCTTTATTAAACGTTACTATAGAGTGGGAAAAGTCAGTTAGAAGTCCATTTTCGGAACTGTTGACGACTAAGAAGTAAGAACACCGAAGCTCGGATATTTACCATAGCAACCGTTGATTACGTCCTTAGCAACCGTTACTATGGAGTGAAGGAAATGAGTTAGAGGTTCATTTTGCTTTCTCAAAAAGTGGTGATTAACGCAAGTTGAGGTTCAATTGCAATACTTTGAGAAAGCATACTGCTGAGGCACTTGGTATCGGTTTTTTTACAGGTTTTGGTGAGAGCGACATTCATTAAACATTGCCAGTTAATGAATCTCATACACCTGCTGGCCTCATTTCAAGGGTATGCGGATCAAGGTATGAAAATATCATTGTGAAAGCTACTGTTAGATGGATAAAACATTGATGACTGCAAGGGACACACGAGTGCTCACTGGTTGTACCATTGGATCCAGTTGAAGCTGAAGCACAAGTACCGTCAACGCCAGATGGTTTGTTTTTAGCATGAAATCAATGATTCAAATTGGTCCAGGTAAGTAATTTATATAGTTAATAGATGTAATCTGAATGCTTATTGTGTATTATTTTATAGGGAAACAGTACTATCCATTTGGAATGAATACAAGAGCCGGCAAGAGCATATTGGTGCATAATGCATTAATATTGTGGGCTCATCGAGGGGAACTTTGACACCAGCACCGATGACACCTTGCAAGCTCCATTGGAGCGAATGCTTTGTCAAACCTCATTGAATTTGGCACTAGGTAATGGATGCCACTGATTTTTTTCCAATCGGTAACCTGAAGGCCATAGTATCTCCTTGTGAGATTGTAAGTATAAGGAGACTGCATCCAATGTGGTACTGTAGCCAACATGATATTTTAATCATATTTCGTATTTTAGTGTCCTTTCAGTACCAGTGGTAATGAAGTCACTCCTTTGCTAATCCAGCGCTCGAAACCACACCTTCACAATGGTTCGAAATTTCACTACCTGCTTTTTTCTTCCTTTTGTCAGTCCACTCTGTTAACTAAATCACGAAGGATAAGTAAAATTATTCTCATTTTCCACATGCGACTTCTTAGTTCCATGTAAACACATCTCATATACTGATTAGTCATGACAGTTTCCGTTCAACTATTCTTCATCGTACTTGAAATACTCTTTTTTCAATGCAATAAAAGTAAAGCTAATGTAACTCATGTACCTAATCATATGGAAAACCTTGGGACTACCTTCAATATTCACAATCCGTAATCAATAACTAGATATTGGTGGAATTCTAATGTGAGTCGATTTTAAACTCACCAAATGGTGAAAATATATGAATCGATAGAAGTGAGCGATACTGAGATAGGTTGAGAGAATTGAATGATGAGAACGTCACATTCACGACACAGATTTTACAATGCCCGATTTGAGTGACTTTGGTTGTTTGACATTTTCAATGGGTCAAAATGGATAAACGACTCTATTTAGAGGAATCGACTGGGAAACAACCTCCGTTTGTCACTAGTATCTCCCGGTCAAACAGCGAGGTTTCATCCAAAAACTAGAGTGGAAAATGAGGTCAACTGGATTTTTGGTTGATTAACAGTGTTTCCCGTTCAACTGAAGGTGTTTTCCTGGACGTGCTTGACGGACTATCTAGAAACGTGAAGAAAAAAAACTGAGTCCGTTTTCTGGTCCATTGATAGTGTGTCTCGGTCGATTGACAGTGTTTCCCGTTCGACTTAAGGTGTTTTCCAGTCGATTGGCAGCATAATCCGGTCGAATAAGAGACCAGAAGAGAAAATCCTCTATATTCGTTTCCGGGTCGATTGACCGTGTTTCCCGTTTTACTGAACGGGTTTCTCGGCCGACTGAATGTGTATCAAAGAAATGCGGAAAAAGTGAGAAAAAGGACTGAGATCGTATTTCGGTCAATTGACAGTTTCTTGCAGTCAATTGAAAGTGTTTCTCGGTCGATTGAGAGAGTTTCCCGGTTAACTACCGTGTTTCTCGGGTGATTGACCGTGTTTCCCGTCCGACTAAAGGTGTTGTACTTTCGAATAAAAGTTTATCCCATCCGGCTAAACGTGTTCTCCCGTTTGACTAAACGTGTTCAACGTACAAGTGGAAGAACATGAAAAAAAACTGAGATGATTTCCCAGTCAAGCAACAGTGTTCCTCGGTCGATCACCGTATTTTTCGATCTATCGAATGTGTTTTCCAGCCAATTACCATGTTTCTCGATCGATTGACCGTGTTTCTCGGTCGACTAGAAGTGTTTCCCGGTCGCCGGAACGAGTTCCCCGTTCGACTGAACGTGTTCTCTGTTCGACTGAACGTGTATCCCAGACGCGCAAAAAAAGTGGGGAAAACGAAGTGAGATTGTTCCCCGGTTGTTTAACAGTGTTCTCCGGCCAGCTTACCGTATTTTCCGATCATTTGACAGTGTTTCCCGGTCGGATACGGAAGTAAAGTAATTAACCCTTTTCCTCCTGAATAACCGTTTTTTATTTCAAATTTTCGACCTCATATTCTTTAATGAAAAAAGCATTTAAAAAATTCATGAAACATCATTTCTTATAGATTTGGACCTCCTCTTTCGAATGGTGTCAAGAAAATTTTTGTAAATTGTGAGCCGGAAAAGTTATAGGCTGTTTTTCCGGAAAATTGACGAATCACGTGTGGTAAAAAATTTCCAAGAATAGAAATGTCTTGAAATTAGTTAAAGAATATGTCAAAATTTTTTCAGAATAATTCAACAATATTTCAAAAATTTTTACTTTGTCCCCCTTTAGATCTAGATATTATCTCCAAGAGATTTTTTTTAAAGGTTGTAAAATCGTCCTAAAAAAATTTTCACGTATTCTTTGACTAATTATAAGACATTCTTATTCCAAAATAATTCTTTCCAGACTTTATAGTTTTTGAGGAAAAAATTCGCAAAGTTGGAAAAAAAATTTTCCCAATTTGGACGCCATTTTGTGTCCGCTATTCTGAATTTCAAAATAAAACCAAGAGGATTTTGAAGGTCGGACTTTTATAACCCCTTTTACAGTGGTAAAAATGTTGTATGGAATCTTTTTCCATTCCAAAATAAACTTTCTTTTAAAAAAAAACGTGAAAAATTCGTCAATTTTCCGGAAAATCAGCCTATAACTTTTCCGGCTTACAATTTACAAAAATTTCCTTAACACCATTCGAAAGAGGAGGTCCAAATCTATAAGAAATGATGTTTCATAAATTTTCTACATGCTTTTTTCATTACAGGATATGAGGTCGAAAATTTGAAATAAAAAACGGTTATCCAGGAGGAAAAGGGTATTGAGGTCGCTTTCCGTTTTTATCACCATATTTCCTAGTCGCACAACTGTGTTTCCTGATATACCGATGAATTTTTCTGGTCACTAGATCTGATTCTTGGTCAAATAAGTAAGATACAGGACTAAACTCCGAATGAGACTTCTTATCGACTATACGAGTTTGAGTTTCGGATGGATGGAATTGCGGGTCCATATTTTCCGATCATCTAATATAATTATATCTTCCACACGACCCTAGACTTTAGGGCACTAGGGCCTAGAGGCACTACCATAGCGCTATGAGATTGTGCTGATCAAAATTTTTTGAAAAACTGTCTATCGACCTGGAAACACTTTCAGTCGAATGGGAAATACTGTCAATCAACCGGAAAACAATCTCAATTCTTTTTCCGCACTTTTTCACTCATCCGGGGTACACGTTCAGTCGACTGAGATACACGGTATTTGACCCGGAAACAAACTCAGAGTTTTTTCCTCTGATCACTCCTTCGACTAGGAAACACAGTAAAGTTGACCTAGTTTCCACGAGATTTCCAGTATAAACCCCGCTGCTCGACTGGGAAACACCAGTAAGAAACAAACAAACAAACAACAGTACGTTTTCCGGTCGATTATTTTGCATAGAAGATGGTTGTAGCGATGATTTATGAGAGGTGATTGATTACACATTTAAGGAAAAGACTATCAGGTCTTCAGGTCGCCACTCTGGATCGAACTTCACACCTATGTTTTCTGGGACTATAGTGACAATACGCGAAACGTTTTAGTTCCTAATGCTCCCTCAGTGCCGAGATATTGATACCACAAGCTCGTTGAACTTCATATTCAAGATAATATTCACACTTACTAGGAGACACTTGAGAACCGGGTTATCAATCTTGACCAAACTCTTTTTTATGTTAGTTTCCCCAACGGATTTTCAAGTCATATTGAACGGAACTTCGAGTAGCTTCGAACGGAATTTCCGGTAGTTTCGTACGGATTTCAGGTCATATCTAAATGAAATTCCGGTCGATCCAACGGATTTTATGGTAATTTCAAACAAATTTTCCACCGGATCGCACGGATTTTCTGTTCGTTTGGAAAAGATTTTCAGGTGAATTTGACCGGATTTTCTGGTCAATTGCACGGATTTACTAGTCGATTGAATGGATTTTCAGGTAAATTCAAACAGATTTCCTGGTACATTTGGCCGAATGTTCTGGTCAATCGACTGGATTTTCTAGTCGATCGAACGGATATTCAGGTACATTTGACCGGACTTTCAGATGAATTCGAACGGACTTTCGGGTCGATTCGAACAGTTTTTCGGGTTAATTCGAACAGATTTTCGGGTAAATTTGACCGAAGTTTTTGGTACATTTTATTTTCGGATTTTCTAGTCAATCGACTGGATTTTCTAGTTGAAAGGACGGATTTTCAGGTAAAATCTGTTCGATCGACCATAAAATCCGGTCAAATTCACCTGAAATCCAGTCAATTCACTTGAAATCCAGTCGATTGACCAGAAAATCCGGTCAAATTTACCTGAAAATCCGTTTAAATCAACCTGAGAATCTGTTCGAATCGACCCGAAAATCCGGTCAAACTCACCGTAAAGTACGTTCAAATCGACCCAGAAATCTGTTTGAATCGACCTGAAAATCCGGTCAAATTCACCTGAAAATTCGTTCGAATCGACCCGGAAATCTGTCTGAATCGACCAGAAAATCCGATCGGATTCATCTGAAAGTACGGTCAAATGTACCTGAAAATCCGTTTGAATCGACCTGACAATCTTTGCGATTGACCAGAAAATCCGGTCAAATCCACCTGAAAATCCGTTCGAATCGACCTGGAAATCTGTTCGAATCGACCTGAAAATCCGTTCAGATACACCTGAAAATTCGTTTGAATCGACCTAAAAATCTTGTCGATCGACCAGAAAATCCGGTAAATTCACCTTAAAATACTTTCGAATTGACCCGAAAATCAGTTCGAATCGACCTGAAAATCCGTTCAGATCGACCAGAAAACCCGGCTAGATGTACCAGAAATTCCGGTCGAATTCACCTGAAAATCCGTCCAATTGACTAGAAAAACCTTCGATTGACCAGAAGATCCGGCCAAATGTACCAGAAAATCCGTTCGAGTTTACCTGAAAATCCATTCAACCGACTAGAAAATCCGGTCAAATTCACCTGAAAATCCTTTCCAAACGAACAGAAAATCCGTGCGATCGAGTGAAAAATTTGTTCGAAATTACCAAAAAAATCCGTTGGATCGACCGGAATTCCGTTTAGAAATGAACTGAAATCCGTACGAAACTACTGGAAATTCCGTTCGAAGCTACTCAAAGTTCCGTTCAATATGACTTGAAAATCCGTTTGGAGCTACTTGAATTTCCGCTTGCGATGACTTGAAAATCCGTTCAAAGCTACCTGAAAATCCGTTCAAACTGACCGGAAAATCAGCAGAATATCAAGTCAATCGACCAGAAATCAGGCACCTATGTGTAGCTGCTGCACAGTACATACAGTCACGTTAATTATCTAATTTTTAACGAATTCTATATTGCAAATGACGAGAATGAAAGACTTTTGGTAACATATAGCATATCGTGTAAACGTTTTTAAATCTGTAATAACTAGATTTCACAATAAGTATTCCTGCTCAGAGAGTTCCTCTTGACTCAAGAGAAAGTTCCTCTTGGGTCAAAAAGAATTTTCCTGTACAACTCTCAACAGTCATTTTTCATTGGGAAGAAATGATTGTTTGCCATGATGTTTGTTTTGATGTAATGCTTCCTTTACCACGGAGAAAAGGTTTCAATTTAAAAACGCATCTTCATAGATTCAGCTACTCATGTTCGTTAAGAGTAAAAAAGAATATGGACTTAAAATCATATTTATTGGCTGATGCGATTTTACATGCGCATCAACGTAAACAAGACTTATAAAAATATTTGAATTACTCAGAAGTAATTTCTTCTAGCACCAATCATTACTAAATGTTATTCACGGATAAGTTCAATCGAATTAACCCGTTTCGGCCCAGAATGCCACTCGAAGCATGTCGCTCTTCGGTACCTCAGAACTTTTTCTATTAGCGACAGAAAAATTTTTCAAGGAAATGTTTCTAAAGGTAAAGACTTGCCCTTTTTTATGGTGTCAATTAAATTTCTCTAAAACATTATTAAATAGGTAAAAATACAGTGTTTTTACAAAAAAACACGATTTTCTCGACACAAGTTTTTTTATAAATCAAATTTCCAAGGGGTTTTGGGTCTGCCATGGACCTGGAACCTTAGTAACCTGTGGGATAGATGTCTAAACTTGAAAATGCATTTTTTAAATATCAACTTTTTTTCCCTGTGCATCCAAAATGGCACCTCAACTGCAAAATTTTTGCCAATAACTTCAAGGCCTTTTTATACAAAGATGGCGCACTTTTTAAAAAAATTGCCAGGAATATAAAGTTCTTAAAATCACTTGAGAAATACGCAGGGATTTTTTCAGATTGTTTTGAGCGATTTTTCATAATTATGCACTTGTCAATCTTTGCAAATTTCAAAAAATCGTTTGAAAAATTCTGAAAAAATTCCAGCACATTCTTTGAAAGATTTGAAAAACTTTTTATTCTTGATAATTTTTTGAAGAAGTGCGTGATCTTCGTATAAACAGGCCTTGAACTTTTTCATAATAGGATACGGATTAGATCTTTAACGCTGTTTTTCTCAAAAACATTGCACTTTTTTAAAAAATTATCAAGGATAACAAATTCTTCAAATCTTTCAAATAATGTGCTGGAATTTTTTCACAATTTTTGGAACGATTTTTTGAAATTTGCGAAAATTGACTAGTGCATAATTATAAAAAATCGCTCAAAACAATCTGAAAAAATTCCAGTGTATTTTTCAGGTGATTTCAAGGTTTCAGGTCCATGGCAAATTTGATTTATAAAAAAACTTGTTTCGAGAAAACCGTGTTTTTTTGTAAAAGCACTGTATTTTTGCCTATTTAGTAATGTTTTAGACAAATTTAATTGACCCCATCGGAAAGAGCAAGTCTTTACCTTTCGAAATATGTCCTTGAAAAATGTTTCTGTCGCGAACAGAAAAAGTTCTGAGGTACCGAAGAGCGACATGCTTCGAGTGGCATTCTGGGCCGAAACGGGTTGAAGGATACTCAAATATTTTCACATCGATCTATATTTTTTTCTCTATTTTTGTATCAATCTCGCTAGTATTCTCCAGAACAGGGAAGCTTCATCATAGTCAGTTGCTGAATTCACAATATGATGGGGAGCCGACCAATTCCAGATAAGTACTTCTCCAACCTATTTTTTTGAATATGTACACAGCAAACACGATTTCTTAATTAAAGTAGAAAATCTTTCTTGAAATGGAACGGAACGAATTTCAGTATAAAAAAAGGACTTAAATCAAAATTCTTATTTTGTACTTAGATTAAATACTTTTTGTACTGAATTTCGGTACGACGAAGTACTTGAATTAATAATTCTCATTTCTGTATTTAGATTATTCTTTTATTGGTGTCTCAATCTCAAAAATATGCGGGCGATAACCTTTGCACAAGATAAATAAAAATGTAATTTTCAAATCTATTGTTTATTTTTTCTTATCGTTTGTTTATTTATATCATTTTATTTTCTCTATTGTTTTAATCAGGTTCTCAGAATGCGGAACCACTCGTAAAGTTGTCTAGTTTTGATCCGAATGCTCACAAAAATACTAGTCAAACACTATATATTTTACTCTAACTAAATTGACAGGTTATTGTATAAAGGTATATAGTGTTTGACTATATACCTTTATACAATAACCTGTCAATTTAGTTCAGAATCGATTTTAGGAATCACGAAACTTAATTTCAGTAAATTTATACTGAATTTAAAAAAATATTAATTTGAGTAACAATTACTGAAACTAAGAAAATTCGGATTTTTCGAACTTATTTTAAGTAAAATAGATTTTCAGTACTGCAACACTTTTAAGTAATCGTTTTCACTGAGTATATCCAGAAAAAAATTAATTCTTTGTTGTTAATTTGTATTTTAGGTAAGCTGCACAGGGACAGAAATTTCATTGGAAATAGCGAATAACTGTAAGTAGAGAATTTCATTATTATTCTTTTATAGCCTCATTTTGGACAAACAAGTGTTCAAAATTAAATTTCTTGTAGTTAAAATTCAATTCTGATACTCAATTATCATACAATTTTAGTGTATATTGTGTATCTCTTGTGCTTGGATAAATGTTGTTATTGCTTCAGTATCTAAGCCCACAATGAAAAGTCACAAACCGTGCCTTATTTTCATTTTTTTCATGTTTTACTCTATGTGATTCAAGTAAATATTGACAATCACACATGTATTTACTTTACGTGCATTTGTTTCAGGATTAATCAAGCTGCTGTATCCAGAAATTGAAATTTAAAGTGCAGTGTAGTGAGTGGAAATGCGTCTCAGATAACAAGACTAACGGCTCACTCTAAGTTTTTGTTACTATTAGGATAGAATTATTATGAAAATCGTATTTTATAACGGAGATTAAAACTATTATTCTGTTTAATTTAGTATTTTATTTCTTAGAAGATCATGTATTGTTATGGAGCACCGTAGGTAGGGGCAAGCTGCATTCTGCTCACCGAAAAATGAAAATCCTCTCACAGCAAGAGGGATTCCTCTCGCGGCAAGAGGAATTCCTTTTGTTACTATGAACGCGTGAATTTTCGTGCTCCCTTCCACTGAAAGGAAAATCCTCTCACGGCCAATGGATTCCTCTTGCAGCAATGCAATTTTGCGAGGAGGGGAATATCCTCTTGCCCCAAAAGGCAATCCTCTAAGTAGCAGAATTCAATGGAAAATCCTCTTGCGGCGAAAGGATTCCATTTGCGGCAAGAAGATTGTTTCTAGTGAATGTTCTCAGATGAAACAGACATTTTCAAATTTTTTTTTACATAAAAAAATTTTGTTGCGTAAGAATTTATTCAACAACAAACTATAAGATATTATGGTGTATTTCATTTTATTTCTACCATTTATGTAATTTTCAAACTTAACCTTTTCAAAATTGTATTAGTTTAGTACTTGACATGAATTTGTATACCTACTGTACACCTAATAAACATGGTGTTTACGAACGACGCCTATGGTAACCTGCAGCGCGAAGTCGGTAACACAGGTACTGCGCTGCAGGTTACCATAAGCGTCGTTTGTAAACACAGTCAGTTAGACATGGGATGTGTACTCATCAAGTAGACATTGCTTACTCACAACAGTTTGAGTGATTGTAAGAAAAGTTTCCAGATTAATTTCGACCACAGTGTTAAGCTCCAGCAGGTTTGGAGCTTTATCGTGTGCAGCTGAAGAGGATAATTTTATTCAAGACGCAAGGGAATTCAGATAAGTGAACTTAACCTTTGCCTACATATATTTTAGAAAGATGTTTCTTTGTGATAATTTTTGTGTTCCAGGTATGCTGAACAGGACCAGAAATTGTTTCAAAGCAAGAAGAAAACTGTGAGTAGATGAGTTTTGATATAATTGGTTATAGTACTATATTGGTCGACACATGTACAGAATTGAAGTTTTCATGAGTGAAAATCAATTCTGACACTGAATTGTCGTCCAATTATACTAGATTTCTTGTCTTTGTGCTTGGATACGTGTTGTTATTGCTTCAGTATCCAAGCACAGAGTGAAAAGTCGATTGGCGTTGATTTTTTCATATATTGCATGTTTTACTCTATGTGAGTAAGACATGGAAGTAAGATTTGTTGCATGTACACGCTATTTACTCCTTCTATATGTTTTCTAGGATAAAATGTGATGTGGAACTCAAGTTACACCAGTGAAAGTGCAGCGCAGTGAGGGAAATACGCTTCAGATGACATATTGTCATTTGGGACGAGAGGTACGGCTCCATCCAAGGTATAATAATTGATATTTTTGGAGTTTGGGAGTATTGGTCCCTGAGACTGTGGGCACAGTCTATTCTTGAGCCAAACTAACATCAAAAAATGTTTGGTCAAGATTGGTGACCCGGTCCTCATATGTCCCCTGGTAAGTGAAAATATCATTATAAGTATAAAGTTGAATAACCTTGTAAAGTAGATATCATGGGACTGAGGCCTAAAACTTTTTGCGTATGGTCACTATAACTCCAGAGAACATACGTATCAAGTTTGGTCCAGATTGGTGACCCGAAGGCCTGATACTCTCCTTGTTAGTATGGATATTGAATCGAGCGCGTGGAGGCAGCACGGCGCGGCACGGCGCGGCCCGGCCCGACGCGGCGCATTTTCTCATGTTCGCTACTCAATTACTCGAATACAAAGAAAGTAGGTTTCTCAAAGGTCTATATCAACGTAAAAAAACCTCAGCTTTCGATCTAGACTACTTAAAAAAATTAAAAAAAATAGGTTTTCGAGATATGGCCTGTTTTATGTTTTTTTTTCTGTGAATATGTGGAAAATTTGGAAAACTAAATTCACCATCGGAAAGCTGAGAAAAAACTACATTGATAGCATATCCAATATTATTTAGATATGGGTCATATAGAGTCGAAAACAAGCGTCGAAAACGTGAGGCTTTAGCGTCCGCGCGCCGGCTCCGGAGAGCTGACGAAGAACACCCCTTATGTATTCTGACGTGCTGATTACGAAAATCATAGTGAAAATCGGCGCAAATCCCATTTTCATACCATAGAAAATTTCATGAAAATTGTCATACCTCCGATTTTCTTAAATCCGTATATATGTACTTATGTATTTTGACGCGCTGATACTTCGTTCATTCAGGGCTATATAGCTATACGTATATAGCTATATAGCTATATGTGAATAGCTATATATGTATGTCATAACTGCAACGGCGGATACTAGACCTGAACAACTATAAAAAACGTCACACAACAAAAAAAACATCTCAATGGATAAAAAATATAATATTTTTAGTTTAAGTCAAACTTTGCAGAATCGGGAGAAAACTTTACAATGGTTGAGGGATTTGGGACTCATTCCACAAGAACGATTTTGTGGGAAACATAAGAAGCATATGGTACTGCAAACAGCGTTTGACCCTTGTGGCCGCTTCATGTGTCGCAAAGACGGCAAGGTTTATCATACGCACATTGTTGCTGAAAACCCTTTGTCTGAAAGGTGTTTTTTTCTCCAGCATCATGCTTGCTAGTCACGTATTGTTTTGCGCTCAATTCCAATTTCTATCAAACTTTACGTGAAACTAGTATTCTTGATGGGATTATACATTGCTTTTGATTCTCTCACAAAATCAACAAATCAAAAAATCAGAAAACAAAATAATACAAGAAAAAACAAAATTAATCCCTCAAAAAAATACAGTCCAGATTAAATGTTGTTCTTGATCCTCTGACCAAATCAAGAAATCAAAAAATCACAAAAAGACAAAAAATACGAAAAAATATGGAGAAAGTCAGAAAAAAGGAATAAAAAATCACAGACAGATAAAAAAATACGAAAAAATATGGAAAAATGTGAGACCATATAACCACTACGTCCTCGTCGTTAGTCCTGGGTTGAGCTAAAAGTGGTTTTAAACCATTATTTACTATCGTTTCAACATGTTGTGGGTTTGGTATTTGGTTATTCTTGGGTTATTAGGGCTATTTGGGTTATTTTTTTTTTGAGGTTAAACTAAATCTGCCACAAAAATTCGATCTTTTTGCAGTTCTGTTGGGAATTTTGAGTTTATTGGGTTATCTGGATTATTTTTTCTAAGGCAAAACGAAGTCTGCCACGAAAATTCTTTTTTCATGGCTTTTATGTTTCTTTATGGTTTTCTATGATTTTTATGGCTTCTTATAATTTTCCCTATAAAAATGGGATTTGCTCCAATTTTCACTATGATTTTCCAAATCAGCCCGTCAAAATACATAAATATACAGAGTTACAACTAAAACGGAGCTATGAACTTTTCTATGGGGTTTTTATGGTTTTTCCCATGAAAATGGGATTTGCGCCTATTTTCACTATGATTTTCGTAATCAGTACGTCAAATGTATTATACCAGGTAAAAAAAATCGGAGCTATGACCTTTTTTATGGGGTTTTCTGTGGTTTTCCCCATAAAAATGGGATTTGCGCCAATTTTCACTATGATTTTCGTAATCAGCACGTCAAAACACATGAGTATACCAAGTTTCAACAAAATCGGAGCCGGGACCTATTCGGACCTTATCCACCATAGGTGGAATGTTGATCGTTTCTTTGCAATTGATGATGATCACGGAACGCGGTAGTGTTCCATGCGTCAAGCAGAAGACACCGCAACTATATAATGTTTGAGATCGCACACTCGATTTTTACGTATTTGCATTATTTCAGCCAGAACGACTTTCTTTGGATGCGAAACCGGATTTCATGACCATCTAGCTTCCCAATTGTTTTCTCATTTTTTTTCATTACTATGAAGTGAGCCGCGGTAGCCTGATAAAGCAACTATGTTCACGCATAGTGAGAAGTAAATGGTCCAGAATGCCAACGTAACAATGTTTTTACGTGCTCTTGCTTCTCGTGTAGAGATGAAACCATGGGAAAATTGTTAATAATGAGTTGCCAATGTAGTTAGAAAAAATATAGGGGAACTATTGCTAATAGCCATTTCCAATAGATTCCAAGAAAAATATTGCAGATTTTTTCAAACTCATAGAATATACAAGACAAGACATATCAAAATTTATCCCATAATTTATTATAATTTATCTTACATAGGCAAATGATGGTTTAGGAAGCCGATCTGGGTATGTCGACTGGAAGTTTTATTTGAATAAGGATATACCCTAATCTCCGATGATGTCCAGGTGGAAAGGGTCACCGATGGCAATGTCCTGAGGGTGCGCTCCTCGTATTTTAACTTGGAGAAGCTGACCCTGGACCCGAACGCTGTCCAGGTAGTCAGGGTACCCGATGACGGTGTTCCAGAGGTTCGCTCCTGGTATTTTCACGTGGATAAGAGGGCACTAGACCCAAACGATGTCCAGGTAGTCAGGGTACTTGATTACGGTGTTCCAAGGGTGCGCTCCTAGAATTCTGTGAGTTTGGAAAAATCTCCAATATTTTTCTTGGAATCTATGTGACAGGGCCATTGGCAATAGTTTTCCCACATTTTGACAATTTCTTTTGAAGAATTTTCCCATTGTTTCATTTCTACGTAGGTTGGAGGAATACCAGGGTGAGCACTTTACTTTACCTCGTGTTGTATATTCTACACTATACGTGGTATAGTATACCAAGTGTAGTATTGTTTTAGAGGGCAGCAGAAGAGCAGCCGTGAGCAGCAGCAGCAGCAGTAGTGATGATAATCACGCGATTCCAAAACAAGAACCATAACAATTCTGGAACTTAATTACAAGATCAATTCATGAAATGTTCAATAAGGGCTTCTACTAAAACAAAAATTGAAGTTCACGGAAGATTTTATCGAGTTCAAAGTTGTATTTTTCATTATGAGAGCTTGGTTAATAACCATAATTTTTGTTTTAGAGAAGATTTAAATGGAATAATAGATGGAATAATTTCTACTGATTACTTCTAGCTTTTCTTTGTGTAATGCTTATGCGTACATATATTTGCATTTTGGAAAAATATTTACTAAATCTTATTACTGAAGCTCATTAGTGAATCTCTACTGTAAATGAAGTTTATTAATCATCATTCATATAATACACTAACATCCCCCGTCGCAGCTTCGCCCGCTCTCCGAGTTAACAGATTTCAAATGATAATTATTATCTGTGCATAGGAATAAGAACGTAAAATTCAAGTGTTTAAAGTTTCAAACCCCTAAAGTATTTCAGAATAAACAACATTTTTGGTTTTCTCTTTACCA
Source organism: Aphelinus atriplicis (assembly GCA_020882685.1). Taxonomy (NCBI): domain Eukaryota; kingdom Metazoa; phylum Arthropoda; class Insecta; order Hymenoptera; family Aphelinidae; genus Aphelinus; species Aphelinus atriplicis. The sequence continues at coordinate 59,885,451 of CM037073.1, read as the reverse complement.
TTCGGCATTAGGATGAATTGGTTTTCCGATTTGCCCGTCCTAGAAAGTCCAACATAAAACTACCCGTGTGGAAAACAATCTGAGCGGTTTTGAATTCCGCGTAACCGGCTCGTACAGTGGTTAGCCACCGAGCGGCCAAAGAGAAAAGCCGGAGCTTCAAATCAAGGCATACTTCAGCCGTTAAGAATAATCCCTTAGGAATACTTATGCGCGAGTTCGATTATTGAGGCAAACGATTACACCGCTATAATATCGAGAGTCATAATAGAACGATCAATTCAAAATTCTCCACGAGAAAATCGAGGACTTCAACACTGATTGCCTTATACTTATAGGCCAGACCATGCCACTTCAGCCGCGTGAACGGCTAAAACAGCGTCTCGCCACTTAGTGACCAAAGAGAGAAGCCGGAGCTGATTCGCATGTTATTTCCACATTTTGCATAGAAATGTTTCCAATTAATCAATGATTAATCTTAATAGCCTATGACACTTCAGGGTACATAGTGAAGCTGCTGTAAAAATTTGGAGGCGATTGGTTCATTAGTTTTTGAGATTTTTCCGAACATACAAACAAACGTTTCCTCTTTCTATAATAGTAAGATAATACTCTGCAAAAAGGATTGAAATTCTCAAAAAAATCTTTTTCTAAAAAGAGTAAAAATTTTGCATCAAGCATGTGGCAGAATTGGTTTATTTTACCATTATATAAAGAGGAAGCCGTTTTTTTGTTCGCATTTGGCTCCAAAACTACTGAATCGAATGTTAACAAATTTTGACAGCTGCTTCATTGCACACGCCAAATAGCTATGCAAAACGTTGAGAAAGACATTATTCAGATTTATGGAAGTTGTACAAAATGTCAATCATTTCATTTCGGAAGTTCATCCTGATATAAGGGAGCTTGGACATTAGACTACCCCGCGCCTTCGCGGTCAATCCCAGTCTCCAATCGGTCATTCCATATTGGAGTACACTTTTTTGAATAATATTTCGTGAACCAGAAGTGATATGGCCGGTAAACTATTAGATTAAGACGGACCCAAGTCGTACGTCAGAATCAGTTTGTCAATAAGCCTAACACGGGCCGAAAGTAAAGTTGGATCTATGAAACATATTGTTACAATTGTCAAGCCATGCGTTCGCTTCCTAACCCTGATATCTTCACAGGTTCAAAGTTCCAATAAAATGAACAGCTATCTGCATTTCTGTATTTAAACATGCCCCAATGGAGGTAGCTCTGGTATCCATCTAATCTAATATATACCTCCCCTAAAACCATTCTTTACTCGTGAACTCGTTGTATGTTTCTTTAAAGGTTCGCCTATCTTCCATCAGAAATATATTATCAAAGCAATGTTTCGTTTCAGTTGTATTTAGTATTCTAGAAGAAAAACCAAGAAGAAAAGTAAGAATACATTTTTTCGATTCGAGGCTCATGTCTCTTACAATCACGTTATAAACAAATGGAATCCAGTGATATCAGGGAAGTCGATTCACTTTGGTTGCAATTTGTTTAAATAATTATTGTATATACATTGGATTTTGAATAAAGAGAAAATAGGGGTATTTGTTTCAAAAAAGCACGCAACCCCGCGATTAGTTTTCATCCCATGGTGATAGCGTGAGCATTGGACGAAGCCACTTTTTCTCGGTTTTACTGAATTCCAATTGTTTATAACGCGATAGCCAGAAAAATAAGCTTCAAATCAAAAAAATGTATTCCACGTTTTTTTTCTTGATTTTTCATGCAGAATCGATTGACACCATTACTTTCTCGAATTTACGAATTTGGGTGCAATTTGTTTAAATAATTATTGTTTAAACAATTGGAAATGGAAAAAGAAAAGACACGGGTATTTTTTTTCAAGAAAACACGTGATCCAATAATTAGTTTTATGATATCTCCGCTGGTCTGGCCATGGGCCTTCATGGGTTAATATGGTCAAAAAATTATGCCAGTGCATCAGATAGCACAAGCAATTTTATTTTTCATAGTAAAAATTCACCTTTGAAAAAGATATACTTAACGACAAGTATATTCCTCATCCTGTGGTTCGTTGTTGGATAAATTTTCAATTGACTAAATGTTTTTAGGTAGAATTAATTATATTTTTTTTGTAAATATATAAATGCTTAAGCGACTGAATTTTTTTGAGTGGGTAAAAATTGCAAGATGTCTTTTAGTTCTTTTTCTATTTAAATACATTTGAAATAATAATTACAGAATATGAAGCCTTCTTTCTGCTTCATGTTTTTTTGCTACGGATTTCAAACTGATTTATTTAATATACAGTTATATCAAGCATCATCCAACTAGTATGGTTATCCAACAATAGAATGAATATTTTTCAAATTACACTTAATTATTGTAGTTACTAATGTTAAGATGGAGAATAACTCGAATCACAAATTTATGTCAAGTACTAATATAATTTTGAAGAGTTTAAGCTCAAAAATTATATAAATGGTGGAAATAAAATAAAATACACCATTTGCATTTTTATTTCTCATAGAAAAATATTTACCTTTGAAAAAGGTATACGTTGACGACAAGTAGGTTTCGTATCCCATAGTTCATTGTTGAATAAATTCTTATGCGAATAAATTTTTTTATAGAAAAAGAAATATGAAAATGTCTGTTTGATCTTAGTCTATTCAAGTGTATGTAAGAGAATAATATGATTCAAATCGAATATATCATTTGAAATTATCACTTCAATAGACATTTTTACCAATATACTATCGTTATATATTCCAGTTCATTTTGTCAATTATGACCCAAGAAAGTAATGAAATCTAGAATCTGATGCCAAGTATTCAACTGGTGTGATTATCCTACCACCAAACAAATATTTTTGCAAATTACACTCACAATCAATTATATGTCAAGTAAAATCTACCAAATCTTGCTACATTTTGATCCTTGAATAAATTATATTGCGGTAAAATATTTCAGTAAGTGGAATTCTCTGTTACGGATTTCGAACTAATAACCTTGAATATCAATTTGCTAATGTTAAGATAAAGAAAGTACTGAAATCTCGAGCAATTTTTCTTCGTCATAGTAAAAAATGGACCTTTGAAAAAGGTATACGTGGACGACAAGTATGTTCCGTATCCCTATAGTTCGTTGTTGAATAAATTCGTATGCGACGTAAATAGAAAATGACTTAAAAAATGACTGTTTGATCTCAGTCCATCCAAATGCATGTAAAATAATAATATGATTCAAATCTAATATATCTTTGAAAATACAGATGTATCATTTCAATAGACATCTTTACCAACACACTATTGTTATATGTTCCAGTATATTATTTCAATGATGACATGAGAAAGTAGCGAAATCTAGCATCAACTGACAAGTATCCAACAGTGTGGATAGCCTATACAGAAATAGTATTTTTTCAAAGTACACCCTAAAGCAATTGTTGCACGATCTGTTATCAAATATCAATGAACTCCATATCAATTCACTCATGTTCGGATAGAATGTACTGAAATTCAGAATCTATGTCAAGTAGTCACATACATTTCAAATACATCTACCAATGTTGAGATAGAAAGTACTGAAATCACAATTCTATGTCAAGCAGTTAAAAAACTAGTATGTACCACTTTGGAAGGGTTCAGTATTAAATTCATAATAATTTGAAATCCAATAAAATACTCCATTATCGAAATTATCTTTCTCATAGTACAAGTAACGATTTTCACTAGAATCTCAAATCCCAATAATAACTACATGAATGAAACTTTTTACATTACAATTCTTAACGTTTGAATATTACAATTCTACATCATGATATTATTTTCATTCTTCAATTGAAATGTATTTATTTTGTTTCACTTCTTTTTTCCATTTTTTTCAGTCAATGGAATTAACAAATGCATACTTGCCACGGGCCCGTTGTCTCACAGTTTCCGATGAAATTCATCTACGGTACGATTCTTTCATGCGAATTCATTTCATTCAAAAAAACTAGCTCCTGTTTGTAATATAGAAAATGCTGATCAAACACGGAAAGAAAAGGATGAAAATTTTGATGCTCAATGCTTCTTGAATCTATATTTCTGCAAGTAACAAAGGCGATAAATCAATTTCCATCCTTCAAACATGTCTTAAACATCCTTTGGTAAAATCTTTTGTATGTTCATCGTACTCATCGAGTATTTTCACCCCTATTGAAGAACATCTAAAACTCATTCGAGGAACAGAATATTATTTTTTTAAAAAATTTTCAAGACAGTATATTCTAGCTATGAACACCTTTATCTCTGATTTGCAAGAACATTCACCAAGAGATCGATATTCCTCAGATATTATTTTGACATACAGCCTCGTGAAAACACAATGAGTTTTATCGAAACTTGAGTCAATAGTAATTTGAGCGAGAAAACTTATCCGGATATTTTATATATTGTAAGTTTACATATACAAAAAAGCATTTTCAGGATAGAGGGTTAACTTTTATTGGTATTGAAAGTAAAAATAAAATACAAATACACTGCCCATCGAGAAACTGTGAGACAACGGGCCCGTGGCAAGTATGCATTTGTTAATTCCATTGACTGAAAAAAATGGAAAAAAGAAGTGAAACAAAATAAATACATTTCAATTGAAGAATGAAAATAATATCATGATGTAGAATTGTAATATTCAAACGTTAAGAATTGTAATGTAAAAAGTTTCATTCATGTAGTTATTATTGGGATTTGAGATTCTAGTGAAAATCGTTACTTGTACTATGAGAAAGATAATTTCGATAATGGAGTATTTTATTGGATTTCAAATTATTATGAATTTAATACTGAACCCTTCCAAAGTGGTACATACTAGTTTTTTAACTGCTTGACATAGAATTGTGATTTCAGTACTTTCTATCTCAACATTGGTAGATGTATTTGAAATGTATGTGACTACTTGACATAGATTCTGAATTTCAGTACATTCTATCCGAACATGAGTGAATTGATATGGAGTTCATTGATATTTGATAACAGATCGTGCAACAATTGCTTTAGGGTGTACTTTGAAAAAATACTATTTCTGTATAGGCTATCCACACTGTTGGATACTTGTCAGTTGATGCTAGATTTCGCTACTTTCTCATGTCATCATTGAAATAATATACTGGAACATATAACAATAGTGTGTTGGTAAAGATGTCTATTGAAATGATACATCTGTATTTTCAAAGATATATTAGATTTGAATCATATTATTATTTTACATGCATTTGGATGGACTGAGATCAAACAGTCATTTTTTAAGTCATTTTCTATTTACGTCGCATACGAATTTATTCAACAACGAACTATAGGGATACGGAACATACTTGTCGTCCACGTATACCTTTTTCAAAGGTCCATTTTTTACTATGACGAAGAAAAATTGCTCGAGATTTCAGTACTTTCTTATCTTAACATTAGCAAATTGATATTCAAGGTTATTAGTTCGAAATCCGTAACAGAGAATTCCACTTACTGAAATATTTTACCGCAATATAATTTATTCAAGGATCAAAATGTAGCAAGATTTGGTAGATTTTACTTGACATATAATTGATTGTGAGTGTAATTTGCAAAAATATTTGTTTGGTGGTAGGATAATCACACCAGTTGAATACTTGGCATCAGATTCTAGATTTCATTACTTTCTTGGGTCATAATTGACAAAATGAACTGGAATATATAACGATAGTATATTGGTAAAAATGTCTATTGAAGTGATAATTTCAAATGATATATTCGATTTGAATCATATTATTCTCTTACATACACTTGAATAGACTAAGATCAAACAGACATTTTCATATTTCTTTTTCTATAAAAAAATTTATTCGCATAAGAATTTATTCAACAATGAACTATGGGATACGAAACCTACTTGTCGTCAACGTATACCTTTTTCAAAGGTAAATATTTTTCTATGAGAAATAAAAATGCAAATGGTGTATTTTATTTTATTTCCACCATTTATATAATTTTTGAGCTTAAACTCTTCAAAATTATATTAGTACTTGACATAAATTTGTGATTCGAGTTATTCTCCATCTTAACATTAGTAACTACAATAATTAAGTGTAATTTGAAAAATATTCATTCTATTGTTGGATAACCATACTAGTTGGATGATGCTTGATATAACTGTATATTAAATAAATCAGTTTGAAATCCGTAGCAAAAAAACATGAAGCAGAAAGAAGGCTTCATATTCTGTAATTATTATTTTAAATGTATTTAAATAGAAAAAGAACTAAAAGACATCTTGCAATTTTTACCCACTCAAAAAAATTCAGTCGCTTAAGCATTTATATATTTACAAAAAAAATATAATTAATTCTACCTAAAAACATTTAGTCAATTGAAAATTTATCCAACAACGAACCACAGGATGAGGAATATACTTGTCGTTAAGTATATCTTTTTCAAAGGTGAATTTTTACTATGAAAAATAAAATTGCTTGTGCTATCTGATGCACTGGCATAATTTTTTGACCATATTAACCCATGAAGGCCCATGGCCAGACCAGCGGAGATATCATAAAACTAATTATTGGATCACGTGTTTTCTTGAAAAAAAATACCCGTGTCTTTTCTTTTTCCATTTCCAATTGTTTAAACAATAATTATTTAAACAAATTGCACCCAAATTCGTAAATTCGAGAAAGTAATGGTGTCAATCGATTCTGCATGAAAAATCAAGAAAAAAAACGTGGAATACATTTTTTTGATTTGAAGCTTATTTTTCTGGCTATCGCGTTATAAACAATTGGAATTCAGTAAAACCGAGAAAAAGTGGCTTCGTCCAATGCTCACGCTATCACCATGGGATGAAAACTAATCGCGGGGTTGCGTGCTTTTTTGAAAAAAATACCCCTATTTTCTCTTTATTCAAAATCCAATGTATATACAATAATTATTTAAACAAATTGCAACCAAAGTGAATCGACTTCCCTGATATCACTGGATTCCATTTGTTTATAACGTGATTGTAAGAGACATGAGCCTCGAATCGAAAAAATGTATTCTTACTTTTCTTCTTGGTTTTTCTTCTAGAATACTAAATACAACTGAAACGAAACATTGCTTTGATAATATATTTCTGATGGAAGATAGGCGAACCTTTAAAGAAACATACAACGAGTTCACGAGTAAAGAATGGTTTTAGGGGAGGTATATATTAGATTAGATGGATACCAGAGCTACCTCCATTGGGGCATGTTTAAATACAGAAATGCAGATAGCTGTTCATTTTATTGGAACTTTGAACCTGTGAAGATATCAGGGTTAGGAAGCGAACGCATGGCTTGACAATTGTAACAATATGTTTCATAGATCCAACTTTACTTTCGGCCCGTGTTAGGCTTATTGACAAACTGATTCTGACGTACGACTTGGGTCCGTCTTAATCTAATAGTTTACCGGCCATATCACTTCTGGTTCACGAAATATTATTCAAAAAAGTGTACTCCAATATGGAATGACCGATTGGAGACTGGGATTGACCGCGAAGGCGCGGGGTAGTCTAATGTCCAAGCTCCCTTATATAGACGGTAGAACGCCGACTCTCTTGCGAGAGAGCGCCGCGCTATACCTTATACACGCGCGACTCAACGCCTCGCCATCTACAGGCGAGCTATGGTACTAGGCCGGTTACTCGAAAATGAGTCCATACTCTCATATATGAAGCTAATTGGTAATTGAATCAAATCTTACAGTAATTGCACTATAGAGAGAAGAATGTTTCTAAGATCATTTAATTATATATAAACCCAAAATAAAATGTTTAAAAAACTGATAAATTTACAAATACTTGACAATTACTCTCTTCTATCACTTGACTCTGTTAAATGTTACCAGGGTTAACGTTCACTTTTATACACTATCGAGTTCTATCACTTTTATACTTCTATCGAGTTACAGATATACTCTTTTTTCATCCAAATTTTTACAAACTCATGGTAACATTTGAAAATTTTCTATGTACAATTAAATCAGAGTAGGTACATTCAAAAGCTTTAATTTTTGAAACAACATTTAACTTTAATTAGTACAGTCTCATATTTACAAATACTTGACAATTACTCTCTTTTATCACTTGAGTCTGTTAAATGTAACCAGGGTTAACGTTCACTTTTATACACCATCGAGTTCTATCACTTTTATACTTCTATCGAGTTACAGATATACTCTTTTTTCATCCAAATTTTTACAAACTCATGGTAAAATTTGAAAATTTTCTATGTACAATTAAATCAGAGTAGGTACATTCAAAAGCTTTAATTTTTCAAACAACATTTACCTTTAATTAGTACAGTCTCATATTTTACAAATACTTGACAATTACTCTCTTTTATCACTTGAGTCTGTTAAATGTAACCAGGGTTAACGTTCACTTTTATACACTATCGAGTTCTATCACTTTTATACTTCTATCGAGTTACAGATATACTCTTTTTTCATCCAAATTTTCACAAATCTGTACAGGTTGGAAAATTTTTTGAACCATGTTCCTCATAGCATCCTGTAACTGTAACCCCTTAGCACATCACATTGGATAATAATATTTAGTTAACGAATGTAATCACTAGTGAAAAATACTTGAAAAGTCATTTTTGTAAGAACCTTTTCATACCGGTATACTGTCTATTCTTTCTGAATTGGTATTGCACCGATTGCGTAATCTAAGAAAGATAATCACATTGAGAGTTCTTCGTTTTTTTGTAATCAGCTAAAATATGGAGCTGTCTCTTGCACCAGCAGCGTGTGACAAACATTACAAATTCTTGATGGCCTTTGCTTTGGTCCACTTTTCACAATATTATTCAGCATCTGCTTGAATAGTCGATTATAATTCTAATTCAATTTGATCTTGATGATTTCAGTAAATATAATTAAGCAATAGATAGGTATTCTCCTGGATTTAACTGCATTGTAACTATGCTTAATGAAGTTACAAGTCTCTCTTGATGTCCATCTACAGTAGTAAATTCAAAGTTTGTTGACCATCGGTTAATTCAATGTGGTTTTCAGCATTCAATTGATTAGTTGCAGCTACTGATGCAACGTTGGTATCTTCATCCTAAATTAAAACATGAAATGTAAAATTCAGTCCATTTAATGAACATCAAGATTTTAATTGTTGACAAAATTTTACTAAAATTTACCTCAAGCACTTTGACGATGGCTTCAGCATCTGCTTGAATAGTCGATGTTGCAGAAGTGACTGCCATAATATTATTCTTGGTAGTGACAGCTTCAAGTTCGATATGCGAGTCAATATCTAATGAACTATTAGTCAAACCTTCAACTCTGTTGCTATGGAGAAATGATTTAAGAAAAACTATGCTCTGCAAAACTATAAGTCTGTGTAATCGTATAAACTATACACATGTATAGTTTATACGACTGGTGGTCGGCAAATACCGTCCAGAAGGGATTGATAGATTCACCAGCAGCCATCATTATCTTGCTCTGGCCTCTGGGATGTTGTTTGACAAAGTTTGTGATATTGTAGTTTATTACTTCATCATTTAACCAATTCAATCTTGCCAGTGTCTGCATGTTTCTTCTCCTCACTGTCATTCCAAATCCTTCAGCAAGAGCATCTAGAACTTTTTTGGCTGACAGTTTATCCTTGAGAGAATTTGTGGTGATTTTTGTTACGCTGTAGCTTGAATTTAATTTTGAACGATCATCAATTTCTTTGCTGCTTTCTTTCTAAAGTTCAACTGACTCGCCTTGTAAACCAGCGTTTTGATTACTTACCTAGAAAAAAATAAGTTTTCTCAAAGCAACACTCTTACGAGACCCTCTAGACGTAATAAAATAAAATCAAAATCCAAAAAGTAATATATAACTTATCTGACAAATGTTGTTCCGTTGGACTGCGTCAGACCGCGCGAACTAACCTGTAACTATCACAGCTGAGTTCGACTGCTCCACTCGAAGAGCGAGAGAGAGCGTGCAAAATATAAGTACATGCGCAGTCGACCGGTCGCAGTGGTAACCAACTTCACCGGCCGTCACCCTCTCAGCACTGGGCACCGCTGGCGCTCGCTCGCTCGCTTGCGTGTATATCTATAGCGTACTCTTGAAATCTTGAAATGTTGACGAATTTTCAAGCGCTCTCGCGCACTCCGTCTGCTAGCCGATTCAATCTTTTATTCTCGAATATAACCAAAGCGATTTCGATGGAACTTTTCTGACAAAAGTAATCGTAAGTGACCGTAGTTCTTGCTTATAACTGTTACAAGACTGCAGGACAGCGGTAAAACAAAAATAATTAAAAAAGTGAGGTTGAACACGACATTGGGCTGTATATAATGGCTAGTCGCGTCCCCACGAGCGCTTGCTGCGCATACTTGTCGTCGGTGGCGCTGACGCGCCACCTGATATTGAGGATTTGTTACAGCGATCATATCATTGGCTGTGTGAGAGAGCCATAATAACACCTCTAAAAGTTCTGCATTTGAAATTAACATCATCATGGTCCTGAATCAAGTACGAGGAGAATATAAACAATACATGTCAATAGACACAGTAATGGAAAATGGAGATATCCCATCACTATCACTATCCTCAAGAATTTCTAAATTCACTCAATTCAGCAGGTTTTCCGCCCCATAATCTCTAGCTCAAATTTGGTGTTCCTATCATTTAATTGAGAAATCTGAATCATCCTAAACTTTGTAATGGCACTCGATTACAAATAAAAACTATCCTCAAAAAAACCTTTTTTAAAAAAAGTAAAAATGTTGCGTCAAGCATGAGGCAGAATTGGTTTATTTCTCATATTGTTTAAAAAAAAATTGAAATCTATAATAGACACATGAGTCAAGTTATCATTCCATCAATATTTAATCTGAATATTGAATATTTAATATTATTGAATATTGAATATTTATCTGATATCAATATTTAATATCAATATTTAATCGGCGACCCTAGCCACCTGGACATTATCGGGTATTAGGGTATATCCTTATTCAAATAAAACTTCAGTCGACATGTCGACAACGGCATCTTAAACCACCATTTGCCAATGTAAAATTAATTATAGAAAAGCATGGAATAAATTTTGATATGTCTTGTCTTATCTTCTAGGGGTTTGAAAAATCTGCAATACTTTTCGTGAAATCTATGGAACACGGCCAATAGTTTTCCCATATTCTTTCTAACTATACATTAACAATTTATTTTCAAATATTTTCCCATTGTTTCAAATCTTCGCGGGAAGCAAGATGATGTAAACGTTGTTACGTTAGCGTTCTGGACCATATATACCTCTTACTATGCGTGAGCATAGCTGCTTTATCAGACTACTGCGGCTAAGTTCTTGGTGCTACAAAAAAATGATCCTTACAAAAATTTGGTCGGGAGAGAAAAATAGTAGATCGCTTGACACGGTGCTCCAAACTCGTTATTGCGAACGAGTTTTTGAGTATTTCTTTTTGTCAATCGCTCAATTGGGATGCTAGATGAGCATGAAATCCTGTTAATGCCAATGTAAAAATCCAGCGTGCGATCTCAAACATTATATAGTTGCAGTGTCTTTTGCTTGACGCATGGAACACTACCGCGTTCCGTGATTTCAAATAACATACTCGGAGCTATCATCCTCACCGGCCCAGCTGCAGGAGAGACTGCTCTACCTTTTTAATTTAAGAGATTACAATTCCGTATGGAAATTTCTTCTGCTATTACGATCAACAAAGCACAAGGGAAAACGTTCAAATACGTTGGAATTGATTTACGTATAGAATGCTTTTCCCATGGTCATTGATACGTTGGATTCTCTAGGACAAACAGGTAAATCTGAGAATCAATTCATTCTTTTACCACATAATAAAACCACAGAGAATATTATTCACCGAGAGGTCCTTTAAATTCAGGAAAAAATTGAGTAACATTTGAAATCATGTTTATAAGATACAATTTTTTTGTTCCCAATTACACGTATCGCGGGCGAAGCCGCGACGGGGGATGCTAGTTTTTTATGTTCCTCAAAGATAAAATTAAAATCTATGATAGTCATATGAGTCAAGTTATTATTTCATCAGTATTGATTCTGATTAGTTCTCATATTGTTGGAGTATTATATATTCCCTGTTTGAAATAATCGACCGGATTTCCCACTTTATTTCCCATTGTTGTTTCCCGATCAAATAGTGGATTTCCACTGGTGAAATCCAGCGGGAGATCCGGTCGATTGAGTGGTAATCGAAGATGACCGACTGTGATCCCGGTCGATCGACCGGGTTTCTCGACCGATTGACCAGGGAAACACCGATAGTTGACCGGGGAACACTAGTTTCGAGGAGCCAATTAAATTCTTCTTCTGACGGGGTAACCCGGTCGATTGACCGGGAATCATATTCGGTCAACTTCGATTACCGCTTAATCGACCGGATTTCCCACCGGATTTCACCGGTGAAACCCCGCTATTTGACCGGGAAACACCAATGGGAAACGAAGTGGGAAATCCGGTCGATTATTTTGAACAAGGTTCTTATAACAGTTTACTTACTATAGAAGACGTTGTCAACTTTGAGAAACCAATTACAAAAAACTTACTGGAATGCTTTTTGGGTATGTCATCAATGATTTGAAGAACTAATGACGAACTAAGTTGACGTCACTTGGTAAGCGTTTTTAACGTCTTAAGAATCGCAATTTTTCAAGTCCAAAATTAACTTTACAATTTTGTTAATCTTACTTATTTGAGAACTTGAAATTTGTCCATAGTGCCGACATGATATACACATAAATCATCTCCATGATGAAACCTTAGTTTTAAATTTTACAGGATGTAAAAATAGTATCGAAATATCATATAGAAATATTCATAATTTACTGAGACATATGATCAATAATTTGAATTATGAATATTTGTCTCTTTGAGAGACAATGGAAACATTAATAATAGAAGAATATAAAAAGTCTACCTGAATTATAGGATTAACTGAACTTGCAATTACAATAGAAAAATATATTTGAAATAAATCAAACGATCGAGGAGAGGTTGTGAAAACATGTGAACTAGAAATAATTAGGTAATTAGGTGAATATTATATGTAAGTTTGAGAAGGTTTTCGAAGATATTCGATCTTACTAAGTGGCGTCAATTTAGTTCGTCGATGGATGGATGGATGGATGTATGGATGGATGGATGGATGGATGGAGGGACGGACGGACGGATGGATGGATGGATGGATGGATGGAAGGATGGATGGATGGATGGATGGATGGATGGATGGATGGATGGATGGATGGAGGAATGGATGGGTGGATGGATGGATGGATAGATGGATGGACGGACGGACGGACGGTCGGACAGACAGACGAGTGCGTGGAAAAAATGAGTGTGAGTAGGAAAAATAATATCGAGCGAGGGATTTGGATTTTCGATTTTATGATAAACAACAGAATATTGAGAGAGAAAATATTACGTGACCTCTCATATAAGATATATAGATGAGCGCAAGAACGCGAGTGTGTGCGGCGCGGAGCAAGTGTTATTGCCCGCGTATGTTTACATGTGCTAGACAATTACACGAGATTAATTCCTCCTGATATGGGCAGTGATGACCAAATCATGCTTGAAGCAGTGATCATAACGAGTGAGGCATGATCAATATAAACGAGCATCGTTGTTCATATTGTTGTGGTTTTTGTTGGTTTTTTTTTCATTTCAAATTCAATAAGTTGGACGTGCTGTCATGTTGATGCTAATAATTGTATATTTAAACTTTCCCTGATAGAGTTTTCACTCCTTATTCCTCTCATTGTACTACATTGCGAGGGCCCTGGGAATATTATGGAATGATGTCTCAGCGAAGGATGCGCGAGAACAGGACGCGGCGCGTACGGCAGGCCTGGGTGGTGAGAGCGGCCGAGCTCACGATTCTCGGCTCTCACCAGCCAGGGTCGGACGGCCGTACAGCTGAATAGCTGCAAGTCGTTTGATAACGAAAACTTCGTTACCCCCCGAATTGTGTAGATCTAGTGATTGTTAGTGTGTCTGAATATACTATTGTTTAATGCTTGAATTATTTTCAAATAGTATACATTTCCAATGTTGCAAGAAATTTTTGAATTCCCGATATTTTCCAATTTTCCAAAAATTTTTAATTTTCAACAATTTTCGAAAATCTCCAGACTCGGACACATTCGCGAGAATAGGAGGAATTTTGATAAATTTGCGAGGGCCCTGGGAATAGTGTATAAATTTTAATTGATTTTCCCAGGCCTCCATCATCAATAAAAAAGCCCGGCGCAATAGAAATGCGCATAAAAAACGCGCGCTATTGCGCCGAGCCAAACTAGAAGAAAAAAAGGGCAAGGCGGCGTTGACTTGCCACAAAATTGAAAAAGAGTTGGCAAAGAAGAGGAGGTGCGAGGCGGCGCGCCTGTGAGGCAGCAACGCGCCATACGCACAAGAGTAGGCGCTTCCCACTCTCGGTACGTATGCGTACCCCACCTAATTTTCCCACCACGGCGTAATCAGCGGCGGCTCGAAGAGCGGCGAGCTTGCGAGCACTTAAATAGCGGTGCTCGGGCTCAGTCTGCTCATTCCGTTCGCATGATCTCGGGGCTCTGGTGGACTTGGACGAACCCAGGTGTGTTCGACGATCCCCAGAGTTGAGACGGGTCTAGGAGGCTTGGACGAACCCAGGTGTGTTCGACGACCTCCCCCGTACCCGTGTTAAACCCCATTTTTGTCACCATTGCGAGGAATGGGGCAAAATCATAGCTTCCCTGACTTTATAAATGAAGCTATGATTGACAGTGACTCCCACCTCTCGCATGGCCTAGAATCATTTATACTTTTAAAAAAAAAATGAGAATGTGAATGAATGTTACACGCTGCGCGTATATTCATACATTCTCTAGTTTTTCATATATAGATATATATAAAAAAAGGTATTCAATAAAGAATCACCTGTATAATATCTTAAAGCCCATAGTGGAGCATTTATTTGCATTTTCATTTTTTCATTTTCTCATTTAGTTGACTAAAATAAAATAAGTTCTCGTTCGTTAACATTACAGATCGATCGTGCGTGCGTCGACAGGTACCTCATCGAGATAAAACTCGTTTCAGCTTTATGTAAATATATTATTATTATTCAAACCATCTTTATAACAAATTATGTATTATTTAAGTTCGATATTGTCCTAAGCAAAGTATATATTTATAATTTACTATAAAATTAAGTATTCAAATTTATATTGATGAAGAAAATGTATTTAGTTTATATTTTTAATAAAGAAAGAAAGAGTGAGAGATGATGCAGGGAGAGTTCAGTGAGTCCTGTTCTCCCACTTCATCTTCTTAACTCATTGAATTTATTTTTCTTATATAAATTAAGCTTATCATTTAATACATTATATTTGCATATGCCTCCTTCCCCTACAGGTCAAAAGAATATTAAAAAAATAACTTCGAACCTTCGCATTGGCGCCCGGACTAGGGACCTGAGGGTAACAAAAAAGTAAGGTGGCATGTGTAGAGCTGAAATGAGATCGGACATAACGGAAAGCGCGTCGTACGTCAACGACAATCAGGCGGATGTTTTATTGACCGATGAGCAAGAAAGAATCTTCCAAGCGCAAATCGATATTTATAATCTTGAGCGAAGAATAAACCAACAAGAGATGTGTATGAAATTCATTGTAAATAAACACCAAGAATTAATGAATAAAGTAGAGGCACTAGAAAAAGAAAATTTCGAGCTAAGAGGAAACCTGCTTTTTACTGAAGTCGGTCATAAACACGCGATAAATAGCATCGAGGAGAAGATTGAAAATACTAATAAAAGAATCGACCAGTTGATCGTGCAAATGGCCTCTCTGGCAATTTAATTTCTCTCTTTCATTTAAAACTGTATAATTTTGGATTCTCTGTATAATTTTGATATTATTCTGATTCTCAAAATGAGTATTTTTCTTTATACCAATGAATTCTTGTGTTCTTTAAGTTAAAATAGAGATTAAGTGATATGTAACATATAGAAATTGATAGTATGTATTGGAACTTTTTCATGTGTAAATAAAATATAAGTTTATTTTTTGTTCGATGTGGGATTCATTAAAAAAGCTGTAAATTCCAGTATTAACTGAAGATTGAAGAATGTATTTTGTATTTGAAATAAAGTCAAAAGAGAGTGGAAGTGATGAAGGGAGAGTTCAGTGAGTCCTGTTCTCCTACTTCCTTCTAAACTCTTTATTTTTTTTGTTAAAATCCTTCAGATAAATAGTAGTTGGATCACTTGAGATCGAAGTTATAACGTATATTCTTGCGTTTAGCAGCTCATTTAATAGAATACCGAATGTGTAAAAATACTGAAATGCGGCCTGATTGGCAAATTTCGGAAGGAGCCCTCTCGGAGGACATTCTTCCAATAGAAGAAACAGATGATGAAAGCGAAGAATTCGATGCGTTGGAAGAAGCTCGTGAAGAAATAAATAGCTTACGTACTCGGATTCGCGACCAAGAAAACGCCATGCGATTCATGGTTATGCGACACCATCAATTAGAAGAAACGGTACGGGAATTAGAGAAACGGATTGAGTCACGCGATGCTAAGCAGGAGCAATTCAATACTAAAACAAATGAAGCTCTGTTTAAAATGCAAAAAGAGATCGATTCGGTTATTGACCGCATGGCAAAATTAAGCCTCTAAAGTATAACAGATTCAAAATAACTTGCGTCGTGAAACTATCGTTAAAGTATATAACAGGCGGAGTATAAAATCATCAAAAATGGTAATTACTCGCTCAAAAGCCAGCGCGCTGGCTGAGCCGGAGAAAAGGCTTGAGATCACGGAAGAGTTGAATCGAACATATCAAGGCCTTAAGGAGGATATAGATTTGAGTGTCCATGGCCAAGATACATTCGATGAAACGATCGCGAAAAAACATTGCTCTGAATGGTTTGACGTGATTAATAAGGATGTAAAAGAAATTATTGAGTACGTCAGCTGTAATGAGTTAGAGATTGAGAGGATTTACACCAATATCAATGAAATGAAAGAATATCATGATGAATGTAGATCGAATTTCGAAAGTATTGGTAATGATACTCAATCTCTCAAAAGCGATTATTATGATCTGAAAACCAAAATCAATCTAGTGGAAAGAACACAAGATGAAAAACGTAAAAAAGAGATCGATCAGTTGAGGGCTGATTTTGAAATTGAAAATACTTGCGGTGAACCATCATCACAAAAGAAAAGTGAACTCTTGGATTCTGAAGCTATGATGAAAAAAATGGTTTCGATCTCAAGCAAAGTACTTGACGATTTCGTGGAAAATTATCTCGGTAAAGTGATTGAAAAGCAAATCGATGAATCTATTAGTTCATTTACGGAGATAATTGCCAAGGAACTCGAAAAAGGAAAAGCCATTGAAAATGCATTAACGATAAAAATAGATAAAATTGAAGATTACGTTACTTTGATTGGAAATAAATTAAAAACGTACGAAACAACACTCGATGAAAATACACGCGACGTAGACACGGTATCGCAAAAATACGTAGAGATCAAAAGGCAAAATGAAGAGCTTGCTAAACAAAATGTCCTGCTCATGGAAAGAATAGTACAGCTTGAAGCAAATCAAACATCTGTGAGCTCTGGAAAAAGCTCACAAGTACGATTTGTAGATGAAGAGCCATTTAGTAGAGCTTCATCTCGCCTAAGATCTTTAACTCCGATAAGAGAATTGAATGAGAAAGAGATGAATTCATCGAATTTAGAAAGATCTCTTTCTCAAACTATCCATAACATATCAACAGCTGCGCAGAAACGTGAATCGCTGCCAGCACCGAAATTCTCTGGAGCCAAGTATGAGAAACCCATCAAATTCTTAAAAGAAATTAAGCGTTATCTTAGACCTGATGAGTTGAATAATGAAGAGATGAAATCAATTCTCTCATCGGCTCTAAAAGGAAACGCAAGTTCATGGTGGGACATTATCGAAGAGTCAATTATTACCTTCGAACAATTTGAAAAAGAATTCCGAGAGAGATTTTGGAATGATTCTGTTATCGATAGTATAAAAAAAACGTATCGATAATGGAAAATACGATGAAAAAGGGTATTCGACTCGGGTAGAATATACTACGGAGTTGATTAGTCAGGCTCTAGATACAGAATCTTATTCTGAAAAGGAATTGATTAGACGCCTGGCTGATCATCACTCGAGCGATATACGGTTCACCGTAAAGATACAAAAGATCGAGAATAAATCTGATCTGTTAAATTTATTATCGATAAAAGATGCTGAGTCGCCTCCACTGAGAATAAATCAGAGGCAAGCTCTAGATAAAAACAACACCACTAGTGAAAAGAAAAATGATGATTTCACAGCTAAACAGACGCGTACGTATCCGCCGAAAAAATACGTGAACGCCGTAGCATTAGAAAATCAAAGCAAAAATGAGAAAACTCCGAACCCCGAAAAACCTCTTAAGAAAAAAGAGAAAAAGGAAAATAAAAAATCAACGGATGATTCGCTAGACGTATTAACGTTAGTGAATGAAAATCCGGTTGAAAAGAACTCGGAAAACTAGTCACAGTTGCGTCAAAGGCCTCGGAAGAATGCGTAGAAAAATGCGACGCAACTGTGCCTAATCAAATTGTATGCAGTATTTTAGAAGATCCGCGACACGCGTTACTAGACAATTCTGATGAACAAATGCTTAATCAAAATGAAGAGCTTCTAGCGTTACCTGAAGCTCTCGTTAAAATAGGCGAGATGGAAGTTTTTTCTCTTCTTGATACGGGGAGTCAGATATCCTGTATATCTGAGGAATTTTACACTCGTAATTCCAAATTTTTCGAGAAATGTCCGAAACTCCCAGTATCGGGACAGATGATCGTTGGTGCTACCGGTGCAAAATCTGCTAGGTTAAAACTACAGATTCTCGGAGAGACACAAATTGGACCAATAAAAGCTGACGTAACATATTTGGTTGTACCGAAGCTAATACGTGATTGTATTCTCGGAATAGATGCCCTAAAAATATTTCGAACTTGGGTAAATGTTGAAAATGAGGAGATATCCATCCGAAATAACCAGGAGAGCTTTACCTTCTCATACAAAAATAAAAATTGGAAAGTAAGTGAGTTGACTCATAGAGAAATAAACATGATTCAAGAAGAATCATTTCTCGATGATGATAACTTCTCAAATGGATTATGCGTAGAGGTAGACTCCGAGGAGCTATCGCGCATCTCAAGCCTCCCAGAATATGTAGAAGGATCTATCCAACATGAGGGAGATAATGAATATTCAAGGGAAAATCCAATGGAAAATGATCCATATGGACTAAAAGGCAAAGAGGTCCATGAGAAAATCAACTCACTGGAATTCAATGACTATACCGTATTGAGATTGAGACGGCTTATATGGAAATACAGAAAAGTATTTTCTAAAAAACCTGGTCATTTGAAAGGATTTGAATATAAACTGAAAGTAACAGATAAATCTCCTTTCTTTCAAAAACCATACCCAGTTCCGTTGAATCATCGAACAACTGTTCGAAATGAGTTAGTAAAAATGTTAAATTGGGGTATCATTAGAAATTCCGAGAGTCAATACGTGAGTCCTCTAGTAACTTCGGTGAAAAAGGACGGATCAGTTCGAATTTGTCTCGATGCACGTAAGCTCAACGAAAGATTGGAATGCGATTATGATCGTCCAATAAATATTGAGGAATTACTTCAAGTATCCGAAAGCATAGGAATCATGAGTAGCTTGGATTTGCGCAGTAGCTTCTGGCAAATACCCCTCGATGAAGAGAGTAAAAAATACACTGCCTTCATGTTTGAAGGCAGGCTGTATGAATTTAATGTCGTGCCTTTTGGAACAAAAGTAAGCACGGCAGCTCTCATCAGAGGCCTGGACGTGATTACTAGAGGCTTAGGAACAAACTACGCCAATTTTATTGATGACTGGCTTATTTTTTCGAAAAACGCAGCCGAGCATTTGATTCATTTAGAGAAGCTCTTTAAAAAACTGCTACAATACAATTTTACTCTGAATTTTAATAAATCTCAGTTTCTACGCGAGCAAATCGAATTCCTGGGATTTATATTTAGTACAGAGGGGACTAAAAACTAATGAAAAAAAAATAGAACATATACAAAACTTCCCACGGCCTAAGAACGTGAGAGAGTTAAAAGGATTTCTTGGTACTATAAATTTTTATTCAAAATTTGCCGAAAAGTACGCAGAGGTACTTGTTCCTCTTTATAACTTATTGAAAAGCAAAAATAAATGGGAGTGGGGGGACAGTGAAATCGAATCTTTTCAGAAAGCAAAAGAGCTGTTTATAAAAGAAGTCGTCTTGTCCCGCCCTGATCCTACAAAACCATACATATTGCGCACTGATGCGAGTGAATACGCAATAGGTTCTGTACTCTCCCAAATCGACAATGAAGGATATGAACGTGTCATCATATTCATTAGTCGAATTTTGCATCCGAGTGAAATAACATATTTCACCAAGGAAAAAGAGCTTTTAGCAATTGTATGGAGCTTAGAAAAGCTCAAAACATACTTGCGAGCTGCTAAAATATTTATAAAGACGGATCATAAAGCTCTCACGTTCCTACTCAAAAGTAGATTTACATGCTCGCGAATTCGTCGATGGGTTATGGCGATTCAGGATTTCGATTTACAAATCGAACATGTGCAGGGTCAATAAAACGTAGTGCCTGACTTGTTGTCGAGACATCCAGACTACTATCCGGATGCACGAATCAAACCCGGAGAAATCGTGATCGCAGCATTACAAAAATTGAAATTGAGTAAGCCACTTATAAACATGCTAAAGAACATCTCTACCTTACAAAAATCAGATGATTTTGTAAAGGAGTGTTACAAAAAGCTTGAATTATATGAGCAGAGGAATGAACTTGCAAACATCACGCAAAAGAAAATTCCACCATTTAAAATAGAGAATGATTTGATGTATAAAGTGAATAAATTAAACATTCTTCTATTAATACTACCAAAAGAAATAGTTAACCATTTAATTATGGAACTACATGAACTTTACGGTCATATAGGGGCTAGAAAAGTGCAAAAGATGATGGAAGAAGAATTTTATGTAAAGAAATTAAGACATCAAGTTTCAGCACTTATAGCAACCTGTGACTCGTGCCAAAGGAATAAATTCCCTAATAGATGGAATGCCGCTCCTATGCAGAGCATAATAGCCAAGAAACCTAATGATTTATTATCGATAGATTTCTACGGTCCATTGCCTACCTCTACAGGGGGCGTGAAACATATATTAGTCACGATCGATGCATTCAGTAAGTACGTAGTACTGTATCCGATCAAGCGAGCTAATACGCAAACCGTGCTGCGAAAGCTCTTTTCACATTACTTTCCTAACTATGGGAAACCCAAAAGGATCTCTGTTGATCATGGGACCCAATTTACTAGTGGAAAATTCATAAAAATGTTGGAAGAAAATGAAATAGAATTAATTTTCTCGTCCATTAGACATCCACAAAGTAACATAGTTGAAAGAGTGAATAAGGAGCTGGGGAATTTCTTTCGCACGTTCGTGAGTGAGAAACACACAGGATGGGCAAGATACGTCGAAATAATTCAAAAGATTATCAACGAGACGTATCATGCTACAACCGAATTTACTCCAATTGAGCTACATCTCAATAAAAAACCATCGAGAGTATGGAAAAAATGGATTAGTTCAGGAGTAAATAATAACGAAATATCGCATGAGGAAAAGCTCTTTTTAGCTTCCGAGCGAATGAAAAATAAAGGAAAGGCCCGTGCAATAAAACATGATCAAAAATGTTTTGCACAATTTGACGTAGGAGACGAAGTACTCCTACGAGCCAATAATGTTTCAAATCTGGAGCAAAAAGAAATAGCAAAATTCTTCTCCATTTTTGAAGGGCCGTATGTGATCAACAGAAAAATCGGCGATGCCACTTATTTTCTAGTTGATCGAATAAATGAGACTGAAAGAGGAAGATTTCACGTGAGTGATTTAAAACAGTATTTTAAATCCGACTCGCAAGTTGAAACTCCAAGAATCGGAGCAACGTCGCATAGCGAGGCGAGCTCCGAAAAACAATAACAAGGCGGCGGCGATTTTCCAGGAACCGCGGCAGCGCCTAGACGCATAGCTCGCTGCCGAAAAACTGAAAACGCTCAGTTATTAGTGAGCTGTCACGAGAGAACAACTATGGAGCAAGAGCTAGTGTCCCTCGAAGAGGCCCTGGAGCTGTGTGGAGTGAGCGAGCCAGTGCCTGTACAAATGGAGACGAGCCGTCCGAAGCCCCGGATAATATCCGACGTGATAATTCGACCGGCAATCGACCTCACGTGGCTCGAGCCAATTACAAAAGATTGGACGCTCCCACGACCGATTTCTCCAATCAGCACCATCGACGAGGAGCAAGAGAAACGTCAGGAGTTCTCAGCTGTGACAGAGCCAACCTCTCCCCCCGCACTCCCCGAACCATCCTCCGCCCACATTGACAATAAGCCACAATCAGACTCAACCTCCCCCAGCTCCGTGGAGTTATTTAGATCATTTGTGAGGAAATATCAAATGAGAGAGGAGCTGAAGGAGGCAAAGATCAGGGCCATCGAAGATCGACTGGTGGAGACGAGAGTGCAGTGGATGGGGGAAAAGTTCCGGCCATATACGCAGCAAGAATTTGAGCGAGCGGCGGGCGTGCGTCTGCGCTTCGGCAAGGAGGACGCAGGTGCATGGGCTCCGAATGAGGTGAGCGACCGTCCAACATAGATGGGAGTTACAAGGAAAACAAAAACAAATAAAAGTTTTTCTTTATTTTTCTTGGGGGACTATGCGAGGGCCCTGGGAAACACCGATGCGGAACAAAGGTCGGATCTCGATTGTATGTTTTGAACAGGATTTGCTACATTGAATTTGGAAAAATAGAGTACGGATTCATGAACAGATAGCCCACAAAGTATGATGCTACACCAAAATATTGGAATTTCAACGACTGTCCTTCTACAGAATCGATAAAAGTTCGTGATTAGTTATTGTTTTTGAACTTTGACTATTCTTAGATTCTTTTCCCAACAACGGCGATATGTACTCCGTCATTTTGTATTCGCCATATTGACTTTTGAATATTGGATTACGGAATCATAAAAAGCAGCCCTGAAAATGTGGAAATACACTAAAATTTTAGAATTACAAGAACGAAATCTTTTCACGAATGGTTCTTTTTGCAGTTATATACTGCGGTCTGTTTTGTTTATTCATAATCATCTTCCTCAAAAATATAAGTTCAAACAAAAAATTTCTGGAAAGATTTTTTTCCATAATATATCATGGATCTGGGGATTTATTTTTCCGGGTATTACTCTAGAGATTTTGCATATTTAGTTCACCATATTGGATCTGGCATCTTGAATTTTCCGAATGTATTTCAGTGTTCGAAACCGAGAATCTTGATAAATTGGTATCAAATTAGAAACAGATGAATTAACTCCATGAAAATAAGAATTCGAGTGTTCAGCTAAAAAAATTAGACCTCAGCAATTTCCGAATAGCTACAGTTGGTTGGCAATCCACGTTAACACGCTCCTTATCATTGAGTAGATCGATGTCAGTTCCTATCAATTCCAGAAGTATTCAACAGGAGAAATCATAATAAAACAAGTGCTCAGTTAGGACCCGAGTGGAAATTATTTCTTGGGAAAATCATGGAAAATTTTTTCATGGGAAAATCATAGCTCCGATCATGGCTTATTTATTGGAAAATTCTTGCTAATGATCAGGAGCAAGAATTTCCCAATGAATAAGCCATGATCGGATCCATGATGTTCCCATGAAATAATTTTCCATGATTTTTCCATGAAATAATTTCCACTATATAGCATTATCACACAATTTTGGAATAAAAATCAATCTTCCATAAGATTTCCAATTTTTCTACCCAACGAATATCCCATAAAATTTTTATTGTCATTTCAACATTTTTTCTGTAATTTCCCAGGGGAAAGAGAGAAAGGGGCGTTTTTAAATTCATAAATAATGTGCAAATTTTTTTATTTCAATATCTTGCTACAAACTAACGTGAATAATTAGATAACAGAACGATAAGTATGGTTAATGAGTAAGTAAATCAACATTAACATTTTCATTTTCATCTTCTTCGGTTCATGCGTTCACGAGACCGACGGTAATGACGAGAGCGATGACTGCGTGACCTCGACCTGCGACCATGCGAAGTGTAGCCGTGTTGTCGTGACCTGCTCCTACGACTCCGTGATCTGTGACTTCGGGACCTCGAGTGGCGGTCACGTGATTGCCGGGCGAGAAAACTAAAAATATAGGTTTGATTTGGTACACGGATGGTGTTAGTATTTATAAGTCATCTAAATTTGGCATTTGGGCTTTTTATTTTCTAAATATCAATCTCCCTCCGGACGAAAGATACAAACCTGAAAATTTAGTTTTTGGAGGACTGTGGTTCGGTGAAAAAAAACCCATTCCAAATTTATTTCTGTTACCAATAAAAGATGAATGTGTCAAACTTTATCGAGGAATTAATGTAGGAACTGTAGAAAATCCGCAGATAATTAGAGGAATTGTAATGGGAGGTACGTGTGACTCTCCAGCAAGAACACTTTTTTTGAATATGACTCAATTCAACGGGAGATATGGGTGTCAAAAATGCGAGGAAAAAGGCGAAAGTATTGATAACCGTTGGGTCTATCCGTATAAAAAAACTGTACATATGCGTACCGATGAAGAAACAGCTCTGTACGCGAGACGTGCTGATAACTCTAGCGAACCCGTGATTGGAGTTAAGGGTTCATCTGCGATTTCTCGGGGGGGGGGGGGCGTAAAAAATGGTAAAAATCAAGTTCCTATTCTATGGTGAGAATTTTGAAAAAATGATGCGTGGGCGTGAAATATGGAAAAAACTGACTTTTGTCAACTTGTGCCGAATAAACCATTAAAAAAATATATGAAACAGCGTCGTGATGGAAATTCTGATTAAAGGTATCGATAGAGCTCATTGAGCGCTTCATTTATTCATCGTGAAAAATTCAAGGATATTGATGCGTGGGCGTGAAGTATGTGATTGAAAATTGGTGGTTTACTTTGCGATTTTTATGCTTTCAGATAAATACGTGAGATTATGATTTGGTGAAATGTCGGGTATGTTCAATCGAAAGAACATCGAATGGGCTTGAATATCCATGGGGGGAATTTCGGAGAAATCGATGCGTGGGCGTGAAATATGGAAAAAACTGACTTTTGTCAAGTTGTGCTGCATAAACCGTTAGAAAAATGTATGAAACAGCGTCGTGATGACTACTATGTTTACTATGTAATTTTTATGTATTCAGAAAAATACGTGAGATTAAAGTCTGGTTCGATTTTGAGTATGTTTGATCGAAAGAACATGGAATGGGCTTTCATATCCATGGCGAGAATTTTAGAGAAATTCATGCGTGGGCATGAATTATGGAAAAAACTGACTTTTTTCAAGTTGTACCGCATAATCCGTTAAAAAAATTTATGAAACAGCGTCTCGATGAAAATATTGATTAGAGGGATCGTTAGAGCTCATTGAGCGCTTCAATTTTTCATCGTGAAAAAATTGAAAATATTGACGCATGGGCGTGAAGTATGTACTTAAAATTCGTGGTTTCAATTTGTAAAAAGTTAGAATTCGTTGGAAAAAAAATACTTGATATTTGAAAGAGATCAAGAATTTAGGAAAAATCGATTCGTGTGCGAGAAATATGTGAAAACTGATTTTTAGCAAGTTGAGCAACATAAATCGTTAAAAAATCTACGAATCAGCGTCGTGACGGAAATTCTGATCTGTCGAATACATATAGCTGATTGAGCGCTCCCCATTTCCATCATTAAGAATGGAAAAATGTCGATGCGTCGGCGTTAATTTTATGAGAAATTTGCATGTTTTCATAGCGAAAGTTATTAAGTTGCAATATAGTAATAAGATGCAATATAGTAGAAATTATATTTATTTCCATTGATATTTCTCGAGGTTTGAAGGAAATTCGTGATCATAACAAAATCTATTTCTGATTATGTTATTTTACTTCCTCAAAGACAAAGCTTTGGAATGAGGTAAAAATTGACATCTCAAATCAGACATCGGGACCTTATTTTTGATAGCCTAGAGGTGAGATACATGTTGATGTACAAGCGTCCGTAGATACTTTGAATTATTCACCAATAATTCCAATAAAAATTTCATCATTTTCCTTTATTCTTGACAGAGCAAATGAAAGACACGAGCGAGCGATAGCGAGTAAGTGATTGTGGCTAGTAAACCAGTAAGGACGACAGGCATAGACGTAATGCATAATATATATAAAGGCTTAGCTGAACAGCTACTCAATTTGTGGACAAATTCTAAATTCTCAAATGAATCTTTCTCGATAGCTTATGCTCTTGAACTAATAGATTCTCGTCTTTGTGCAATATCCCCACTTTCTTTTGTTCAAAGAAGGCCCAGGTCAATCGGAATTCACTTGAGTCATTGGAAAGCTTCTGAATCTAGAAACTGGTTTTATTATATGTCTTTGGTGATTTTAAAAGATATTATGGACAAAGATTATTATGAACACCATAAATTGATAGTATTAGGAATGTATTTACTAAATAAGTCTATTTCTATAGATACGATTCAAACAGTGTCAAAAATATTGAATAGATACTTATCTCAATTCGAACGTCTATATGGAAAAGAACACATGTCATCCAATGTTCATCAAATATTGCATCTACCAAATGTTGTAAAAGATTTTGGGCCTTTATGGACTTCATCTTGTTTTTCTTTGGAAGATGTTAACGGAAAAATTGAAAATTTAGTACATGGCAGCAACTCCGCGCAGCTTCAGATATGTAATTCTTTATACATGCTAATGGAAACGTTCAACTTGAATCGATGTTTGACGGAGGGCACCTCCGCTTATGCTTTTTGTCAGCGGGTAAACTCAAATACTAAGCAACTAAAAAGCTTCAAAATTGAAAATTCATTGTATATAGTAGGTACAATGAAAAGACTTATCAATATTACAAACTATGATGAAGCCAATTTGTTATCTAATTTGATTACTGGTAAAAATGTTTTTAAGTTTTTACGTTTTCAAAAAAGTAAATATTAATTCACTTCTGAAGAATATACTAGGCAAACGGTCACGTATTCAAAATGCGTTAAGTACCATTTGAACAACTGTCCATATTATGGAATAGTGAAATATTATTTAAAATTAACAGAGTGCGAATGTGTAAGGTCGTATTTATGTAAAGGTCAATATTATGCTGTAATTAAAAACCTCAAGATAATAGATAATCTGCTCAAGAATCCTTTTCGTGAGATCAACGATTCGTTTATTTACAGTTGTTCGATCGATGAAGAAATTGTCACTATTGATATTCATAATATAATATGTCTTTGCTTTTTTTATATATATTCGAGATAAAAACACTTCATATGTTGCTGAGCCAATCAACGTATTTGAAGAAAAACATACGTAACACTTTATATTTCACAGTATCTCGTTAGTAATTTTCAAAATGTTGTTAACATGAACATGAAAATAAAGATTTCTGCACAAAAATCTTGAGTTCTCAAACGTTCCTCTTTTCTCATTTTTCCAAGTAAACTTTATAGTGAAAATGCACAAAATGAAAATCTCATGGGAAATTCATTGGTTTAAAAAATAAAAATTGCATGGGAAATTCCTTTTGCTTTCTCAAAGAGAAAGCTTTGTAATGGGGCAAGAATCGACCCACTGAATCGGACCTCGGGACCTCGATTTTCGTAATCTACGGGTCGAAAATCATGGAAATCCAAAAGTGTCTGTATGTATGTATGTGTGTGTGTATGTATGTATGTATTTATGTATGTATGTATGTATGTATGTATGTATTTATGTATGTATGTATGTATGTATGTATGTATGTATGTGTGTAACGTTTTTTTTCGTTCACGATAACTCTCGAAGAAATGGTCCGATCTTCTTGAAATTTTGCACACAGGTTAGTCGCGGCAAAATCTCGGCCGAGTTCAATTTTCAGCAAAATCCGTTGTTTATTTCTCTAGCAACCGTTGCTAAGGTGTAAAATTTTTCGTTTCTTTTGTCTAGGATAACTTTCGAAGGAATCGTCCGATCTTGCTGAAATTTCGCACACCGGTTAGTTGTGGCAAGATCTATCACGAGTTCAATTTTCAGCAAAATCCGTTGGTTATTTCCGTAGCAACCGTTTCTAACGTGTTTTCTCACAAATCCTTATGAGTGCTCATTGGAGCAAGCCGGAAAATCAGTTTTAAGTCACACTCGATGGCCAAGGACACCGAATTGTTCTATTTTCTTCATAGCAACCGTTGTTTACTTCCCTAGCAACCGTTATGAAGGTAGGAAATTGATAATTCAAGACCTATTTCCATCATTCTCGACGGCAAAGAACAAAATCTTCCCAATTAGCTCCTTAGCAACCGTTGTTCACCGCCCTAGCAACCGTTGCTAATGGGGAAAAAAATTGATGTAAGTTTCGTTTCCAGTATTTTCAACGTACTATAGAGAAAATTGGGAAAATTTGGTGTCTTTTGCCGTCGAAAATGATCAAAATAGATTTTGAATTGATCATTTCTAACCTCAGCCGTCGAAAATGATCTCAATGAGTCTTCAAGTGTGCTAAATACGGACTTAAGGGCAGGGCGGATTGATTTTGACCGCCATTAAACCGTATGACAGTTACAAGATGAATTGATCGAAAAATTATGCAGGTCCAAATGTCTCGCATCGTGTAGAACCTAGAACCGTTTGCTTTGTTGCATTTGATCAAATAATAGGAGAGCCCGGGCAGACATCAACACTCGCAACATAGTTTGGTCAATTGAAAAAGAACGACACTTTACACAGTCACAAAGATACGAATTGAATTGATTAAATAATTTTTTTGTAATTTTTGAAAAATAGATGATAGTATCTACGTTAGTGGAAAGGTGAAAATACAGGTTTGGGAAGCGTTTGTGGGTGATATTGAAGCCTCTTTGAGAAAGCATACTGCTAAAAGGCACTTGGCAGCGGTTTTTTTCTAAAATGAGAAAAAAATTGATATTCATACATTTTTCATCCCAAAATTGTGGGATTATGTTATCGCGTGAAAATTATTTCATGGAAAAATCATTGCTCCGATCATGGCTTATTCATTGGGAAACTATTGCTCCTGATCGTTAGCAAGAATTTCCCAATGAATAAGCCATGATCGGAGCTATGATTTTCCCATGAAAAAATTTTCCATGATTTTCCCATGAAATAATTTCCACGCGGGGAAAATCAGATTGGAGCATTTCTTCACGGTGTGGAATGTTCCCCGAAGTAGCGGAAAATTTGTCTCGGTATATTTTCCATCGTTGAACAATAATTTTTCATCGTTGAGTAGCTTGGATAGAGAATCAGGCAGATTTTCCTAATGGTGGGGGGAGTGGGGGGCGACATGCACCTGATCATGCTTGGATGAGTATTAAGTACATGAGCGCATGCGTGAATACATGAGCGAGAGCATATGTATCTGAATAAATATGTGAGTTTTTGAGTAAAAGTATGTGTATACACTGATATACTTTTCACGCTTAGCTGTTGAAATAGCTAGGACCCAGAAATTAAGTTGTGCACGTTGCAAGGTAGCTCAGCATTGATGGCTAGTATAGTACAGTTACAATTCAAATAATTGAAGACTGGAGAATGAAATGAATTTCTTACAGATAACAGTTTTAAATATATTCGACTTGATCCAGTAGACTATAAATTACTGATAGAATTCATCAAAAAACGCTTCCCGAAAATTGAGCATAGGTTATTCTTAAGTTACTTTTCCTATCTAATTATGCCAGCAACTGATGGTTTTCTCGATTCAGAATTCTAGTCGAATTTCATCCGATTCTCATGTTTTTCGATTCAATATTAAACCACTCCAACGAGTTTTATGTTTGAAGAAAGTACTGAAATCACAAATGCATGTCAAGTACTTAACTCATATGATTTTGTATAAGTTTAGTAGAAAAATTATAGATGGTTGGAATCAATTAAAATACTCCTCGAGCAATTTTTCTTTTTCATAGTAAAAAATGAACCTTTGAAAAAGGTATACGTGGACGACAAGTATGTTCCGTATCCTTTGGTTTGTAATCGGATAAACTTTAATTCTACTCAATTTCTTTAAATAGAAAGAATTTTGAAAATGTCTTCAATTTCAGTCCATTCAAATGCATATAAGATAGTATTGGATAAATTCTTAGGAGACTGAATTTTCCCATGCAAAAAGAAATTTGGAAATGTCTGTTTAATCTCAGTCCATCCAGATGCATGTAAGATTAATGAATATGATTCAAATCTAATATATTTTTTGGAAATACAGATCCATTACATCAATAAACATATTTACCAAAACACTATCATTATATATTCCAATTCATTTTTTCAATGATGACATGAGAAAGTAGCGAAATCTAGCATCAACTGACAAGTATCCAACTAATGTGATTAGCCTTATACAGAACTAATATTTTTTCGAAGTATACCTTAAAGCAATTGTTGCATGACCTGTTATCAAATATCAATGCACTCCAGATCAATTCGTCCATGTTCCGATAGAATATACTGAAATCAAAAATCCATGTCAAGTAGTTACATACATTTTAAATACATCTACCAATGTTGAAATAGAAAGTACTAAAATCACAATTCTATGTCAAGTAGTACCACTTTGTAAGGTTTCAGTATTAAATTCATAATAATTTGAAATTAAATAAAATACTCGATAATCAAAATTATCTTTCTCATAGTACAACTGACGTTATTCTACTAGAATCTCAAATCCCAATGATAACTACATGAATGGAATTTTTACATTACAATTCTTAATGTTTGAATGTTACAATTGTACATCATGATATTATTTTCATTCTTCAATTGAAATGTATTTATTTTATTTCACTTCTTTTTTTCATTTTTTTCAGTCAATGGAATTAACAAATACATACTTGCCACGGGCCCGTTTTCCACAGATTCTCGATGGGCAGTGTATTTGTTCTTTATTTTCACTTTACATACAAACAAAAGTTAACACTCTATCCTGAAGATGCTATTTTGTATATGTAAACTTACAAAATGTATGAAAAATCTGTATACGTTTTCTCGCTCAAATCATTACTGTTTGCGCAAGTTTCGATAGATATCATTGTTTTTTCATGAGACTACATCAAAATAATATCCAAGGAATATCGATATGTCAATGAATGTTGTTGCAAATCAGAGATAAACAAGTTCATAGCTAGAATATACTGTTTTGCCAATTTTTGAAAAAAATAAAATTCTGTTACTCAAACGATGTTCTAGATGTTCTTCCATAGAAGAGAGATTACCCAATGTAAACGATGAACACAGAACTAAAGATTTTACCAAGGGATGTTTAAGACATGGTTGAAGGATGGAAATTCTTTATTCCTTTTGTTACTTGCGGAAAGGGAAGCATTGAGCATCGAACGTTATCCAAAATTTTCATGCTTTACTTCCCGTGTTTGATCAGCATTTTGTATATTACAAGCACTGGCTAGTTTTTTTGCATGGAATGATGTATCTAAGAATCGTATCGTAGGTGAATTTCATCGGAATCTGTGAAAAACGGGCCCGTGGCAAGTATGTATTTGTTAATTCGATTGACTGAAAAAAATGAAAAAAAGAAGTGAAATAAAATAAATACATTTCAATTGAAGAATTAAAATAATATCATGATGTACAATTGTAACATTCAAACATTAAGAATTGTAATGTAAAAATTCCATTCATGTAGTTATCATTGGGATTGGAGATTCTAGTAGAATAACGTTAGTTGTACTATGAGAAAGATACATGCATTTGGATGGACTGAGATTAAACAGACATTTCCAAATTTCTTTTTGCAAGGAAAAATTTAGTCTCCTAAGAATTTATTCAATACTATCTTATATGCATTTGAATGGACTGAAATTGAAGACATTTTCAAAATTCTTTCTATTTAAAGAAAATGAGTTGAATTAAAGTTTATCCGACTACAAACCAAAGGATACGGAACATACTTGTCGTCCACGTATACCTTTTTCAAAGGTTCATTTTTTACTATGAAAAAGAAAACTTGCTCGAGGAGTATTTTAATTGATTCCAACCATCTATAATTTTTCTACTAAACTTATACAAAATTATATGAGTTAAGTACTTGAAATGCATTTGTGATTTCAGTACTTTCTTATTTTAACATTAGCAAATTGATCTGCATTGTCATTTTCAATGGTGGCAAGGATCAAGTGTACATTGAAAAAATATTCATTGTGCTGTCGGATGAATAATCACACTAGTTGGATACTTGCCATTTGATGCTAGATTTCAGTGCTTTCTTGTATTACCAATGACAAAATAAACTGGAATGTATAATTGGATTTCATATTACTGTATTTAATATTCAGGTTATTAGTTCAAAATCCGTAACAGAAAAACATGAGGAAGAAAGAACTTTCTTTCTACTTAAAGAAATTGAGTAGAATAAAAGTTTATCCAACAGCGAACCAAAGGATACGGAACATACTTGTCGTCCACATATACCTTTTTCAAAGGTCTAGTTTTTACTATGCTCGAGGAGCAATTTTTTATTTAATTTTATTTTCACCATTTAGATTTTTACTTGACATACAATTGATTGTGGATGTGATTCGCAAAAATATATGTTTAGTAGTAAGATACTTGGCTTATGATTTTAGATTTCATTACTTTCTTGAGTCATAATTGACAAAATGAACTGCAATATATAACGATAGTGTGCGAGTAAAAATGTCTATTGAAGTCATACATCTGTAATTGGGACGAATGCGCTAGTTTTTTTATCGTAGGAAATCAAAAGAACGTGCAAAATTATTTAGGTCGTATTTTTTTGTTTTTTGATCCAATCAAAATTCAACCTAATATGAGAAGATAAAATTCGTGTCATTAGTAACGAAAAAACTAGATGTTGTGAGTAATTTGTCAACCCTATTCAAAATAACATATTAGATTTGAATAATATGATCTTACATATATTTAATCTCGTATTTGTGAATATGCGTATATTATATTCATAAATGCGTATTTATGAATTATATTAACTTGATACTTGATATTACTTTGTATGAAATTAATCAGTTTGAAATCCGTAACAGAGAAACATGAAGCAGAAAGAAGGCTTCATATTCTGTAATTATTATCTTAGATGCATTGAAATAGAAAAAGATTGAAAAGACATCTTGCAATTTTTACCCACTCTAAAAATTTTAGTCACTTAGGCATTCATTCAACAACGAACCGCAGAATACGGAACATACTAGTCGGCAACGTGGACCTTTTTCAAAGGTAAATTTTTAATCATGAAAAAGAAATCTGCTTATGGTGTATTTCATCTTATTTAAACCATTTATATAATTTTTGTTCTATACCTCTGAGTTAATTACTTGGCGTGAATTTATGATTTGAGTACTTCTAAAGAAATTTTTCTGGATTAAAATTTAATAACAGCTACAAGAATTAAGTGTACATTTAAAAGTATCCATTCTGTAGTTGGTTATCATAACAATATATTCCAGATAGAAGAGTAGTGAACCTTTCTAAAGAAAGGTATAACTAGTTTACGATCAAAGAATGATTTTATGGGAGGTATGTATTGGATACCAGAGCTACCTACATTGGGGCATGTTAATCTTTGAACTGCCGGGATTTGGAAGAGCATATCGCCCTCAGAAAACTGGTATTTAAAGTACCTCATATCAATGATTGATCATACACAAAGTGTAGAATCATGAGGTGCGTCAATATATTGATTCTCCAGCAGTCTAAAGGTTGAAGTACAGAAATGCATTTATATTCAGTCCTTTCAAGATCACGTATATTTCAACCTTCGTCAGAAAGCTGGACCTATTGGAAAGGGTTCCCCAGTACTATCCAATCTGAAGTGCACACATTTAAATCATATCATTAGACATAGAATTCCAATTTGGATCTTAACCCTGTGAAGATATCAGGGTTATTGTAGGAAGCGAACGCATGGCTTGACAATTGTTACAATATATTTCACAAATACAACTTCATATTTTCCCTGGGTCCATGTCATGCTATGTGGCAGACTGGTTTGGACGTGCGATTTGAGTCTGTCTTATTTTCTATTTTACCGGCCAATATTACTATCTGTATCATGGCATATTGTTCAAAAAAGTATACTCCAATATGAAATGACCATTCTGGAGACTACAGGATTGACCGCGAAGGTGCTAGTTGCCTCATGTCCAAGCTCCCTCTTATAGACGGTAGAACGCTAACTCTCTTGCGAGAGTGCCGCGCTATACCTTATACACGCGCGACTCAACGCCTCGCCATCTACAGGCGCGCCATGATACTTGGTCGGTTACTCGAAAATGAGCTCATAGTCTTATATATAAAGCTAATTGGTATTTGAATCAAATCTTACTTATTAAGAGAACTTACTTATTATTGCACTATTAAGAGAAGAATGTTCTTAAGATCATTTAATTATATATGAACATAAAAAAAATGTTTAAAAAACTGATAAAAACAATTAATTGGTCAAACCGACGTTTGGTAATTTCAAAATAGAATCGATATTCAAGAGAGACGATACTTCTATAATACATATTCTTGCTAAGGCTATCGCCGTGGCACTGGTATGATCTGATCATGGGTATATGGTATTTGCGTATATGTTCGCCTATACCAGCTGTTTACTACGACGATACTACTATAACTGTATAATATATCTATATATATATATCTCTTCATCACGAGGATACGAGGCTGGACGTAATATACGTTTACGTTACGCTGAAAACCACGCTTGCAATAGGCCTCGAACCGCTCTCACGTAATATACGTCAGTGGTGGGAAAAATTTTCTGTGCGAGATTTTGAGAGAGGTTCAGAGTGTCTGTCGTCTGCTCGTCGACTTATACCTCCTATACCCCAAATAACCAGGTCAATTTTCGTAAATCTCTCCTGACGTAATTAAACGCAACTGAATGCAGTTTTTGCTGGTAACCATTGCAAAACTGCAGGACAGAGGTTTAAAGAAAAATATTTCCAGGTGCGAGGTTAAACTGCAAACGAGCTGTATATAATGGCTTGTCGCGTCCCCTCGCTTGCTGCGCATACTTGTCGTCGGTGGCGCTGACGCGCCACCTGATGGTGATAGATCAATAAATGAACGATCCAACCTCGTGATTGTACAGAATAACTCAAACTCCGGAAAACTCACCCTTGAGAAGATTCACTACATACTGAGGAATCTATCTTATACTGACGATCATTTTCATTCTCGGATATCCTCACATCATCTGAACCAACAGGGCTCATATGTCGTGTTGAATGATGTTCTAATTGACGAATGATATCTTCAAGGGTTCGGATTCGTATTGTGCCACAAGTAGGAGGAATATCATCATCATTATCATCATCATCATCCTCAACATCGTCATCGTCATCATCATCGTCGTCGTCATCGTCATCATCATCACCATCTTCATCGTCATCATCATCTAGATTATTTCCATTATTCTGAGTATCTGAGCCTTTCTGATATGAATCATTTGTAAAACCACGTCCATCTGTCAAATCACGTATTGTTTCATTATTTAGAAGATCTCCACTTCCAGAGGGCGTAGTTGCTAGATCTCTATGCGCATTTCTTAGGGCCTCTATGATATCATCATGATAGCCGTTCAAGCTATTCAATGTACGTTCTACATCTAGCATGGTTCCACTGCCTGTAATACCTGTAAACAGAACGGATAGAAAGAAGGGATTATTCAATAGGTCAATGATTGAGGCAGATAGAATCTCATATTTGGACAGATCGGGAATCATTTTTTTGGAGATAAAATCTTTTGTAAATATGGGAATGTGATGAATATGAACAGCTGATTAGAGTTAATTCTCAACTGAATTCAAAAGTTTCGAAGCTAGGGCGGGGCCTATTATATAGGGGCCTATTATATTTGATTCCATTCTCTGTTGAATCAAACATCAAAAAATTTGATTTGGCTCAAAATTCTTTTTCAAGTTCTAATGCATCACATGATATTTTCAGAATTTTTTCAGATGTTTCCGAGCACCTTAACCCATCAAGTCCCAGATTGCAGAAATTTTATTGGTACTTTCGAGCTCAAATATTTTGATGAATAAGACGGAAGGTTTATTGCAAAATAGTCATTCCTACTATTTTCGGGTGTGCTCTACACGATACAATGGTTGAAAAGACTAAAAAAATTGATTTTAAATAAATAATTAACAAATTAAAATAAAAAATGCGATTTTTTGGAGCACTTTTTTTTTTCAATCCAAAATCAGAGGAAGAAGGAATTTTATTTTTACGTCGCAAATATGCACAAGAGTGCACAAAATATTTAAAATTTCCAAATTCGTTGAGTTTTTTTGACTATGATTTTTTTCAGCAAAATGGCGGCCAAAAAACGGGAATCAATATTTTGGATTTTCATATTATCAATATTTTAAAGCATTCATTTTCATATTCGATATATTCCTTTGAAATTCCGTATACAGGGGTTTTCAATGTCGCTGATAACGATTCTGACATCAAATTCTCAAAATTCTGGATCCAAAATGGCGGTTTCAAGATGGCGGCTGACGATTTTCCACATTTTTAATCGGAGAATCATGAAAATTTGGAATAATGGGTTTTCGGGGGCACTGATGATAAATCTGACATCAGATTTCCAAAATTCCGTATCCAAGATGGCGGTTTCAAGATGGCGGCTCATGATTTTGTACATTTTTAGTCGGAGAATCGTGAAAATTTGGACTAATGGGTTCTTGGGGGCGCTGATGATAAATTTGACATCAGATTTTCGAAATTCCGTATCCAAGATGGCGGTTTTAAGATGGTGGCTCATGATTTTGTACATTTTTAGTCGTGAAAAATTGGAATAATGGGTTTTCGGGAGCGCTGATGATAAATTTGACATCAGATTTTCGAAATTCCGTATCCAAGATGGCGGTTCCAAGACAGCGGCTCTAGATGTTGTACATTTTTAGTTGAAGGTTATGAAAATTTGAAATAATGTACATTTTCACGAACCTCCAACTAAAAATGTACAGAATCATCAGCCGCCATCTTGGAACCGCCATCTTGGATACAGAATTTCGAAAATCTGATGTCAAATTTATCATCAGCGCCCCCAAGAACCCATTAGTCCAAATTTTCACGATTCTCCGACTAAAAATGTACAAAATCATGAGCCGCCATCTTGAAACCACCATCTTGGATACAGAATTTCGAAAATCTGATGTCAGATTTATCATCAGCGCCCCCGAAAACCCATTATTCCAAATTTTCACGATTCTCCGACTAAAAATGTGTAAAATCGTCAGCCGCCATCTTGAAACCGCCATCTTGGATCCAGAATTTTGAGAATTTGATGTCAGAATCGTTATCAGCGACATCGATAACCCCTGTATACGGAATTTCAAAGGAGTTTTCACCTTTCCACTAGCGTAGATACTATCATCTATTTCTCAAAAATTACAAAAATATTATTTAATCAGTTCAATTCGTATCTTTGTGACTGTGTAAAGTGTCGTTCTTTTTCAATTGACCAAACTTTGTCGCGACTGTTGATGTCTGCCCGGGCTCTCTTATTATTTGATCAAATGCAACAAAGCAAACGGTTCTAGGTTCTACACGATGCGAGACATTTGGACCTGCATAACTTTTCGATCAATTTATCTTGTGACTGTCATACGGTTTGATGGCGGTCAAAATCGATTCACCCTGCCCTTAAGTCCGTATTTAGCACACTTGAAGACTCATTTTGATCATTTTCGACGGCTGAGGTTGGAAATGATCAATTCAAAATCTATTTTGGTCATTTTCGACGGCAGAAGACACCAAATTTTCCCAATTTTCTCTATAGTACGTTGAAAATACTGGAAACGAAACTTACATGAATTTTTTTCCCCTTAGCAACGGTTGCTAGGGTGGTGAACAACGGTTGCTAAGGAGCTAATTGGGAAGATTTTGTTCTTTGCCGTCGAGAATGATGGAAATAGGTCTTGAATTATGAATTTCCTACCTTCATAACGGTTGCTAGGGAAGTAAACAACGGTTGCTATGAAGAAAATAGAACAATTCGGTGTCCTTGGCCATCGAGTGTGACTTAAAACTGATTTTCCGGCTTGCTCCAATGAGCACTCATAAGGATTTGTGAGAAAACACGTTAGAAACGGTTGCTACGGAAATAACCAACGGATTTTGCTGAAAATTGAACTCGTGATAGATCTTGCCACAACTAACCGGTGTGCGAAATTTCAGCAAGATCGGACGATTCCTTCGAAAGTTATCCTAGACAAAAGAAACGAAAAATTTTACACCTTAGCAACGGTTGCTAGAGAAATAAACAACGGATTTTGCTGAAAATTGAACTCGGCCGAGATTTTGCCGCGACTAACCTGTGTGCAAAATTTCAAGAAGATCGGACCATTTCTTCGAGAGTTATCGTGAACGAAAAAAAAACGTTACACACATACATACATACACACACACACACACACACACACACACACACACACACACACACACACACACACACACACACACATACATACAGACATTTTTGGATTTCCATGTTTTTCGACCCGTAGATCACGAAAATCGAGGTCCCGAGGTCCGATTCGGTGGGTCGATTTTTGCCCCATTACAAAGCTTTCTCTTTGAGAAAGCAAAATCATAGTCAAAAAAACTCAACGAATTTGGAAAGTTTAAATATTTTGTGCACTCTTGTGCATATTTGCGACAGTAAAAATAAAATTCCTTCTTCCTCTGATTTTGGATTGAAAAAAAAGTGCTCCAAAAAATCGCATTTTTTATTTTAATTTGTTAATTATTTATTGAAAATCAATTTTTTTAGTCTTTTCAACCATTGTATCGTGTAGAGCACACCCGAAAATAGTAGGAATGACTATTTTGCAATAAACCTTCCGTCTTATTCATCAAAATATTTGAGCTCGAAAGTACCAATAAAATTTCTGCAATCTGGGACTTAATGGGTTAAGCCTGTTTAATAAATAGGCAAAGTTGCTCATTTTGCTGTTTTGCTTTCTTAAAGAGAAAGCTTTGTAATGGGGCAAAAATCGACCCACCGAATCAGACCTCGGGACCTCGATTTTCGTAATCTACAGGTCGAAAAACATGGAAATCCAAAAGTGTGTGTGTGTGTGTGTGTGTGTGTGTATGTGTGTGTGTGTGTGTGCGTGTGTGTGTGTGTGTGTGTGTGTGTGTGTGTGTGTGTGTGTGTGTGTGTGTGTGTGTGTGTGTGTGTGTGTGTGTGTGTGTGTGTGTGTGTGTGTGTGTGTGTGTGTGTGTGTGTGTGTGTGTGTGTGTGTGTGTGTGTGTGTGTGTGTGTGTGTGTGTGTGTGTGTGTGTGTGTGTGTGTGTGTGTGTGTGTGTGTGTGTGTGTGTGTGTGTGTGTGTGTGTGTGTGTGTGTGTGTGTGTGTGTGTGTGTGTGTGTGTGTGTGTGTGTGTGTGTGTGTATGTATGTATGTATGTGTGTAACGTTTTTTTCGTCCACGATAACTCTCGAAGAAATGGTCCGATCTTTTTGAAATTTTGTACACAGGTTAGTCGTGGCAAAATCTAGCCCGAGATCAATTTCCAGCAAAATCCGTTGGCTATTTCCTTAGCAACCGTTCCTAACGTGTTTTCTTACAAATCCTTATGAGTGCTCATTGGGGCAAGGCGGAAAATCAGTTTTAAGTCACACTCGATGGCCAAGGACACTGAATTGTTCTATTTTCTTCATAGCAACCGTTGTTTACCTCCCTAGCAACTGTTACGAATGTTGGAAATTATTAATTTCTGACCTATTTCCATCATTTTTGACGGCAAAGGACACAAAACCTTCCCAATTAGCTCCTCACCAACCGTTGTTTACCGCCCTAGTAACCGTTGCTAAGGGGAAGAAAAATTCATGTAAGTTTCGTTTCCAGTATTTTCAACGTGCTATAGAGAAAATTGGGAAAATTTGGTGTCTCTTGTCGTCGAAAATGATCAAAATAGATTTTGAATTGATGATTTCCAACCTCAGCCGTCGAAAATGATCAAAACGAGTCTTCAAGTTTGCTAAATACGGACTTAAGGGCAGGACGGATCGATTTTAACCACCATTAAACCGTATGACAGTCACAAGATGAATTGGTCGAAAAATCAAGCAGGTCCAAATGTCTCGCATCGTGTAGAACCTAGAACCGTTTGCTTTGTTGCATTTGATCAAATAATAAGAGAGCCCGGCAGACAACAGTCGCGACAAAGTTTGGTCAATTGAAAAAGAACGACACTTTACACAGTCACAAAGATACGAATTGAACTGATTAAATAATATTTTTGTAATTTTTTAAAAATAAATGATAGAATCTACGCTAGTGGAATGGTGAAAATACAGGTTTGGGATGCGTTTGTGGGTGATGTTAAAGCCTCTTTGAGAAAGCATACTGCTAAGGCACTTGGCAGCGGTTTATGCATTTCCAGAGGCGTTTTCAACCTTAATTTACACCCTGAAAATGACCTCTGAGGCAAAATATAAAGAGGACACTTTTGTTTGCGAATTACTTAAATTTTATAGAAAAATTATCTCCGAGATCATTGGAGCACATTAAATACTCCACATCACCAATCGGAACCTCTGTTTTTGAACCCTGGGAGCTCGCTCGTCAAGAGCCTCACCACATGGGTACTGAAAGTTGTCCCAACTCATACCACATACAGCCTATATAGTGTAAAAATGGGCTTGGACTTGAATGACTTTATAAACCACTCTGTGAACGTTATACTTGCCTATACTGGAGACTTGTATGACCCATGTATGGCACAGGTTAGGTTACCGACCATAGACTTTTAGACATTCAAAGCCACTTTGGAATCTCCAAACTCATTTCCAGACAGGCAAACTATATATATTTGAGTTCGTTATCAAATTACGCATCTAGTACTCATAGTTTCAAGTAGATTGATTCATATTAACTATTTTCATGAGTAAATAACTTGAAGTTGTAGTTTGAGCCCATTCGACAATAGCTGCATGGACCTTAGCTATGCAGTTTATACAATATGAGTGGATTTCATGAGTCTAATATACATGAATATTACCCATGTTTAGTGAACTTCAACATTTTCTTGTTGATATTAAAAAAATCATATGATATCTATCCACTGCCTAGTGTGTTATAAGGTGTACGTATAATGCTCAGCTTATAATTTACTTTTTGAATTAATCTCCCTTATCGAGTGGATGCAATTCATGACAAATATACTTCATTAATAGTTTCTTGTAAATTTTAGCTCAATAGAGACAATGTATCGACCATCAATACATGTAACTACTGAAAGTTAAGTGGCGTCGAGTATTAGTAATGCTTGATCTATATAAATATGATATTGATAACTCAGGATACGTATTAGTATGATAGAATGTGAGTTTTTACAGTGAATCATTGTAATAATACCACAGACAAGTGTTTGCAAACTTTGGAAGTGTTGGTGGTACAAGGCTCCCCTTGAATAGTCATTTTAGCCTATTTTTACCCCTATTTGAGTTGATGTATTAATTTTTTGAGAGCTTTCAAAGCCCAGGCCCATTTTTTCACTGTATAGGCTGTATGTGGTATGAGTTGGGACAACTTTCAGTATCCATGGTGTGGGGCTCTTGACGAGCGAACTCCCAGGATTCAAAAATAGAGGCTCCAATTGGTAGTGTGGAGTACTTAATGTGCACCAATGACCTTGGAGATGATTTTTCTATAAAATTCAGGCAATTCCAGACAAAAGTGTCACATTCATTTTTGCCTCAGAGGTCATTTTCAAGGTGTAAATTAAGGTTGAAAATGCCTTTGAAAATGCAAAAACAACAAAATCAGCAAATTTGCCTATTTATTAAACAGGGTTAAAGTGCTCGGAAAAATCTGAAAAAATTCTGGGAATACGGTTTGATGCCCTGGAACTTGAGTCAAATCAAATTTTTTCATGTTCGATCCCACAGAGAATTGCCCATATATATATATATATATATATATATCAATAAGTG
The DNA here is from genome assembly GCA_020882685.1 of Aphelinus atriplicis. Taxonomy (NCBI): domain Eukaryota; kingdom Metazoa; phylum Arthropoda; class Insecta; order Hymenoptera; family Aphelinidae; genus Aphelinus; species Aphelinus atriplicis. The sequence continues at coordinate 59,843,258 of CM037073.1, read as the reverse complement.
ATGGGTCTCACACTCTTCTACTCCACGTTAAATTATAAGTGACACAATGCAGTGGATAAACAGTGAAGTGAAGTAACGCAAACACACGCATACGTTAGACGATATCATCGAAAACAGCCGAATCATCTGAATCGAATTCTAGGAGAGGAATTCACATCCCTGCAATAGCCGTCTTCGCAGTATCAACGAGTTCACGGATTGACTTCAATAAGAAGTGAATCCGTGACCATCAACGTCGTCGAGTCAAAATGACTCACAATCTCGCGTCATCTTCATTTGAAATAGATAGTTTTCCAGTAGATAACTGCATTGAATGCTTCAAATTAATTAGGAATGTTCATTTAATATGTAAATTTATTGATTTTTTATCTGTTCATCTCACGTGCTTAAATAATACATAACCAACAGCACAATACAGAATGTTAAAACTACATTATTTGTACTTCAAGAACTAATTTATTTTTATAGATGTCTGATATGTAGGTATTCACAATTAATAAACTTCTTTGTAATTTTTCTGGCTCATTAGACACTTGCCACTAAGCTTTCAGTTTCCTCCAGTTTTTCGCAACTTCCAGCTTCGATCTGAGTAAAATGAAAGAATATGTTAATATCTAAGTCAGTTTTACAGTTGAGTTGGATTTATATAGTAATGTGATGAGTATATGCGAGTAAATCAAATAAACTATAATTTTTCTTCCTCTTCACTTTGTTTGCTTTGGCGGAATCAGCCTATATCGAAGATATCTATCAGACTCGAGACGGATAAATCTGATAAACAATTGGTAGCCATAAGAATAACAATCAGATAACTGTCAAACAATTGGTATACTTCTCCCAGACAACTACCTGGATGACTGCTGATAGACAAGACCATACAACTATCATACACCTGTCAGACAAGTATGCCAGACAACAGTCATGGTTCCAGTTGCCATCTTAGAAATGATCTTAGATGATTCCAGATAATCTGGATACAATAAAAAAAATAACTGTCAGACCACAGCTATATACAGCTGATGGACAATTGCGATAGATAACCTTTATAGAAATAGCCACAGTCTGAGTTGCAATATTACGAATGACCTTAGTAGATTCCAGATAATTACAATTCAAAAAGAGGTATTGCGATACAGCTGCCATACAACTGTCATACTGCAGCCAGGCATCTGCTTTAATCCTGACAGACAACTGTTAAACAGCATCCATATAGCTGCCAAACAACTGCTTTACTTCTAAGAAACAATTACTAAATGATTGCTTTACTAGTACAACAAATATGGTAGACAGTGATTGTACCCGAATTGTGTGTGACGTTTTCAAATACTTTGGCTACAACCACACTGAAAAAAAATCTTTGGTTCAATTGGAAGTTCATATTTGGATCAATTATGCATCACATTGTCACGTGCGTATTTTGCACGTACGTCGCCGTATGCGCACGAGCCATGGGCTTCGGGTATTAGCACCAGCCCATTGGCCCGTTGTAATAATAGTGCCCTGTTCGAAAGGCCGATCCGCTTGCGCCACAGAGGGGGACTGCATTTGCCACATGTCCAAGGACCTATTAAACATAATACCGGAAGCCCACGGCCCAGACAGCAAAGGGCAACCCTTGCGATCCAGGAGAAGGCGTAGCACGTTAGATACAGAAGGCCAGCACAAGCAGCGAGCCCCGCGCGCACGACAAAAAGTAGGTCATGACGCAACATGCATTTTTCGAAGGTTTTCAGGACCGTCCTCGGAACACGCTTACGCTACGGGAGCGGGCATGCATTTGCCAGCTGCCTTAGACCCTGCGCTAACTGACTCCAGGAGCCCGCTGTCCAGAGAGTGCAGTCCAAAAACAAACAAGAAAAAGGGCATCGCCTCGTGTATTTCGGCCTGGCAGAACTAGCGAGAGCGCTGAGTCCGACCTCCGCTGTTAATGCTAATAAGGCTCAGTGCATTGAAGCGGAAAAATCAACAGGCGCCGCGGCAGCAGCTCTTTGATAACACTTTTCTCCCTGCCAGAAGCGTGCATCCAGACTAACAACAATTATGGATTTGGGGCACGAAGATTCCAGGAAAAGAGCTGCGTATGACCATCTTAGGTAATCCGGGAGCCAAAATGTATGTGTTCCGACGCTCGTTGCAGCCGTGCAAACAGAAGCGCCTGTAATCTTCCTGTCAAATAGACTCAGTAATCTACTAGATTCATTGCCTCACCTCTCCATACATCCCTCCAAAAAACCCCGGCAAGTTTCCTCTATAAAAAGCGCCCGTTACAACGAGAGGGCATGATTCGAGCCCGAAACTCTGCTCCTCGCGTAGTCGAGTTGTGTTGTAGAAATCGCGCCGTTGCTCTGTTACTCATAAGCTTGTAGCACATTGTATTAATTAAAAGTAGCTTGAATAAAAATACAGTAAAGAGAATTTCGATATTTCCACTTGAGAAACCCAAACTCCTGACGATTCACCACTTGAAAATCCGCGCCGCGGCAAGAGAAACTGACCGCCCGCTGCGACCGTACCTGCGACAGCGAGAGACGCCGCCCAACCAGCCAGCACCAGCTTCGAGACCACAACGTAAGTAGTCATTTGCATTTCTTTCGGCAGGCGCTATTATTCCCGATACCCCTGCACGGCGCTATACGCACCTTCATTCATAGAGTCGTTTTCCGGGATCACCGCCCATCCTGGCTCCCGCCGAATCGGGAAACGCGAGACCATTGTTTGTTTGAACCCGGGTTAGATAAGAATAGTCTCCGCGCGTACGTCGAGCCTCATACCCTCGACAAGCCGGTTTGACCGTAACAACATCTTGAATAATACCTTATCCCATTATATCGCTAAATGTACGTGTAGTTGAACAGAATCTATTCATGAGTTGACGCCAAATCTTGATAAATTTAATACTGAATATGCAATTGTACCGTCAAACAACTGCATAACTGTAGGCATCATATGTCAAGTTGGCAGCACACGCATCGTGCCACCTCAGAATTGCGCGCGCAAGATCATGTGGTGTAGTTAAATGCAGCTGAAATTTGAATAATTTTATTGCGATTTGGTGATTAGTTGATTTGAATACTCCTGAAAGAATGGTAGCGTCTCTTCTCATCTGATGCAGAACTGAAAAACGCCTATACTGTTCTCACGAGTGAATATTGTGACATTGTTACATATTTGCTTTGTATAGAACCGGTTTTATAACCTAAAAGTCACGCTTTCACATTGTCATTTACATTTGTGCAATAATTCATATGCTTGATTACTTGTTTTCTAACCTATATTTGTGATCTACTTTGTTATTTCCCATGTGTTGTACGCAGGTAACGGTATTGATAATACGCAAATATTACATGATTTTATTCGCAAGAGGCGTGAGAAGTTCGAAGAATGATCCCCTTGGATGGGTTTGCAACTGCAGATTGAAAGATTGTGTGAAGAAGGCGTATGTTTCCCCATCATCATAATACAATCCTCTATATATTTCTCTATTGAATATCATAGTGAATTAAGAAAATTCATTTCCATCTTTGGAAATGAATAAATTCATTGGATCCAGCCCGGGGAGCGTGGAATTTTTTTCTCGCAATATCACTTTGGGATAGTTCACCAAGCCCGAATTTATTCGTCGTTCGAAAAAGTATGTTTAACTTGTCACTTCGAGAGTAAATATCCTTTTAACTCTTTTAACTCAGTAAAAATACAATTGCAAATGTGTTTTAGAATTCTATTCAATAAAGGTTCCATTGATTCTAAAATTTTGGGGGAAAGTATTGGAATAGTGAAACAATCAAATGTACAAGTTTTAGAAGAATGAAACAATTTTGTTCGGAGTTGATAATGAAGATAATCTCGAAATTGCCATGATTCAATCAGTTCTGATAGATGAGGTTAATGTATATTTATTCTTGGTTGAAAAAATGTGAAATCATTGGTTTAAATAATCATGTTAAATGTTACGAGCTTATTCTTCCACGTGTGAAGACATGCAACTCTGAATCCAAATTTGAAACTAACAAATATGTAAGACCCATGAAGATACATACGTGATTGAATTGCTGGTGGAAAAAAATTCATTCCTATAAGAGATCTAGAATGAATAAGATCACGAAAAATACAGAATCCTTTATTTGTATATTTTATTATCATTTTTCATCCACTGAATAAACAGAACTTATATTTACGTATAAATTACTTCTTAGATGCATGTATAACATGGAAAAATCGAACAAACCATTTCTGAATGACTGCTTTGCGAGGACAACAAATCTGGCAGTCTTTAGTCGTATTCTGAACAGTTATTGGATATGGCATCTTCAAGAACTTTGACTTACAATTCTAAGATCCATGTCATACTCGAATCCGACAAATATCCATCTTGTCATAATAAACGTAGAATCTGCCGATACCAAGTAACTGGCATCGGCAACTGTCATACAATAGCCAGACATCTGCTTTACACTTGACAGACAACTGCTAAACAACTGCTCGGAAACGACCGCACATTTGCCAGACAATGAGATAAGTCGACAGTCAACACTGTTCAACGACTGATTTGCAAATACAAACAATTCGACCGACTGTAGTTGTATCTCGAACAATGATTGGGCGCGACGTTTTCAAGAACACTGACTTACAACGGTTAGATATCTGTCATACTCGAAACCGACAAAACTTCATTTTGACAAAATAGAAGTGAAATCGGCTGATACCAGGTAACTACCGTACATCTGCCAGACGACTGACATACGGCTGCCAAACAACTACCATACAGCTGCTAGACATCTGCCATATAACTGCTATGATGCTGCCTCACAGCAGCCAGACAACTACAACTGCTTTATACGAGATTACTGCCATACAACTGTCATATATCAGCTAGGCTATAGCCACAGTCTCAGTTGCCATTTTAAACATTACATGGCAGGTCATTATCACACTAACCATATTAAGAATGACCTTAGCTTATGTCAGATATTTGGAATGTGACAAAGACACAGATACGATACAACAGCCAGACATCTGCTATACTTCTGACTGATAACTGCTGAATAACTGCCTGAAAACTACCATACAACTGACAAACAATCACTAAGTTGCCACGTTTCTCCTGCACTACAGAGCCGACGGGGAGATGCTCTTACTACAAACATACAAATGTATTGAACATTGTAGTTGTACGATGGAATACACTAAAGTCACATCATTTTTAGCTTACCTCTGAGATATGAAAGCTTGCACCTTCTCTCTAACCCTGGTATCCTTCCGTTGAGGCCCAGAGAGTTTTCGGTTCTGCGAGCGCAGTAGATCGCTTCGGATGTCAGTCTCGCGGTGGGGTGATGCTATTATTGCTGTTGCCGGCTTGCGATAGTTGTTAGCTGCACACACGCGACTTGACGTGATGCGAATCTACGGTTATGTTTCTGTTGCGCGCACTCACGTAAACAAAACATACGTGATTGACCAAACTCATACTGATCGTCATTGTCTGAACTGAATGTGCCTCGGTCGAACGGGATTCCGAACGACTTGATGGCTTAATTCAACTTCACTTTTTCAATTATTTTTGTTTTACCGCTGTCCCGTAGTTTTGTAACAGTTATAAACAAGAACTACTTTCACTTACGATTACTTTTGTCAGCAAAGTTTCATCGACATCGCTTTGCATGGTTGTATTTGAGAATAGAAGATTGGGTCGGCTAGCAGACGGAGTGCGCCAGAGCGCTTGGGAATTCGTCAATATTCAAGAGTACGCTATAGATATACAAGCAAGCGAGCGAAAGGATGACCGCGGTAAGGTTGGTTATCACTGCGGCCGGTCGACCGCGCATGTACGCTCTCGAGTGAAGCAAAATCGTCTTAATAGGAGTGAAAAAAAAATTTAAACTGTGAGTGGTAAAAAAAAAGAAGAAACACCTTCACCGGCTATCCCTGTGAATGAACCTCCATCTGTAGAGATGAATGTCCTCCAAACAACGAATTAAGTGAAAACGATCTCATCAGTTCAAACATGATTATATAGGCTATATGATACTCACGAAGCCCGGTCAAGATCGACAAAAAGTAATTTCTGTTCAAAAACAAGTAGTTTTGAATCCCAATGAAATAAGCTGTTGGTATAAAGAAGCGAGTCATACGAGAACTTCCTACTATAAAAAGCATGAAATTATTGGCATCTTCAATAATTATCAAGACTTCAATGCCAGGTGCACATTAGTAACTCAACAAAATGCAAACCCTTCAAAAATCAAGCCTGCGTAAACTCCCGGATAACCTCTTCTCGACTCAAATTATTGAAAATAGCATCTGGTTCTTGTATATATCTTTTCTAATTATTTACTATTAGATATGTAGAACTAAGTTCAAACATAACAGCTAAAGTTATATATTATCAGAGAAAAGTGAATGGGGGAATTTCATTTCAACGATTGTTTGTTAAGGAACCTGTCAGAAGGGCATCGCTGTTCAGTCTTTCCTCTTCCTTGCCAAAATCATACGCTGACTTCTGTATAATAAATCAATGAATACGGATGAGTATTCTGCGATGAAATGATCCATGATAAAATCACTATTGTTGATGAATGATGGATTTCATTTTTTGTTTTAGATGGAAATAAACTTGATAAGCCTTGGCATTATTTCAAGATGATGCCTATCAAAACGCGTCAGATCAACAGCACTTTAGAAAAAGCAGCGAAGAAATTGATGATCGTTTTCTCGAAATTAAATTCAAGTTGCAGCGTAACAAGAATCACCACAAATTCTTTTAAAGATAAACTGTCAGCCAAAAAATTTCTAGATCAAAACTTTATTTCTCAGATTACCAAAAAATTATACAAACGTTACGAACAGAAAAACAGAAAAGCTCAAGAGTTGAAGAGTATAGCTCATGGTTTATCAAGACTGAATCAAATTCAACGACAAGCAGCATGATAAAAAAAAACTTGAGTAAGTCCATGCTCCTGTGCGAAGCAGTTCTGCAGATGAAACAAAGGTAGAAGTAGTTAAATTCTCAGAATTGGATGACGATATAATTTTGAAAATTTTTCTAAACTTTAATTCGAATTGTTTTTATTAGTTTTTCAACATTCTCTTACTTGTTCATATAAAATTGAATGATCATGATAACATTAATTTTTTCAATGCAATTACAGTAAGATTTGATTCATTTCTCAATGACCTTTATACAATTGATGAGTTTGAGCTCATGTTCGAATAACCGACCAAGTACCATGGCTCGCCTGTAGATGGCGAGGCGTTGAGTCGCACGTGTATGAGATATCACCTACTCTCGAAAGAGAGTAGGCGCTCTACCGTCTATAGACCGGAGCTTAGAAAATAGGCACTTCGTATTATGGAATCGTATGATTCCCGGTCAACCTCAGTCTCCTCTTTGGTCATTCCATACTGGAGCATACTTTTTTGAATAATATGCCGTGACCCTGAAGTAATATTGGCCGGTGAACAATCAGAACCATCAGACGGACACCCGAATCATACGTCATAGTCGATCTACGTATGAGCTCAATATGGGCAGAAAACTATGCCAATACATCAGATACCACAAGCATTTTTATTTTTCATAGCAAAAAATTTACCTTTGAAAAAGATATTCGGTAACGATAAGTATGTCCCTCATACTGTGGTTCATTGTTGGATGAATTCTTAATCGATTAAATTTTTTTACGTAGAAAGAGTTTGAAAATGTAAAATCCTCCAGTTATACATTACAGATTATTATGTAAATGGTGATACAAGAAAGCATTGAAATCATTGAATGCCAAGTATCCAACTAGTATGATTATCCTACTCCAGAATGAATATTTTTTCAATGTACCCACAATTACTGTAACGCTATTAATGTGAATGTGCCTAGGTCAATATTCTACCGTTGACATAAAAATACTACTGAAATTAAAAACTAATTAACTAACTAATAACGCCTCGTAGAAGTTCAGTGTCATAATTACAGAACATGAAACCATCTCTCTGCCTTATTTATGATTTTTTGCCTCGGATTACGGATAATCAAATCCCATTTGAAGTAACGTAAAATAATTTTCAGTTTTTCAATGATGACAAAAGAAAGTATTGAAATCGAGTATTGAATTCCAAGTATTCAAATAGTACGATCATCCTACTACAGAATTCGCTTATCATTTTTTGCTTCATAATTTTTTCTGCTACAAATTAATTCCATATTCATTAACATGTGATTGAATAAATGTAAAATCATATTACCAATTCTTTCTTTCATGGTAAAAATTTACCTTCGAAAAAGTTATACGTTGACGACAAGTATGTTCGGTATGTTGGATAACTTCTTGTTTGAGATACTTTTCTTTCAATCGAAGGAAATTTAGAGATGTCTCTTCAGTCTCAAAAATATGAAAGAAAGTAATTATAATTCATAAATACGCGTTCATAAATATGATATACGTATATTCACAGATACGATATAAAATATATGTAAGATCATTTGGAATTACAGAAGTATTACTTCAATAGACATTTTAACTCATACACTATCGTTATATATTCCAGATCATTTTGCCAAATATGACTCAAGAAAGTAATTAAGTGTAAGATCAAATGCCAAGAATCCAACTAATGTGACTATTCTTACTAAACATATATTTTTGCAAATTACATTTACAATTAATTGTATGTCAAGTAAAAATCTATCAAATGTATGGAAGAGAGTGTTAAGGGGGGATATACAGTTAGAATGAAAAAAAAAATCAATTTTTTTTTTCATAAAAAGTTAGTAAATTTCCCGTAGAATATGCTCCTGAAACCCTTTTTTCGGAATTCGAACTCGAAGTGTTTTTTCCAAGGGATTGCTGATTGAAGTGTAAGTACGATTTAACGGTAATTTAAAACTTTCAACCCGTTTTTATCAAAACTGCATTTTTGGAGTTTATGCCGGTGATAACTCGGAAACTAATTATCCGATTGATCTGAAACTTATAGGATTTCTTTATTATAGTATTATTATCAGATGAATTGAATATTATTGTAATATTTTATTATTGAATATAGAAAAATGTGAGAAAATGGCGGGAAAAAAATTGAAAAAAATTGAGTTTTTCGAAAGAGATACATCAAAATTGCGACCAGGAGAGCCGGCACAAGCAAACTAGAAGTAATATTTCAACGCTATCTAACGACCGCCATTTTGTTAGAAAAAATTTAAAAAAAATATTTTTGTATACTACATAGATACACTTATAATTTTAAAAAAGTTTCGATTGACTTGATTGAAAACTACCCTTGAAAAACGATTTTCAAAAATGAATTTTTTTTCTCGTTCTAACTGTATATCCCCCCTTAATAATATGATTCTTTTTCTTTGCCTTATGATTCTCCGTTACGTATTTCGAACTAATAAATCCTATATTCCATATGAATACAATATTATTTGAGCGTTATATGGTATTGTTTTTGTAAATACAGAAATGGTGATATGAGAAAGCATCAAAAGCCAAGTATCTAACTAGTATGATAATCCTACAGAATGAATACTTTTGAATGTACACTCGATTATTGTAGCTGTTATCAAATTTTAATCCAGAACAGTTTCATGAGATGGGAAAGTACTCAAATCACAAATTCATGTCAAGTGATTAACTCATATATTCTTTTTAGAAGTATGGTACAAAAATTATATAAATGGTTTAAATAAGATGAAATACACCATAAGCAGATTTCTTTTTCATGATTAAAAATTTATCTTTGAAAAAGGTCTAAGTTGACGACAAGCATGTTCCGTATTCTGTGGATTTCAGATTATTTTTTCGATGGCGAGACGAGAAAGCATTGAAACCAAGCTTTGAATGCCAAGTATCCAACTAGTATGATTATCCGACTACAGAATGGATATTTTTCAAATTACACTCAATTCTTGTAGCGGCTAATGTGAAGATGAGAAAGTACTCAAATCACAAATTCATGTCGAGTACTTAACTGATATAATTTTGAAAAGGTTAAGTTTAAAAATTATATAAATGGTGGAAATAAAATAAAATACACCCTAAGCAATTTCTTTTTTCATAGTAAACATTTACCTTTGAAAAAGGTATACTTTGACGACAAGTATGTTCCGTATCCCTATAGTTCGTTGTTGAATAAATTCTTATGCGACTAAATTTTGTTATGTGTATAGAACTCTGAAAGTATCTGTTTAATCTCAGTCCATCTAAATGTATGTAAAATAATAATATGATTCAAATCTAATATATTTTTGGGAACACAGATGTATCACTTCAATAGACATTTTTACCAACGCACTATCGTTATATATTCCAGTTTATTTTTTCAATGATGACATGAGAAAGTAGCAAAATCTAGCATCAACTGACAAGTATCCAACTAGTGTGATTAGCCTCATACAGAATTAATATTTTTCCAAAGTAAACCTTGAAGCAATTGTTGCACGATCTGTTATTAAATGTCAATGCACTCCAGATCAATTCATCCTCGTTCCGATAGAATGTACTGTAAGGGCAACTCAAGCCCTTAGCATGTAACTGTTTGATGATGCTAAATAATTATTGGTTGAAAGGAGCATGAAAGTATTAGTTATGAGATTGCGTACATATATGCGCCTGCGAGCGCGGGACGCGATATACATGAATCGCCGCGTAGATTCAAAATGTATGTATATAGATATATCTAACCATATGCAGAAAATATGAAAGTCGGAATAATACTGAAATGATGCGTAGGACTATGTAAAATCGAATTATGCGGACATACGGCTCGAGACGCCATTGTTACGGGACCAGTAGAAAAAGAGCGAACTATCCAGATATACTTGATACACTGTAATACCAGTCAACAAATTACGCGATCTGTTGACTGCATTTGTGGCGTAGTTTATTATGAAGAAATATGATTCAAGCTAAATTCGAGTCTGCCTAAGTAGTACTAAGATCCTTATGTGGAGATATGCGAACGAATCGCAACACATTACGTAATAATGCTATTTGTTTATTGTTAATTATTTTTACATTATATTTTTCGATAAAACGTTACAATAGCCATTCGTACGTGATCTCCAAAATGGAATACAAGTTGAAATATGAAAATCGAATTATTACATCGCGAATAAACAATGTCAACAGCTTATTGATTAATTATGTTGACACGGATTGTGACGTTGATTTTTTATGAAAGTTAAAACTGTTTGCGGATAAGTTTCGAGAACTAAGGCCTCGATCGTCTAATGTTGAGTTTTTGGCAAATATAGATGAAAACATCCAAAAGTTATAAACAATTAGTTGAATGTTATAAAATATTGAACTTAACAAAAATATCTCGACATTAGGCAATTGGTATTATTCTCGGACTTTGATAGACGGTGAATACGCGTATGTAGCGACAATAGTTATTGCATAATTGGAGTCAACAAATTGTCAAAATTAGTGAAACCCGTAAAAAATGAACTATGAGAGCAACTGTAAATATCTCGATTATAGACACATAACGAACCAGTATGCGACTTCACACTGTGACGTTTATCGGCATTTATCAAATAAGTAAGCTAAAAAACGAGTCAACGCGATACCCTGCGATGGTGCGTTAGACTATATAAAGGGCCGCCCGTCCGCTAACGGGGCATTCTTTCGCGAGCATCGGTAGAGCGCGTATCGGAATACGATCGTCTCCGCGTGCACATTGCATCATGTATTGCGAACGGCCGCGAATCTTATACTTGCGCGTTAATTGTAATCTCTTTGTAAATAGATTTTCGTAGTATTCAATAAACGAGTAACTTTATTTTTTATCAATTTTTTCGTAATCATTTACCATGTCCGAACCATATTAAAATCACAGACGCTTAACCACATGTTGGCAGTAGCGTTTTACAATCACTCACTTGCGAAGCATCTAACCTCTCGTAGGAAGTGATGCTGCATTTGAGTGCATTACACCCACATATTAGCCGGCTGGCCTAACCACATGTTGGAAGGGGCCAAGCTAGGTGACACGGCTGTTTAACCAAGCGTTGTGGTTCATTGCCCAATGCCGGTGTTTTCATGCCAAATACACGATTTTTACACTTACAAATCTTAACACACACACACACATACAATCTACGTAAGTGGGTGTCCTGTACGAAACCCTGCAACTTCATTTTGACGAATATGATACATGGCAATTTATTCAATGATAACGTTTCATGATAAAGTAAATTCAAATACTTGATATACCACGAGTATATCTGGCGACCGTGAAAAAAATGCCCAAACGTGCCTATAACCGATAGGTACGTCACAGTACTCAAATCCAAAATCGATGTCAAGTAGTTACATACATTTCAAATACATCTACCAATGTTGAGATAGAAAGTACCACTTTGTATGGGTTCAGTATTAAATTCATAATAATTTAAAATCGAATGAAATACTCCATAATCGAAATAATCTTCCTCATAGACTATGAGAGTTGTACTATGAGTCATAGTACAACTAACGATTTTCATTAGAATCTCAAATCGCAATGATAACTACATGAATGAAACTTTTTGCATTAAAATTCTTAACGTTCAAATTTCACAATTCTATATCATGATATTATTTTCATTCTTCAATTGAAATGTATTTATTTTTGTTCACCTCTTTTTTTCTTTTTTTTTAGTGAATGGAATTAACAAATGCATTGTCGCGTGCCGCTCGGAGGTTTACCAGGCGCCACTTTACGAGCGCGCGGGGCGGGCTAGACCAACGGCGCGGTATTGTTAAGGGGTGCACGTGCCCTTGCTAGAGCGCCATGTCCTAATAAGGACCACGAAGGTGCAGTAAAGCTATTCGGGGGAGCGAGATCGGTTCGGCTCCGCCTTGCGTAGGCGCATTGTCTATGGCTACACGACCGCGCGATAGAATGGCGCTGTAAGTCACTCAGGTATAGCCCACATCTTGACGATTGCCTATACGAGCATGCACAGCAGGGGGTCAGGAGGCAGCTGAGGTTACGGTAAGGAGTGTTACCTGAGGAAATAAAACTGTACCGTTCGTCCAAAAGATATAGACAGCCATCAACTAAGCCATGAGAGCAAGGATAATTTATGCATCCTTTCTTTAAATCAGGCGGTCGTAAACCGCGACCACGTGAAAAAGTCAGCGCATCACGATAAAAGGGATGGTAATACCCGGTGCCGAACCAACGCCACTCAGCGAAAAGTTATGCATCCGGCACACCACCCGGGGGCATTTTACGGAGAAAAACTACATGTGAGGGCAGCGATAAAGAAGGGCTTGCGCACATACTGAGCAAGGAGAGCAGCTGCCCGGTCCTAGGTAAACTAATAAAAAACAAGGGAGTCGCTAACGAAGGCTTAAGAATCAATTTGCCGCTGTCCGATTTCTAAGAAACGCATAGAAGTCGACCAGATGGATTGAAATAAAACTGAAATTATTGCAGCAGATTTCCGGTCCACCGCGACCCTCTGCTAGCCCTCCACCAAATCACGGGTGGACTCGCTCTATATAAACCGGGGGTACAGCCGGAGGAGCTTGGCTCGCCCCCGAACCTTTGCCGGTCGCAGTTCTTATTTTGATTCCGCGTTGCTCTGTCCGTCGGTAATTTTTAAGACATTTGTAACGAACTGTATTAGGAATTTAAGTTGTTTCAATAAAGAAGTTTATAAGTTTAATAAATTGTTCGTTTGATCATTGAGTTCACCTTCAACACAGTACTAGTAAATAATCAGTTATTTGAATTAGTCGAGCCGTTTTGATCTTGGATTTTTCAAAGAAAAGCGCAACGCGCAGTAACGTAGAGTTGCGAGAAAAGAGTCAAATTCACCGCGCTTCGCAAGGAGTAGCCTGACCGTCTGCTGTGACGAGGGACCCGACCGTAAACTGACAACAGCAGCCCGGCCCCGAGCAGCCACCGACTCCCAGTCTCCTCTGCAAAGTGAATAACCCTTTCTATTGTCCCCGCCACTATTATAAGTGCTGTTAGGCCCCTGCACTGCTCCGCTCTCTTGCACCAGTTTTCCCAGCCGAAAAGTCATCGCCCCATCCTGTCTCACGCCGAATCGGGAAACGCGATCCGTATTTTGAACCCGGTAGAATTCCATTCAAATTTACGGCTTCTCCGTACGTCGGACGTAACAGCATACTTGCCATGGGCCCGTTGTTTCACAGTTTCTCGATGGGCCGTGTATTCGTATTTTATTTTTACTTTACATACCAATGTAAACTTACAATTATACTTAACCTTATTACTTTATTAATCAAACTACATCTTATCGGCTACACGTTAGAGAGCGTATCTCTACTTGGGAGTATACAGCTAGAGAGAGTGGGGGTCAGCCTCGCACAGCTGACCGGCCTCACCGTTGTGACGCCCGCTTCTATTCAGAGATGGCCACGGGTTCTAACCCTCTGAATCATGAGTTGCAATATTTACTTATTAAAACAGAATTATGGAGGGTGCACACTACATTACGGTAGAAAAATAGTCTCCATAGTACACAATTACAAACAGTTACTCTAAAACAATAAGACAATGCTCCGGCCTATTAGACTGGGACATGCTTCATTAGCTTATCTGAAGGCATTGCAGAGAAAATCCATAGATAACAAAGATTCGAATGAAGCTAAATTTGACAACTCAATATTGGACTGTGGAATATGTATGCTTGCAAAATTAACAAATTGTCTTTCAAGTCGACACGTAGACGAGCAACTGAGCCATGTCAAATTATTCATTGGGACACAATGAGTATTATAAGTACAATTTCATAACCAAAAAGATATCGGTCCATTTCGGTTTTCCTTGACGACTACTCAATAATAAGCATGGTTCATCCAATAGAAACAAAAAACAAGACCAGCGAATGTTTAGAAATCTTTGTACGGAGTGCGCAAAATTTACTGGGAAATGATGCTAATGTTTGTTATTTCCGATCAGATAGAGGTACTGAATATGAGGATAATTATACAGTTGAAGTTTCAAATAAACTAATGGCGGAACAGCAGTTTGCATGTCTGAACACACCATGTTCAGCTACACCAGCATCATGGTGTAGCTGAACAGTTCAATTAAACGATACGAAAAAAGGTTAGAGCATACATATTCGATTCGAAGCTTCCGAAAAATATGTGAGGCTTAGCTCTCAGCGATGCCATACACACATATAATAGAACTTCACACACAATGATTACACATATTTTTGAATGGGACTAAAGCACTTGCATATATCAATATAGATTTAAAACTGACTGATTCATGATTAATATATGTATTCGAATTTTATGAAAATGAATACTGTCGTCTGAAGAGCAGCATACTTAGATATTGATGTAGATGTAAGATACAATAAACACACAGATAACTTGTTTCTGAATCTGTTACATAGTCGGGAGGGAGTGTTAGAAATACGCCTATGTACACAGTCTATACCTGTGAGTTGCGTCCCTCCGGCGCGCCCCTCTCTCTCTCTCACCTTATGTGGGCCACACCTCGGGCCAATCAGTCTAGCGCTTATAATACTACTTATAATAACCATGATTCAGTATAACTGTGTGTTGTTTATTGCTTCACCTTAACTATATACATCCATTATCACAAAATATTTTTCAATTACTTGTATAAAGTATAGGAGACACGTTCTTTTATAGATTTTATCATCATTCGTCGTCATGACTGACATACTACATTGAAGTTTTACTTCTGTCGGGAGTCTCGAGGCTCCCACCGGTTCTTCTGTCATACTAAGAGTAGAATATCCTTCTGATCTTATCTTTGGCTGAAGAGAATTCTACGCCTGACAGACAGCTGCTTTGGCCACAGTGCAGAATAAGACCACTTATCTTAACAGGATAGGAGCGCATTTTCCTACTCGCGTACATTTCGGATGAGAACGGCCTTACGTCACATTGTCACAGCTTGCTCACTGGATTCTTACACGCAGACATATACTCTTATTTGCACATTTAGATTATTGCATTTAATTATATTCAAGTAATCAAGGGAAGTGCACATTGCAGGAGTGCAATGCTTCGCAGATTTGAAAATGAAGAATGGAAAAATTGGGTGGGGCAAGGCTGGGCCATAACAACGCTGCATTTTAATATGGTGGTGAATACTTTCCATAATTCAAATATTGTATAGATGGCCGATCTTTAAGGGCCAATCCAGTGGGAATTGGAGAAGAGAAAATCACAAAATCCACCACATATTTAGTTGATGCGACGTTTTTCTAGAATGGTATACTGGCCCCATCAGGCTGAAAATTTTATTACCCAAAAAAAAAACACGTAATAAATGGTATAATCTATATACAAAACAATCAATGGAGTGACAATAAGCAATTCTTTCTCACCAGTTTTGAATAAATTCATGGTATAAAATTCGGCAGTGGAAGCAGCTGCTTCCACTGACATAGTCAAACTATTGTGTATAGCGCTTACAGTAGTGGTCTTATATACCATCAGCGACGTTGGTGTGGTTGTTTTAAAGAATCTTGTTGAGCTTCCTATACGTGTGACTGAGATGTTGAGTGTCTTCCTTCGTATCAAGTGTGTGTTGGTACATATTGATGTGGAGCATTTCCAAAATAAGTCGTTTCTTATAACTCGCTTCGCGGTCTGAAATTTTAACATTATCCTAATCGAATGTGTGAGTACTGTTTTCTTTGATATGCAATGGGACAGTTAGTGGTTTAATAGTAACTTCTTGATATTCTGTGATTCTATGATTCAATTTTCTTTTCGTTTCTCCAATGTAACATGCCGGACAGTCATTACATAGTCAAATTTATATACTACACCCGTTTGATCTAATATCTCTGTTTTATCTTCATTAAGTTTCATTGTGTTTGAGAGATTATGAATAACTAAAGGAACTGTTCTAATATTTAATTTTAGAACTCTTTATATAATAGTAAGATGACTTGTTTTGGAAATGCCCCACATCAATATTTACCAACACACACTTGATAGGAAGGAAGACATACAACACCTCAGTCACACGGGTAAAAAGCTCAACAAGATTTTTCATAACAAACACACCAACGTAGCTAATGGTATATAAGACCACTGCTGTTAGCGCTATACGCAGTAGTTTAATTGATAATAGCAGTGGAAGCAGCCGCTGAAATTATTCAAAATTTATGAGAAAGAATTGTTTATTGTCACTTCATCGATTATTTTGTATACAGATTGTACCATTCACTACGTGTTTTTTTGTGTAATAAAATATTTAGCCTTACGAGGCCGCGGCATAGCCTCCGACAGAGGCGAGAGTATTTGAACGACCACTAATAAACTTTGGATTTATATTTGCAGTCTTATTCTTTCCTGACCTGCACCAAGTCCTACAAGTCAACCATTCTGACGCAACGTCGCATCAACTGAATATGTGGTGGATTTTGCGATTTTTCCATTTCCACTCCACATATGAATTGGCCCTCAAAGATAGACCATTTATACAATATTCTATCGCTGCATTTTTATACGAGAAAAATAAACTCCTTTGATGTTTGCTGAATTCTAGAATCTGATGGGAATCAGCTAAATTATCGGCAAATAATTTCGATGAATAACTAGAATATGAGAGCAGGGAACAATACCGTAACCACCGTGTTTCTTTAAAATTCCTTTCTCCGGTAACTTTGTTAGACTGTTTGGAGGTAGGTCAATAAAAGAGACAACTTCTTCAGTTCTCGGACCTGCATCGTCATCGTCAAGTCCTAGTCGTTTCATCGGTGGCTTATGATCTCTGCAAATATAAAAATAGAATTGATTCACGTTATAAATAATATGAATTAATATTCGTGTACAAATTTTGAGAGATTTATGAACTATAAAAGCATCAGGAATGTATTTGCTTGAGAAAAGAATTAAATGGATGATCTATCATCGCGCCAGTACTCAAAATTAGCATAAACTTCATTAAAAATTTGAGTAGGCGAAAGATGTGAGATATATATTCTGTTACGTGACCTCAGCTGAAGATTTTTCCCAATACTGAGGAAATGAAGAAAGTTACGAATGATGATGTATGGTTGACTCTCTCTTTTCAGGTAAAGGATATTCCACCAAATTCATATGGTGAATCTTTAGATAAATTGGTGAAGAGAAGAGTAAGGTTGGAGTCTATGAGATTTGATGAAGAATAAATAAATTCCAAACGTTCTCTTGTTGATGAAAAATTTATGTCCAGAAGACACCATTTTGAATCTGAATAAGTTTGAATAAGTACAATAATGAAGATCAATCCTAAGACCTTGAGGTTTACTGCATCCACAACTACATCAAGGATTGACATACTCTTGTAGGCACATCACTATTAGATCTATCATTGATCAGTTGATAATGTATTGATCAAGGAACAGCTGCAATAATTAGATCCGCATCAAAATAATACAGTCCATTCTAATTTCACGAATGGAAAGAAAGATGTTTCAGTCTCGTAATCATTCTCAAAGTAGCTCGTTCTTGATCTTGTCAGCGAAAGCTGCCCCAGAAAACTCAGCCATGTATATCACGCCACTCACCATTGATATGATAATATGTCTATTGAACATAATATATAATACGCGGCTTCAAATGCATAACAGACGAAAGAAAATTTATGGAAGTTACATAAATTCTTATTTTTCCGTGGCGAATCGAACGAGTACAGTCGAGGTCGTTTAGCTTTTGAACTGTCTCAATCGTCGTAAAAAAACAAAGCAGTTTCCACTGCAGCCGCTCGACGGAATAAGTTAATTTGATCGCTACAGTCCAATTTTGAGATTTTCGAATGTCAAAAGAATAAGTTCGACTCGTTTCACTGCGACGAATCAGAGAAGTACAATTGAAATCGTTTAGCTTACGAACGGACTAAATCGTCGCCGAAGAACGAAGCGGCTTACGCTTCGGCTGCTCGACGGGAAATCAGTCAATTCGATCGCAGCAATCCATTTTTTTGACGTCCAAATGTTTCAAGTATTCTACTGGTTTATTTTTCTCAATGATTCGAAAAACTGCAGTCAGTTAACCTACGATCTGACTGAATCGAAACTGAATCGTGCAGTTTTCGTTTTGTTTGTTCGAAGGAACATAATCAAATCGATTGCAGCAGTCCCATTTCTGGGCGTCCGACTGTTTCAAGGCATTATTCGGTTTTTTCATTCGTAACTTTCGGGAATACCACTATTGAAGTCGGTTCACTAATAAACTGACCTAGTCGTCATCGAAGAATGGAGCAGTTTTAGCTATGGTCGCTCGATGGAAAAACAGTCTCCTCCATCGCCCGAGTTCATTTTTTGTATGTCCGATTTCATCTATCATGAAAGTGCTTTATACATCTTCGATATCCCCTGAAACTAAAACAATCGAAGTCATTTTTCAAATCATCTTATTGAGTTGTCAGCAAAAAACGGAGCAGTTTTTACTGCACCTGCTAATTTTCCGTTAGAAAATGTATTTCAGTACTTATCGATTGTCGGATGCCGTTAGGCAATCTAATATGCCTGGAGAAAGCTTGATGTTACCTAATTTGTATTCCATTTGATTGAAGTTTCGACTCTGACTATTCGACGCCATTGTTGCATTCTCCCCTTTGAAACCGAGTTTTTGGATTTTGCTAACGTTTGACTCAGTCGAACGTATCAGTGGCTTTAACGATTTGAAACAAATGCTCACAGTATTCAATTTGCAATTGACGCCTCTTGTGTGATTCCATCAGAAAAATTACTTTTGTAGACTCCTCAAATGTTCGATGCATCATTTGATAAATAATAATTCGTCATGAATCGGAAAAATATTGTCACATTCAATTTGCTTGCGAAACGTCCGGTTGATTTTCATCTGTAAAAAATCGAACCTCTCCAAGTGGCGTCCTATTAAAAACATCGTGAAGTAATGAGTACGGAAATCTGTTGCGTTCTCGAATCACGATAGAATTCACCGTATAATCATCGTAGGTCAACGCTAATTTCGCAGATTCCGCAGTTACGCAAAAAATTTTTCTCAGTAATCACTGTTTCATTTTTCTCGCATTAACGATGGAGTTCATTGTACAATTAGCAGAGAGTCCAGGTTGTTGATTCTCATTCAATGCCAAAAAAAGCGGTACGCGGTTGTCTCGGGATCCCATTGTCGCTACAGCGGCCTTCTCGCAAACTTTTAGCTAGTCCAGTCAATTTTGTAGAAGCGTTAGTTCGTTAAATTAGTTTATCAAAATGGCCATGATTAATGTGCTTATCACCATATTGATGGAGTTTGTGAGGAGAGCAGGGACGGCGCTTCCCCGTATCTCGTTATTCTTCGCGGTTTGCGGAATAATAAAAGTTATTGACGATCATAATTTGGTCGAAATGATACTTTTATTTCCAGACTACAAGAATATAATTGTAGAAGTTATCTTTAAGGACAAAACGAGGAAAATCGGCAATTCTCAACGGAGAATTGTCCATGATCAATTGAATAAAGGTAGGTTTTATAACAAATAATTACTGAAATTCTGGATTCTCTCTAGTATTGACACCAGGAAACACCAAAAAAATTTTGGTCAAAATTGGTGACCCGCATCCCAAGCGGTCTCCTAGTTAGAGAAGTATTTAAGCTTGTTACAGTAGGTAGAGATGCGAATCTTCGCGTAGGTGTAAGTTTTAATCACGCGAACTTAGAATACTCAGGGGGTTTGCATTTTAGACCGCTGCATACTCTAACTCGCAGTGATTTCACTGCGGTAGGTGAGAAATTCGCGTGGATGTCCGTTTTATTTTAACTGTCACTTGTATTAAGAGGGTAGCCTACCTAAATTTCAACATAATTGAAAAACAATCGTATGAGGCTGTAAACTTTTATTCTAATTCATTTTTATACGGCGAGTTCAATGGCGTATCGACCACCCCCGAAAAAAAATTTTCTCACTGTAAACATTTTTTTTTAATTTTTCTGAAAGTACTTGGTATTTTTTTTCTCAGCTCCTAGAGATGAAATCGCAAAACTGATACTTACGATTTTGGACATTGTATTGAGGATACCTCAAAAAAATTTTCAACCCAAACCACTGAAAATAAGTCTCAATTATTCACCTCCTCCTGCATCACGTTTCCACCTTCATTCTGCAACGTCATAAAAACATCCATTTGATTCAGACTGAGCATTCAGCATTTCGACCCTCCCTATTCCTAAGGACATATCTCGGAGAGTCCCGAAATAAGGACGTACCTCGGGCGGCAGAATAATGAAGACGTATCTCGTGGGAGCGCAAAGTAAGGACGTATCTCGCGTGAGCGCAAATAACGGACGTATCTCGGACAAGCGCGAAATAATGTCGCAGCTCGCGGAGAATTGCGACTCAATATTGTTTCTCACTTCGATTGAAAATTATAATCGATCATAACCGCAAATAAATCTCAAGCATAGAATTAAAACTCGGCAAACATGAAAGCGATCATGGGGGAGAGTCAAAATATGAAGCATCTGTTTTTTTTTATCCATGAGTCAAAAGCACAGAAACGATGGTCAAGAGCCTATCTGACATTTATATACGTGGAAACGCGGTGGCTCTGTGCTCGACTGCGCTGGACTGCGCTAAGACTACAGGCCAAGCTGCTCTGACTGCAGTCGCAAGTCGCGGGCGCTTAGCAACTAGTAATAAGGCGCAGTTTTTCGTCTCTCGTTATTGGCTTGTAGTTTAAATTCAAGAAACAGACTAGCCACAATCATATGATACTCACGGCAGAGCGTGTTCTTATTTTTGGTTTCCATATAAAACTGGCCCTACAGAGGTGCATGCCGGGAAATCCGGGAATCGAACCCCGAGGAGTCTTATCCACGAATTGAGCCACCGGCCGCGGCGCGCGGCGGCTCATTCCACAGTTGATCACTGCAGTAGCCGCTGTTAGACTCGAGCGCTACCGTTAACTTCTTAAATCAGAATCAGAGTCATATCGACAGTGTACTGCAGTGCTTATTATGGATGTTATTAATAAACAAGCAGTGAAACGTGTAAGGTACTCGAGTAGCGAATATAGTGATCAGAATTGGTCTCCTACTGTTTTTAGAAGATTAATACGACTGACTAGGAGACCACTTGGGATGTGGGTCACCAATCTTGACCAAAATTTTTTTGGTGTTTACTTATGGCAATAATAGAGTGTATCCAAAGTTTAAGGGTCCAACGCTCCCAAACTTCCAAGATATTAATTTATGTATTTTAGTTAAAAACGCTGGTCTCGTCCCAAAAGACAATATGTCATCTGAGACGTATTTTCCTCACTGCACTACACTTTCACTGCTATAACTTGAATACCACATCACATTTTATCCTGAAAAACATATAGAAAGAGTAAATAACGTGTATACTCAACAACTCTCACTTCCATGTTTCACTCACATAGAGTGAAACATGAAATATATATGAAAAAATCAATGCTAATCGACTTTTCACTCTGTGCTTGGATACTGAAGCAATAACAATATGTGTGTGTTATAGTATGATATTGGTCGACACATGTTCAAAATTGAAGTTTCCATGAATAAAAATCAAGTCTGACACTGAATTGTTGTCTTATGATACTACATTTGTGGTTTTTGTGCTTATATACATGTTGTTATTGTTTCAGTATCCAAGCACAGCATGAAAAGTCGATTAGCGTTGATTTTTTCACATATTTCATGTTTCACTCTATGTGAGTAAGACATGGAAGTCAGATTTGTTGAGTATACACATTATTTACTCCTTTTATATGTTTTTCAGGATAAAATGTGATGTGGTATTCAAGTTATAGCAGTGAAAGTGTAGTGCAGTGAGGGAAATACGTCTCAGATGGCATATGGTCATTTGGGACGAGACCAGCGTTTTTAACTAAAATACATAAATTAATATCTTGGAAGTTTGGGAGCGTTGGACCCTAAAACTTTGGACCACCCAGTCGGTAACCGAATCTATTTTATATGAGGAAACTCTGCGGATCTGACCCGACCCTCACAACATTATATCTATATATTCCAAAACCATAGCTATAGATATACTGTACACGCCTAGAACCAATAACTATCCTACAATATCTTCATGAAAACGAGACGTTGGACTGCGCGGCTGTAGATATCAGCTATTAGACCACTCATGGACCATCTCACAAAGTTTCATTGTGATTGGACACCCGGAGGTAACATCCTCTCCTTGTCAGACATTCGCTAAATTGTGATTAAGAATTTTTAGAAAGGAAATCGTTAGAAAAACTTGAAGTTTTAAGAAATTTTATTCTGATTTTGATTTGATTTTGGAAACAGTTTTATAAGGCTTGGCCTTTTATGTGAATGATTTACAGAATTTGGGCAGTGTACCCTTTTGAATTCTTTTGCTGAAGATTTGAATTTAATATTCGGATTGTAGTACCCATCGTCAGTTGAATTCATGTATGATTGAATAATAAATCTTGGTAGTTCAGAAATTGAAAAAAGAAAAATTTGATTGTGAATAACGAGCCATAGTAGCTCAAGATATAGCATTTGAAAACTTGATTTGAGTTATTCATGAAAAGAGAACTTGGTTTCTTTCAAGTAAGTTATGAGGCTTGGCCTTTCGATTTTGAATTGAAATTTGATTTTTAGGCTAAGTACCCGTCGGAAAGTTGAAACATTGCAAAGACAAGGCTTGACTTTTACATGTATGATTTTAGAGTTTGGGCATTGTACCCATTTGAAGTTTGAATTTTCGGGCTATAGTACCCATTGAACATTTTGTAAGGCTTGGCCTTATAATTTCGAATTGAATTCGATTTTTGGGCTAGGTTCCCATGGAATATATATACAAAAGAAAAAAGAGAAAGAAAAATTTTTGGATTTTCATCAAAATATTGAATTTATGTGGTTATAACCGAAATTTGGAATCAAATTCAGAATAAGGTTCTGTGAGAGAAAAAAAAATTATACTCCAAGTTGAGTAAAAATATTCATTTATAACTCTAGTATCATGATTGAAAAAACGTTTGTCTATTAAAATCAAATGAAGTTTCCTCATAGTAACGGAGAAATCCCATTGTTAAGAAATATTTGTCATTATCAAAAATATTGACTTCCGTAAAGACTTCTGATCAGCGGAATTCCCATGAATGAAGAAAATATTGAGATAAGTAAAAAGTATGAAAGCCTTTCAGCCGCTCCATTGGTAATAGTTTTAGTGAAATCAAGAAAAAGCTATCACAATAATAGTAAATTCAAGACTTCTGATAAGTTACTTTACTAATTTTATTCTGAATTAGCAGAAGTCGGATTGAAATTCATTTATTATTATCTATTAATGAAGATGATATGATACTCAATAAGTTAGAAATTAATCAAGAATTGAAAAAAACCTTTTCTCTTAAAAGATATAATGTATAGTTTAAATATCTTCCTTCGTTAAATTTCATTGAATTTTTATCGTGGGCAAAAACATTGGTTATTCGACTGGGAAAAAGCAACTGTTTAAGCGTCGAAATAAACCCAGGAAACAAGAGAGGCCTAAGTATCAAAAAAATAGAGATCTGCTCAATGATTGGGCTACGTATTTTTTACTTCCTCTGGTAACGTTGAAAGAAGCCTGTCATTGTAAAGGAAATGTTCAAGGACTGGTACGCCTTATCTATAAAGGCGTATTGATGAACAAAAACCAAGTCTAAGCTAAATTAAACCATTTGCCGGACCCACCTGCAGGAAGAAGATTCTCGGAAACAATTCCATTGGCACCATCTATCAGTGTCATAGAAAAAGCTCATAATTGGTTAAAACAGATGCCCATCTGTCCTAAATTCAACTTATTTGAGCTCCATTCTCAAACTTGAAAGCAGAGGCTTTTCATTCAGCGGAATACTGTGAAGTCAAAGTGATTGCTGTTTCGATCAAAAATGGAACCATAAACAATTACCTACCGGAAAGTGTGAAAGAACGCACTATGGAAAGAGGATACACTGATAAGCCGACTCAGAGCCACGCGCCGCCTGTTGAAAGACCAGCTGTATTTTTTGAAGTCATCAAGTCTAAGGTGACAATCGCTGGAGCGCCAGAGCCTGCTGTGATAATAAATCAAGAGGCTCTTCGTGCAGCAGAAACCCATGTCATCTGAATCCTTCGCAACCATAGATGAATGTCCTATTCAAGTAGCTGAATTTAATGAGATTATCGATGAGGAATCACCTACGCTGGCCCAAGACGAGGCATTTCAATCTTTGTTAAAGCGTTCACAAGAAACTGCAGATAAATATATAAACATAAAGAGAAAATAAGATTGAATAAATAAAATCAAAAATCGATATTTGCCTTAAAATCAAATATGTAATCACTGTATTTTTCACTTCATACCTCTGATTTTGCAAGATAATTTAAATCACGCAGCTCAAGTAATCAATTTAGATCTTGGGTATGAAGCATTGCTACAGGATAAAGTTTTAAAAAATACATATTATACGTATAGTTTGAAATTGAATAATCAATTATTAACCAACCGGAATAAATTTCCAAGTGCGGAAACTTTCATTATTTATCGCAAGTGTAATCCACGATAATTCCAAATTGATTCAAATCTAAGATCTACAAATTACTATATATCAAAATTGAAAATTTATAAAAGTTTACGTGAAGAAAAAGCGAGTTTGTTCGACGATATCGATCCTTATTGCAACAATTTGTTCAATGACTAAATTTAAGCTAAGAATCATTCATGTCTTATGTATTTCATTAAATTTGAACGGATTTTGTATCGTTTATTAACGAAAAGAATTCAATTTAAGATAAATATTGAGTGAAACGGGTGCTAAACATAAAGATAAAAGAATAACTCGGAAAGCCACTCAGAATAGTGAAATTCTGCGATAAGCATTGAATCAATACGACCCATCCAAAAAAGAATCTACCAGAGAATCCGAGAGAGATACTTATGAGGAGAATAGAGCTATGAGAGATAAATTGAAATGGGATAACGAAAAGGGAAATGTCGAAGACTTCGGTTTTCGTCACACGACTCACTAGGAGACCACTTGGGATGTGGGTCACCAATCTTGACCAAAATTTTTTTGGTGTTTACTTGTGGCAAGAATAGAGTGTATCCAAAGTTTTAGGGTCCAACGCTCCCAAACTTCCAAGATATTAATTTATGTATTTTAGTTAAAAACGCTGGTCTCGTCCCAAATGACTATATGCCATCTGAGACGTATTTCCCTCACTGCACTACACTTTCACTGCTATAACTTGAATACCACATCACATTTTATCCTGAAAAACATATAAAAGGAGTAAATAATGTGTATACTCAACAAATATGACTTCCATGTCTTACTCACATAGAGTGAAACATGAAATATGTGAAAAAATCAACGCTAATCGACTTTTCATGCTGTGCTTGGATACTGAAACAATAACAACATGTATATAAGCACAAAACCACAAATGTAGTATCATGAGATAACAATTCAGTGTCAGACTTGATTTTTATTCATGGAAACTTCAATTTTGAACATGTGTCGACCAATATCATACTATAACACACACATATTGTTATTGCTTCAGTATCCAAGCACAGAGTGAAAAGTCGATTAGCATTGATTTTTTCATATATATTTCATGTTTCACTCTATGTGAGTAAGACATGGAAGTAAGAGTTGTTGAGTATACACGTTATTTACTCTTTCTATATGTTTTTCAGGATAAAATGTGATGTGGTATTCAAGTTATAGCAGTGAAAGTGTAGTGCAGTGAGGAAAATACGTCTCAGATGACATATTGTCTTTTGGGACGAGACCAGCGTTTTTAACTAAAATACATAAATTAATATCTTGGAAGTTTGGGAGCGTCGGACCCTTAAACTTTGGATACACTCTATTCTTGCCATAAGTAAACACCAAAAAAATTTTGGTCAAGATTGGTGACCCACATCCCAAGTGGTCTCCTAGTGAGTCGTGTGACGAAAACCGAAGTCTTCGACATTTCCCTTTTCGTTATCCCATTTCAATTTATCTCTCATAGCTCTATTCTCCTCATAAGTATCTCTCTCGGATTCTCTGGTAGATTCTTTTTTGGATGGGTCGTATTGATTCAATGCTTATCGCAGAATTTCACTATTCTGAGTGGCTTTCCGAGTTATTCTTTTATCTTTATGTTTAGCACCCGTTTCACTCAATATTTATCTTAAATTGAATTCTTTTCGTTAATAAACGATACAAAATCCGTTCAAATTTAATGAAATACATAAGACATGAATGATTCTTAGCTTAAATTTAGTCATTGAACAAATTGCAATAAGGATCGATATCGTCGAACAAACTCGCTTTTTCTTCACGTAAACTTTTATAAATTTTCAATTTTGATATATAGTAATTTGTAGATCTTAGATTTGAATCAATTTGGAATTATCGTGGATTACACTTGCGATAAATAATGAAAGTTTCCGCACTTGGAAATTTATTCCGGTTGGTTAATAATTGATTATTCAATTTCAAACTATACGTATAATATGTATTTTTTAAAACTTTATCCTGTAGCAATGCTTCATACCCAAGATCTAAATTGATTACTTGAGCTGCGTGATTTAAATTATCTTGCAAAATCAGAGGTATGAAGTGAAAAATACAGTGATTACATATTTGATTTTAAGGCAAATATCGATTTTTGATTTTATTTATTCAATCTTATTTTCTCTTTATGTTTATATATTTATCTGCAGTTTCTTGTGAACGCTTTAACAAAGATTGAAATGCCTCGTCTTGGGCCAGCGTAGGTGATTCCTCATCGATAATCTCATTAAATTCAGCTACTTGAATAGGACATTCATCTATGGTTGCGAAGGATTCAGATGACATGGGTTTCTGCTGCACGAAGAGCCTCTTGATTTATTATCACAGCAGGCTCTGGCGCTCCAGCGATTGTCACCTTAGACTTGATGACTTCAAAAAATACAGCTGGTCTTTCAACAGGCGGCGCGTGGCTCTGAGTCGGCTTATCAGTGTATCCTCTTTCCATAGTGCGTTCTTTCACACTTTCCGGTAGGTAATTGTTTATGGTTCCATTTTTGATCGAAACAGCAATCACTTTGACTTCACAGTATTCCGCTGAATGAAAAGCCTCTGCTTTCAAGTTTGAGAATGGAGCTCAAATAAGTTGAATTTAGGACAGATGGGCATCTGTTTTAACCAATTATGAGCTTTTTCTATGACACTGATAGATGGTGCCAATGGAATTGTTTCCGAGAATCTTCTTCCTGCAGGTGGGTCCGGCAAATGGTTTAATTTAGCTTAGACTTGGTTTTTGTTCATCAATACGCCTTTATAGATAAGGCGTACCAGTCCTTGAACATTTCCTTTACAATGACAGGCTTCTTTCAACGTTACCAGAGGAAGTAAAAAATACGTAGCCCAATCATTGAGCAGATCTCTATTTTTTTGATACTTAGGCCTCTCTTGTTTCCTGGGTTTATTTCGACGCTTAAACAGTTGCTTTTTCCCAGTCGAATAACCAATGTTTTTGCCCACGATAAAAATTCAATGAAATTTAACGAAGGAAGATATTTAAACTATACATTATATCTTTTAAGAGAAAAGGTTTTTTTCAATTCTTGATTAATTTCTAACTTATTGAGTATCATATCATCTTCATTAATAGATAATAATAAATGAATTTCAATCCGACTTCTGCTAATTCAGAATAAAATTAGTAAAGTAACTTATCAGAAGTCTTGAATTTACTATTATTGTGATAGCTTTTTCTTGATTTCACTAAAACTATTACCAATGGAGCGGCTGAAAGGCTTTCATACTTTTTACTTATCTCAATATTTTCTTCATTCATGGGAATTCCGCTGATCAGAAGTCTTTACGGAAGTCAATATTTTTGATAATGACAAATATTTCTTAACAATGGGATTTCTCCGTTACTATGAGGAAACTTCATTTGATTTTAATAGACAAACGTTTTTTCAATCATGATACTAGAGTTATAAATGAATATTTTTACTCAACTTGGAGTATAATTTTTTTTCTCTCACAGAACCTTATTCTGAATTTGATTCCAAATTTCGGTTATAACCACATAAATTCAATATTTTGATGAAAATCCAAAAATTTTTCTTTCTCTTTTTTCTTTTGTATATATATTCCATGGGAACCTAGCCCAAAAATCGAATTCAATTCGAAATTATAAGGCCAAGCCTTACAAAATGTTCAATGGGTACTATAGCCCGAAAATTCAAACTTCAAATGGGTACAATGCCCAAACTCTAAAATCATACATGTAAAAGTCAAGCCTTGTCTTTGCAATGTTTCAACTTTCCGACGGGTACTTAGCCTAAAAATCAAATTTCAATTCAAAATCGAAAGGCCAAGCCTCATAACTTACTTGAAAGAAACCAAGTTCTCTTTTCATGAATAACTCAAATCAAGTTTTCAAATGCTATATCTTGAGCTACTATGGCTCGTTATTCACAATCAAATTTTTCTTTTTTCAATTTCTGAACTACCAAGATTTATTATTCAATCATACATGAATTCAACTGACGATGGGTACTACAATCCGAATATTAAATTCAAATCTTCAGCAAAAGAATTCAAAAGGGTACACTGCCCAAATTCTGTAAATCATTCACATAAAAGGCCAAGCCTTATAAAACTGTTTCCAAAATCAAATCAAAATCAGAATAAAATTTCTTAAAACTTCAAGTTTTTCTAACGATTTCCTTTCTAAAAATTCTTAATCACAATTTAGCGAATGTCTGACAAGGAGAGGATGTTACCTCCGGGTGTCCAATCACAATGAAACTTTGTGAGATGGTCCATGAGTGGTCTAATAGCTGATATCTACAGCCGCGCAGTCCAACGTCTCGTTTTCATGAAGATATTGTAGGATAGTTATTGGTTCTAGGCGTGTACAGTATATCTATAGCTATGGTTTTGGAATATATAGATATAATGTTGTGAGGGTCGGGTCAGATCCGCAGAGTTTCCTCATATAAAATAGATTCGGTTACCGACTGGGTGGTACAAATTACCGATCGAGAATCAATAGATGTAGCATATAGATATGAGTATATCTAAATAAGCGCGCTAAGGATCGACGCGCGCATCCTGTATCACGACGTCTACGACCAGCAGAAAACAAGGAAATGGGTTACGCGTCAAAACAAGAGTTTATGCGGGAAAACTTCCCGCACGCCAGCACAGGATTCGCGCGCTTTCCTATACCTACGACGAGTGCAAGGGAGAGCGATAATACCCCTCTCTCTAACACGTTGACGCCCCATACCAATCTCCAGTATAAATAGCCCTGCGAACGAATAAAATTTATCATTACACTGGTAGCGATAAGACGAGCGAAAGCTCTGCCCGAACTGGGATTGGCATGGGTATATCTCTGTATATAACCTAATAAATGCCTCTTTGAATTCGAAATCAATATCTTTTCATTGAATTGTATTTCCATTCGAATTCATTTGTAGTGACTTTTAATACACTTAAAAGTGCCTAAGAATCTCTTCATAGCTGCACTTAGAAATAATTAAAATTAAAAGAAAGTACAATCGAAAAGAATATTTCACTTCATCTGTTTATATCAATTAATGATCAATACCAATGAACTAAGAGATTTATCATACTTATAAATTTTGTCTTGAACAAGTTTTGAAGTAAACTCACAAAAAACTTATATTTGAATTTCATCTTAATTTTCTAGGAAAAGAATTGAGACAATTCGATATTACACAAGCATTCATACTCTTAGAGTTATTACGTGGGGCAGGTCTTAAATAAAGGGTACACAGAGTTTACGGAAAGAAAGTATTTATTGATAAAGCGCGCCTTCGATTTCGTACACGACCGTACGAGCGTCCGAGCCGGTCGGCAATCGCGTGACTTGTGCATGGCGACCAGCGCGACAGCACCAGCACTCGCCGTGGCCGGCGGAGAGGGGAGGAGGGTCGAATGCATATATCCTACACATACATATCAATCATTCATATAATCTGAGACTTGGCTGCAGTGCGCTTCTTGGTAAAGATATGATAGTTCGAAATATCTGTCTGATTGAACTGTATTGCACTTTTCGATGATCGCATCATTGGATCCCTACTATACTAACCGAGATTGATAGCTCTGACTGCAGTGCGCTTTAGGAGTATCAGTCTCAATAATCAAAACTTATTGGATTCATTCAAGTCTGAGACCGGGTTGCATTGCGCTTCTTGGGGAAGACTGTCATTGATAGGTTTCATTGTTTGGGTTGTAGTGCACTTTTTGGAAACTTAATTCTATCTACTCATATTTGAACACATTGGAAGGAAAAGAACTTGAAAATTCATAACGTGCAAATCTGACCCGATTCATAAGACCCTGACAGTTATGAGTTGATCCATGTAGTATACAAAAATATTTTTTTTAAATTTTCTCTAACAAAATGGCGGCCGTTAGATAGCGTTGAAAAAGTACCTCTATTTTGCTTGTGCCGGCTCTCCTGGTCGCAATTTTGATCGGAAATAAAAAAATAAAACAAATTCACATTAATTACATTCACAGTTAGTAGATGAATTATCAAAAAAAAATTAAAAAAGAAATTTGCACTTTTTGGCGTATCTTTTTCGAAAAACTCAATTTTTTTCCATATTTAATAATAAAATATTACAATAATTTTCAATTCATCTGATAGGTAATACTATAATAAAGAAATCCTATAAGTTTCAGCTCAATCGGATAATTAGTTTTCGAGTTATCACCGGCATAAACTCCAAAAATGCAGTTTTGAGAAAAACGCGTTGAAAGTTTTAAATTACCGTTAAATCGTACTTACAACTTCAGGAATACCAACGAGCGGAGCAAGCATAGCCCAAGTATCACTAACAACAAATGTTGTGTATACATGTGCACCTACGATGTCATACACGCAAGCCCCCGCCTTCGTGCAATCAGCACATGCGCAGAATGGTCAACATATGGTAAGTCAAGCCCATAACACAGGCATGGTACCCCAGTCAGGGTTTACGGGTTGGTCAGGGCAGATGCCAGCTGAGATGGTCCGCAATCCACTGCACGGCCTAGGTGAACGACGTTCATCATTGATACACCAATCTATGGTCAATCACGGCCCAATAGAGAGCACGCGTCTAGAGGGCAATCCGGAAACACCTGTTGTACCAGAATTCCCACAGCAGGCGAAGCAGGTACAAGGCCCCAGTTGGAATTATATACAACCAACACCATGGCAACGACAGGTTCCAACATACCCAGGATACGAACCCAAATAAAGTAAACGAAAAACGAAACGTAAAAACGAAGTATCGAATATGCATCGATTACCGGGATCTCAACGAACGCACCCGTAAGGATGCATACCCATTGCCAACGGTTGATAGTATCCTGGATAAGTTAAGGAACGCGAAATTTATTTCGAAACTGGATCTATCGCAAGCCTACTATCAAATTCCGCTCGAGGAAGGTAGTAAGTAATACACAGCCTTTACCGTTCGAGGAAGAGGTCTGTTCCAGTTTAAGCGTCTCCCCTTCGGGATCACCAATGGCCCAGCTGCATTTCAGCGGCTAATGGATCGAGTCATCACCCCCGAACTAGATCCACATTGCATCACCTACCTGGACGACATTGTCATCGTCTCGACCTCCTTCGAGGAGCATCTTCGGATGCTGGAACTCGTGATCAAGCGGCTGAATGAGGCCAATCTCGAGATTAATAGGGATAATTCCGAGTTCTGCTGCTCGTCGGTGGAGTATTTGGGATACGTAGTTAATTCTTGCGGCCTCCAGGCCAACCCTGAAAAGATCGAGCCCATCCTCAACTACCCAGCCCCAACTAATATCCGCCAACACCGCCGATTCTTAGGAATGGTCGGTTGGTACGCCCGATTCTTGGGGAGCTTGTCGGATGACAAGATACCTTTGGTAGAACTCCTCAAGGAGGATGTGAAGTTTCACTGGGACAAGGAACAGGAAGAGGCATTCGCCCAGATAAAGAAAACCCTAACAAACCCTCCTATACTCATTCGCCCGGATTTTACCAAACCGTTCGCTATCCACACCGATGCGAGCGATTATGCCATCGGTGCGGTGCTGGCCCAGGAGGTCGATGGACACGAGCGTGTGTTGTTTGCCAACCGAGTGATGACGCCCTCCGAGAAGAAGTTCACGGTCACTGAGAAAGAGTGTCTAGCCGTCGTATGGGCTATCAAGAAGCTCCGGTCTTATATAGAGGGATATTCGTTCACGATCATCACCGACCATAGTAGCCTGTGTTGGCTACGCACCCTAAAGGACCCCCGGGGCCGTCTGGCCCGATGGGCACTTGAAATCCAGTCTTATGATTTCAAGGTAATACACCGGAAAGGAACAATGAATGTGGTACCAGACGCCCTCTCGAGAGCGTTCGAAAATACGGAAGCCATTGCGGCATTCGGAGAGATCGAGGACTGGTACGCCAGAAGGATGGACGAGATCCGGAAATTCCTGCACAAGTATCCTGTGTGGAAACTGGAAAACGGAATGCTCTACAAGCATCAACCAAACCCTCTCCTAGACCCCTTTGACCTGGATGGTTGCCCGTGGAAACTGGTCCTTCCCCAAGATCAGCGCAAACGGGCCATTTGCAAGGCTCATGATACGCCCGAGGCGGGGCACTTTGGTATGGAAAAAACATACCGCCGCCTTGAGCAGGAATTCGCCTGGCCAGAGATGTATAGAGACGTTCGACGGTATGTTAATAAGTGCCAAAAATGCCAACAATTTAAACCCTCCCAACAGGGCTCGATCGGGATGATGGGAAAACGGAATATAGAGGAACCATGGTCTGTTGTCGCAGCCGACCTCATGGGCCCTTACCCTCCTAGCTCCAGACGTTATACCAGAATATATTCTGGTCATCCAGGACCTGTTTACCAAGTATATCGAATGTCGGCCCATAAGGGCTAAGACTGGACGAAATGTATTACAGGCCCTGGAAGAGTTAGTCATTTTCCGTTGGGGCTGCCCTTTATACTTCCTTTTAGATAACGGGCGTGAATTTGTTAACGACACCGTACAAAAGGCATTAAAGGGTTACGGGATTAAAATAACGAATACCCCGCCGTACCACACCCAATCAAACCCCGTTGAAAGGGTAAATCGAGTCCTCAAGCCCCTGATTCGAACCTTTGTTAGTGCCGATCAGCGGGACTGGGATAAACATTTAAACGAGTTCGCATTCGCATATAACTCAGCGGTGCATACCTCAACGGTATTGTCTCCATTTTTCTTAAACTTTGGGAGACAACCTAGACCCGTTAGGAGTCTCAGAGAAGAGATAGAAGGCCCGTCTAAACTTAAACAATCTGACCCCGAAACTTACGCCGAATCGATGAAGCGGTTGCGCGCACTTCGTGAACTCGTCGCAGAGAATATCCACGCGGTATCCGATAAGCAGGCGAAATATTATAACCGCGGTCGTCGAAACGTATCGTTCACAGTAGGGCAGATGGTCTGGAAGAGCACACACAATCTCTCCTCCGCGGCCAAACACTATGCCGCTGGCCTGGCTCCACCCAAGGAGAAGGCAACGATTACCAAAATCCTGTCCCCGGTGGTTTTCGAAGTTCGCGAAGAAACTACCGGGAAACTGGTCGTGGTTCCCATTGGCGATCTGGAGCCCGTTAGGGGTGCGCCAGAAGACCCTCCACAACTAACCACATTGTCTGTTTCAGATAAAATTGCAAAGAAGAAAGAGGATGGAGGGAACAAGCCGACACAGCGAGCCTCCATCCAGAACTCACAGCCCTACAATGGGCCAGCAGCGCCGATACCGCTCGGTATCTCCCCAACGGGGCGAAAGAGCGGAAACGTCATCGACCCCGCTGTTTGTGGTCCCCCAAGCTGGGGAAGTCGCCTTCGGCCCCGACCAGTTCGGGCCTGTAATGGAGGCAAGTGAGTTTGGCGCGTACGACGCGGACCCGCTCCCCTTGCTGCCGATAGAACAACTCGCGGCGGAGCTGCGGAAGATGGAAGTAGCAAAGGAGACTACCCCAGAGAACGTTACACCGCTACCACTTCCGAGCTCCTCGGGTGCCGCGTCGTCCGCCGAACGAGCGGAGCTTGCCCCGAACGACGCAGACCTGTACCCGCACACCACCCTGGTGCGGGCACCAGCGGGCTTCTATATGCCCAAAGGCCTAGTCCAGCCCCGGCGTTGGCCGTGCTGGTTCTGCGCTTCCCCGTCCCATGGCTACGAGACTTGCCCGGGGAAAAAGGGAAAGATCCACGTATTCTGCCGGTACTGCGGGAACCGTGGGATCGAGAGTGCCAGCTGCACATGCGGGCTCGCTCGGTTCGGGCCACGGTTGGTGCCCACATAAGTGATGGAGGAAGCCACCCACCGCCAGATTCATATGGATGAAGTGAGCCGGAACCAGCGGAGGGACGAAGGACGACGCCGAAAAGAACGTGCATACCAAGAGCAACAGCGACTGGTTGCAGAGGCCTTCACGGCCGCACGGGTCGAATTCGAGGACCGGTTGTGGGAGCAGCGGCATGCTGGTGAGGACCGCCGCCGCCCGCGAAAACCAAGGCTCACCACACCAGCTGATCGCCTTCGGCAGGTCCAAGAAGCGCCGGACACCCCATGCGCCCGGGAAATTTCCCCGGCGGACCAAGTTCCCTTGGAAGAGGCGCAAGGCTCTGCCGATACTCGTAATGCCCCGGAGGGCAAAAACGTGCAGGGTGCGGATAGCACAGTAGCGGAGACAGAGCCGGAACCCTGCTGGACCAGCGTTGGGACATTTATTAATTTCCAATTAAAAATTAACAATTAATAATTTGATTTATTAATTCATCTACAAATAATTAAATTAAAACGACGACGAATTAATTAGTTAAAAGACCAATTAAGAATTAAAAACAGCTTTTTAATTCTTTTTGCTCGCTGATGGCAGAAGATATATCTCATTGCCATTAATTTATTTCACCTAAAGACTCTCTGAGAAAGCATACTGTTAATTACTTAGCAGCGGTTTTTCATGCATTTCTCATTCCACTGCGTTGAGGAAATTCCGAATAATAAGTTTTATCATTTCCATATTTCCACGTGTGAAATATAAATTATACAATAATGATAATAATGATAATAATAATAACTATGAAAATCCATCATGACATATCTTGTTCAGCACCTATAATTCAATATAATAATGTATTCATATCTGGATGAAATCAATGCTAATGTTGAAATTTCTCACTTACAAATATTTTTTATTCAAGTTTACTTTACAAAGTACCTTCTTTTCAAAAAGATCATTGGACATTCGATTGTCCTAATACATACCAGTAAACAGGACAAAGATCGACAGTATATATGTATGTGTTTTGTTTTCTCTCTATATTCCTTATGCATAGTATAGTCGGATATAACTATCATACGCCCCCGCACAATGTTTTTCGACCC
Organism: Aphelinus atriplicis; assembly: GCA_020882685.1. Classification (NCBI taxonomy): domain Eukaryota; kingdom Metazoa; phylum Arthropoda; class Insecta; order Hymenoptera; family Aphelinidae; genus Aphelinus; species Aphelinus atriplicis. Next base: position 59,806,884 of record CM037073.1, on the reverse strand, counting down.
CATGTTGGAATAAACTTCGTTTCTTTTATCGATACGTAGATCAATTGATTAATTAATTCAACGTTTCAATTAATTGAATTAAAAAATTTAATTCAATGAAATTATTCAATTCAATTATTATTATTCGAATTATTAATTTATTTATCCATTTAATTGAATTAATACAAACTCATTTTAATTTCAGTTCAGTTTGAAGAAATTAAAAGAACCAAAATTCAATTTAATTTAACATTTCAATTAATTAAATTGTTCCAGTTTTAATTCTTAATGTAGTATGGGTGAATTAAAAAATTTGTTTTTAATTCTTAATTGGTCTTTTAATTAATTAATTCGTCGTCGTTTTAATTTAATGTCTTTTTGAAGAATTAAATTAATAATTGTGGAGTTTTAATTAGTCCTTTAATTGAATTGACGATTTAATTAATTAATCCCAACACTGTGCTGGACGGAGGTTCACCGGGGACTCTTGCCCTTCCTACCGACGTGGGCCCAGGTGAAAAGTCTCCATGTGTGGTTCCCTGGCATGGAGGAGACCACAGCCATATTCCTCCCAGAGGTACCGGTGCTGAAGGAGCGCCAAACCCCCGCAGGAACGACCCTAGTGGAGACGGCCCGAGCGCTTTGCCGGCCGTTGCTGCCAGAGGGGGTAGAACTGCGCTACCTCACGATCGAAATCGCGGGGTTGCCGAAGCCCATGAAGATGCTCCTGCCGCAGTAACGCGGCAAACCCCTGGAGGTTGTGCCTTGAACATTTTTTAATTAGTTTCCTTTAAAGCCCCGGAGGGCAACTTAGTATATATCTTCGTTTTTTTTTCTTATCTCCTTATTTAGTTTTTATTTTTCTTGCAACACATGTGATCAGAGCGGAATTCACGCTCCTAGTCAATAAACTAGGCGTTATTGATATATTTGTTTACATAAAGCTCCTAATGGGAACTTAGAATTAGTAATCTAGTTTTGATACAAAGATTTCGCGTTTTCTTTTTGATAAGCTTCGTTTTTCCTAACTGCCCCTGTGAGGGAGACTTATACTTTTGTAAGAATTGTTACTTTTATAAGACCACCTCTTGGGATATTTAAGCCTAAAAGGTGAGGCTGATGTGATAATGGCGGAAAATAGCGCCAGATCAGTACCTGTTAGATTAAGCCTAGGAAGGGCCATATTAATAAACATGATATTTCATAAAATGTGCAGTATTCTTTTCTTTCCTTCGCAAGTGATATTAGACCCTACTTATGAAACATAATATAAGACCATGGCATTATTTTATAAGGCATACATATACATCTCATCCTCATTATCCATATCACTCACCATTAATTGCATGCATCATATTCCATTGAAATGTACGCTTGAATGCAGACAGCTGGGCCGATGGAGATCAACTGCAGCTGCGATGGTGAGTCCACAACTTTCTATGATGTACCCAGAGTCATAAAGACTCGCAGCGGGGCCGGGCGAGAGCAGGAGGCTCAGGAAACGGATAGTTTCCATCTAACGTTCGCGATAACCCGAATGGGAAACTTTATCAAGACCTGAGACCGAGAGGGAAATTCGGCTCCTTTCGAGGGCGCACGTACGCTTTGCTTTCCCTCCCATGTGGTTAATTTTGTGGCATGGACACGTGTAGAGAATGTGATATCTAGCTAGGTTACTGACGCCAAAGAGGCACGTAGTTTATAAGAAAATTTTGTTTCAAGTAAGCGAGAGATTAGACGTCAAGAGTCCACAACCTAAATTTTTATACTTTTCTTTTTCTAGTACCTATTTATTGCCAATCTATCTAGTTAGGGCGTACTAGCTCGTAGAGTCACAGCGCACACTGCGAGGGAAACCATCGGTGTTTACCCCTAATGTTCCGCGAAATTTGACCGCGACTAATCCATGCCATATTGTTTTGCGAGAAATACTATTGACCCCATAAAGTCACGAATGCGTAACAAACAAACGCGAAGGAGAGTGGCGAAGTTGAACCATCGGATGGTGCTGTGAATCTTGGCGGTCTCTGCCCGGAGCTCCGCCGCTAGGTCGAACCCTCAGGATTAGACCTAGGTCCGCGAGGGAGTAAACCGTCGACAGACCCGCAGAGAACGGCAGAACGAGTTCCAAAGAGCCGTCGGTTAGGGGTTATGAATGTGAGTGTGTCATCGCCGAGCCCAGCTAGGTACAAGCTCCAGGCAGTTCCAGCGCGAGGCCAAGACAACGGGAAAGTCCAAGGCCCAGCCAAGACCACAGTGAGGATGGAAGATTCCACCGTTAATCCCACGTCGGTAGTTGACAGGCTCTCAGAAGCTTCTTAGTTAAATATTCTCAGTTAATTTTTTTTCTCCTCCTCTTATCTATCGCTCACAAATCTTTTCTTTCTCTTCTCTTTCCTACCTTTTCTTCTTCTTTTCTTTGCTCTCATATTCTCCCCAAGGATGACAAAATTTTTCTATTGTTATCCGGACTTCTATGGTGGAGGAGAAGCCTACACTTCGAGGCTCCGTTACTCTCTGGAGTAATCGTCGTTCAAGGCTGGGGGAGAAGCTGGGGTAACTTCCCTAGAAGTCAACCAAGAAACCCGCTCAAGCGATACCGAAGAGGGCCTTAACACCCTCCCGAATAATGCTCGAGTCTGTTTGGGAAATTGTTTTTTTTTCTTCCCTACCTCTACTTGCCCAAACTTCTCTAATTGGTGCCTATCAGGGCATTTCTTCTTCTTTTTCTTCGCAGCTCACGGTCATTCTTCAACCAAGGAGCTTTCTATCAACCTACCTCCCATTGCAACCTGGGAAGGCACTCGATGCCTGCCCAGGTACTAGCTGGATATAACTAGCGTTTAAGGGAGGGGGACTTTGTGACGTGGCTTTTCGCCACGGCGCAACTGATTGTCCATTATGGATCAATTGGCCCGGGTGGTCTGTGGAATGGCCACTTGAGCGCCCCTGTACGATCGCGAGTTCGATCGCGATCATACTGGCGCCAGCGCCCCCGCACGGTGCCTCACAGAGTCAGGAATTTGGTCCGGCTAAAAGTCCGGATAAGACTCCGACAGTCAGTTGGATTTCCGTTGAGGTAGAGAGCAGGCCGGATTCGACCGACTGCTCCACAGGTCTCGATCCAGGTCACCTCAACGTCCTCTGAGTTCGCCCGTGTGCTTCGGCTACCGGTAAGCCTCCTGTCCTTGCCTAGGTTGCTGCTGGGTCCACGACGTTGCCCCGTCTCCAGGAGCCTCGCCATCGCGGTTGCAGCATCTCCAACGGCTCGGCAGGTAGGAGTGATTGTGTGTGTGTTAGCTCGCGATCGTGTCCGCGTCCGCGACCGCGACCGTGTCCGCGCCCACCGCGATCTATTGTAGCCCCTTTGGGGGAATAATTGTAACTCCCACCCGGGGAGCAGTGCCGACCGGCGTATCGACGCCGCCGGCCATAGTTGTACCATTATTAAATAAACTCGACCGTTGTTTATCGAATCAAACCCGGAATTCGTGGATTTTCCCTACACCCAAGATCCCATCCCTAGGAGAACGAGTCTCAGCTGGGCTCCCACGTGCGGTCGCGGACATAACCCCCTTGCGGCTAGCTCTGCAGCCGATCTCGACTCGACGGGCGCCGTCCTCGAGGTGGCTGGCGCGCGGCTGGCGCGCGGCACCGCAAAGCTCGTCGAGACGAGCAGTGTCGGGCCCTGGAGCAAAGCTCGAGGGCATACTCCAAAGCCAGTCACAACTTCAATCAGCAATCCCTTGGAAAAAACACTTGGAGTTCGAATTTCGAAAAAAGGGTTTCAGGAGCATATTCTACGGAAAATTTACTAACTTTTTATGAAAAAAAAAATCGATTTTTTTTTTCATTCTAACTGTATATCCCTCCTTAAGCAGAGTGTTTAATTGATGGTAATAAAGAAACAGAAGAGATTGTTCCAAGTATAGATGGAAAGTCGACATCTACCCCGATTTCCGTGAAAGATTCTCATTGATTCGAACCAAATATTACAAGCTCTCCAAAGCATACCGGAACAAACAGTGGGAGTGTTACCAGCAGACGAAATACCTTAACAGTGGACGAAACCGTGTGCATTTGTTGTTAACGTGAATGGGAGCTCTCAACCTGGCTCGCATTGGGATGCGATTTTTGCTGACTCAGATGGCGAAGGAATTTTCTTCGATAGTTATGGACTCTCACCAGCCGTTTTACATCATATCGACAGGCTTAGAAGAAATTGTAACGTCTACGAATGAAACATCCAGCGTATCCAGAGTATCGATTCGGATGTCTATGGTCACTATTGCATCGCTTTTTTGTATTACATGTCTACTGGTCATTTTCTCAACGATTTTTGCACAATATTTTTAAACAATACCAGGATGATTATTTGAGTGTATCTCTTTAGAAAAATATCATAAGACATAGAAAACATTGTAGGAAAAGTAAAAATGTTTGTAGCAGTTGTAAGCAATATTGTAAACCCAGAGAAGCATACATGTAATCATTTTTACCTCCCAGGTATTAGTAGTATTAAGAAGTATATGTAGTATGTGAGTACCATAAGTATCTTATACTAGCGTCCCCCGTCGCGGCTTCGCCCGCGAATATGTGTATTGAGTTCGAAATGTTATTCTCATTTATTGTTAAAAAACTCGTATGATATGTATTTATTTGTGAACTTTGTGTAATTTGATACTTTGTAATCATTGGAGTTGTAATTTTCATGTATTCTCTGAGGATTTCAAATTCATAAGACTTCTGGATAAACGACGTTCCTAGTTTTTGAATTTTGAGGAATGAATGTGAATTGGTTACGTGCATCCCCTGTACGTGAAAGAACAACATTCAATTGGCCGTGTGAAAAACATTCTGTTTGCAAAGGGTTGTGTACAACTTCATTAATGTTAATCACTGTATCGACAGAATAATAATGTTGTATTTCTCCATCTAACTTCCCGAAAATATTATTATTAATATCATGAACGGTAGCATTTCGAGGCGTCATGATTGCCCTTTTGCATAACCAATTGATAGGTTTGTCAGAAAGACTTTCAATTTCTGTATAGACTTTAGAAATCAGGTCCATGACTGTATTAACAGTCATTCCTACTTTTGTATCAATATTTATGTAATCATTTTCATTTGATACTTTCCCGTCTCCAATTTTTAGAAGTTCTGAAGGAAATTGCAAATCCTACCTCCAATGTGAACTCTCATATTTATTCGTAAATGTAATTTTTCTATCAAATTCCAAATTGAAGAACCTTCAAACCTGCTTTCACAATGTCAGCGCGAGTTCCTTTCTGAATCACAGGCAAAGTTTGCCGAAAGTCTCCAGAGAAAACGAAAGTTATTCCACCCATAGGTTTGTTATTAGATTTTAAATCTCGTAACGTGCGATCCAGAGCTTCAATATGCGAATGGTGACTCATAGTACATTCATCCCATACTGTAAGAGAAGTTTCTTCGACAATTCTGCATAGAGGACTATTTTTTCTCGGTGAACATATTGTATCTTGGCCGTTGAAAACGTTCAAAGGTAATTTGAACGTGGAATGGGCATTTTTGCCTCCAGCAAGAGTTGCTGCAATACCTGAAGATGCAACAGCTAAAACTAAAGCACCCGAAATACAAATTTGAGCTAATATTAAGTTGAGCAGAAAAGTCTTTCTTGTACCTCCAGGGGCATCAATAACAATTTTTTCCCTAGGCCATTATTAACACTGTTGGTAATGAGATCAAATGCATTCCTTTGATTTGCAGCCATTTTAGGTATATTAGATTCCATACAATGACGCATTCCCCCGTATTCTGATGGATCATACTCAAAAGCAGATCTTCCACGTACTATGAACGGGGCTCCAATCATTTGATCCTGACGAACGGCTTGCGTTCGTCTGGTTCTAATCGTATACCGCCCAATGTTACTTCTGGGTCTCGGCATTGATACCAAAATCATTTGGCAGCAGGGGACTGGGATTCAAAAGATCCCAGGAAGAGGCTGAGCTCATTTCCAAGCTCTCCTATTTGGCCGATAGAACGCTGACTCTCGCGCGAGAGAGCGCCGCGCTATACCTTATACACGTGCGACTCAACGCCTCGCCATCTACTGGCTCGCCGTGGTACTTGGTCAGCTACCCCCACCACAGAAAATTGCATTGTCTATTTCTCGGTTTCTACTCAAAATTTTAATATATTTATAAACATGCCTAGAGTGATCAAGAATCAAAAATCAAAATTTCATGAAAATCGGTTCAGTAGTTTTTGAGATTAGCGGCCACAAGAAAACAGGCTGTCCTTTTATACAGTAGTACTAGCGTCCCCCGTCGCGGCTTCGCCCGCGAATTAGAGGCCACAAAAAAACAGGCTGTCCTTTTATATAATATTATAGATATAGATCACTGTGTGAAATAAAGAAAAGAAGTTTCTACTCAAAATATCTACTTTTTCTACCGAAGCACCTCTCAGCACTTGAAAATATCTTCCATTCAAGAACATTATAGTTTATTTTGAATAATTTCAATCTTTATACGTTAGCGAACTTCAAGCCATGACTTGAAGTTCGCTCGGCTTTGCCTCGGCCGTCTTGATCCCGCGCTCCAGAAAATCCAACTTTCTGGCCATGTATCGTAATCTATAATTTAATACTTCCAACATGACCCCAGGGCGACTGAGAGCACCGGAAATACGAAATCTGACAAACATGCCAAATTGCCTGCCGTTACTTTCTATTCATATATCAATCAATATAATTATATATTGGAACACAAACACACACACACACACACACACACACACACACACACACACACACACACACACACACACACACACACACACACACACACACACACACACACACACACACACACACACACACACACACACACACACACCACACACACACAAATGCACATAAGCAATCGCACTCAAGTGCGCGCGTACCGCATCAACTTCGAATTTGGAAAAACGCCGCTGAATAAAGTTAAACCTGAAATAGATCTTCGTATAAAGTGAAATCTGGAATAGTTTTTTCTTTAACCCTTTGCGGCATGGTGGTTAATATGTTAACCACCTATTTCGTCCTATAAGATTTTTATTCATAAAAATTTTATTTATCGGTGTATATGAATGGTAATAGATTCTCCTGATAGCTAGGAAGTCTCTCTATAATACTAATTAACAAAAATTGATATTTTATTTGTTATTAGATAGTCGTAAATGAACAAATTGCGGAAAAATGGGATGGTTTTCAAAAATGAAAATGATGGACCAAAACTTTCAAAATAGCGTATTTTTGTCTGAAAATTTTTACTCAAGGGTTATTAGGATCGCTGATAATGGATATGCAATCAGTTTTATAATTTTCCTGCATTCGAGATGGCGGAATCAACATGGCAGACTGGAAATTCCAAAAATAACGTATTTCATGCTGAAAATCTATTCGCGCGGGATTTTCGAGGAAGCTGTAAGTAAGTTTGATGTTATATCGTCGCTTGGGAGGAAGAACGTTCCATTTCAGAAACTTGCTATAAAAAGTGCCATTTCAGAAAAAATCTATAAAAAGTGCCATTTCGGAAAATTTCTATAAAAAGTGCCGTTTCAGGAGAAATTTTTTCCCTCGGAGTTTTTCTGACTTCGGGGATGATGTCGTATGCATGTGTCTGTATGTACATGTGTGTATGTGTGTGTACACATTTACATTACATATTTTCTTCATCGATGGATTTGGATGAAAATTGGTATCTATACGTTTTTGAGGTCGCTGATTACGAATCCGTCCTCAGATTTTAAAAATTCGAATTAGAGCCTCTAAGATCACCTAAAAAAAATTTGAAAAGGTACTGGATTTTGATGAAAATTGGTATGCGTGGGTTTTTGAGTTTGCTGATCACGAATCTGAACTCAAATTTAGGAAATTCAAATTAGAGCCTCGAAGATCACCTGACAAAAACTTGGAAAAAAATTAAATTTTGTTGAAAATCAGTATACATGGGATTTCGAGGTCGCTGATTACGAATCTGACATCAAATTTTAAAAATTAAAATTGGAGCCTCTAAGATGACCTGACTAAAATTTGGAAAAAAATGGAATTTTGTTAAAAATTACTATACATGGGATTTCGAGGTCGCTGATTACGAATCCGGCATCAAATTTTAAAAATCAAAATTAGAGCCTCTAAGATCACCTGACAAAACTTTGAAAAGATACTGGATTTTGATGAAAATTAGTATACGCAAGTTTTTGAGGTCACTAATTATGAATCCGGCCTCGAATTTTGAAAATTCAAATTAGATCGAGCCTCTGAGATCACCTGACAAAAATTTGGTAAGAAATGGAATTTTGTTGAAAATTAGTATACATATGGGATTCCGAGGTCGCTGATTACGAATCTGGCATCAAATATTGAAAATTAAAATCAGAGCCTCTAAGATCACCTGACAAAAATTTGAAAAGATACTGGATTTTGATGAAAATTATTATACGTGGGTTTTTGGGGTCACTGATTACGAATCCAGCCTCAAATTTTGAAAATTCAAATTAGATCGAGCCTCTGAGATCACCTGACAAAAATTTGGAAAAAAATGGAATTTTGTTGAAAATTAGTATACATGGGATTCCGAGGTCGCTGATTACGAATCCGGCATCAAATATTAAAAATTAAAATCAGAGCCTCTAAGATCACCTGACAAAATTTGGAAAGATACTGGATTTTGATGAAAATTAGTATACGTGGGTTTCTGAGGTCACTGATTACGAATCCGACCTCAGATTTTGAAAATTGAAATTAGATCGAGCCTATAAGATCACCTGACAAAAATTTGGAAAAAAAATGGAACTTTGTTAAAAATTAGTATATATGGGATTTCGAGGCCGCTGATTACGAATCCGGCCTCAGATTCTAGAAATTCGAATTTAGCCTCTAATATTGCCTACCGAAAATTTGGTAAGATACTGGATTTTAATAAAAAATGGAATCCATGGGATTTCGAGGCCGCTGATTACGAATCCGGCCTCAGATTCTAGAAATTCGGATTTAGCCTCTAATATTGCCTACCGAAAATTTGGTAAGATACTGGATTTGAATAAAAAATGGAATCCATGGGTTTTTGAGGTCACTGATTACGAATCCGGCCTCAGATTTCCAAGATCCAATATAGACCATTCGAGAAAATACACTGGGTCTTGATGAAAATTATTATATGAGGGTTTTTTGGGAGTCAATCAATGGTTAAAACAGTATAATACAGTAGAATTCGTATGTTTTTCTGGCTTTGTCATATGGTATTCAGATGCTGATTCGCATCTTACGGAAACGATATTATCCAATTTTTGAAGATTTATAATAAATTCTCGTCATTTCAAACTGCAACAGGTGATTGTTAAACTTAAAGTAGTAAAACGTTGTGAAAATTATCATTCACTAGTCAGAATCACTCACTCACTATCGCTCGCTCGTGTCTTTCATTTGCTCTATTATAAATATGGATGAACATTGAAATTTTTAATTGTATCATCGATAAATAATTTATTAAAAAACCAAAATTTTCTATCATCCCACCATTTTCGTTCACAGAGAATACGCCCACGCATGAATATTATCAAATTTGTCGATTCGAATGTAGGATGCGCAAATCAACCCTTCGTACGTTTTTAAAAGGGGGTCCCACCCGGACATCGGTAAAAAATTTTTTAAATTCTCCATACGCCCACCATAACTTGAATTTTTCAAAATTTTTTTCTTATAGAAATGTAGTCCTCGATCCCACCTTCCGATCTGCAATACCAAAGATACCTCGAAACTGTATAATTTTGGTTTAGCATGAATAAGAAAATTGACGAAAATACTTGATTGTCACCACACCATTTTCTTCCACAAAGAATATGCCCACGCATCGATGTTTTCAAAGTTTCCAACATTAACTATAAAAGCGTTCAAGCTCCTCTAACGATCTGCTCGAAAAAAATTTTGAAGAATCAACCCTTTGTACGTTTTTGAAGAGGATAATACAGGAACATCGGTAAAAAATTTTCGATTGTCACCACACCATTTTCGTTAACAGAGATTACGCCCATGCATCAATGCTTTCAAATTTTTCAACATGAATTATGAAAGCGCTCAAGCTCATCTAACGATCGGTTTGAACAAAATTTCGAAAAATCAACCCCTTGTACGGTTTTGAAGCGGATAGTACGGGAACATCGGTTAAAACTTTTTCTAAATTCTCTATACGCCCACCACAAATCGAATTTTTCAAAATTTTCTTTCTATGGAAATGTAGTCCTCGACCCCACCTTTCGATCCGTCATACTAAATCTACCTCTAAATTGTATAATTTTGGTTTTGCATCATTGAGGAAATTGACGAAATTTTTTTTTATCACCACACAATTTTTGTAGACAGAGGATACGTCCACGCATCAATGTTTCCACATTTTTCAACATGAATCAGGAGAGCGCTCAAGCTCCTCTAACGATATGCTCGAACAAAATTTAGAAAAATCAACCCTTTGTACGTTTTTAAAGGAGATAATACGGGAACATTGGTTAAACATTTTTTTAAATTCTCTATACGCCTACCACAATTCAGATTTTTCAAAATTTTTTTTTCTCAGAAAGTTTAGTCCTCGACCCCACCTTTCGATACATCATACTAAATCTACCTCTAAATTCTCATATCATTGTTTCCGAGAGCAAGGAAGGTGGACTAGAAAAATGTATGGATCCATCTTATTATTATGTAGATCATGCGAATCAACTTCTGAACTCTATATGATAATACGAATTTTTAAAATCTGAGGCCGGATTCGTAATCAGTGACCTCAAAAAAAAACCATGGATACCGATTTTTATTCAAATCCAGTATCTTTTCAAACTTTCGGTAGGCAATCTTAGAGGTGAAATTCGAATTTTTAAAATCTAAGGCCGGATTCATAATCAGTGACCTCAAAAACTTGCGTATACTAATTTTCATCAAAATCCAGTATCTTTTCAAAGTTTTGTCAGGTGATCTTAGAGGCTCTAATTTTGATTTTTAAATTTGATGCCGGATTCGTAATCAGCGACCTCGAAATCCCATGTATAGTAATTTTTAACAAAATTCCATTTTTTTCCAAATTTTTGTCAGGTGATCTTAGAGGCTCTAATTTTGATTTTTAAAATTTGATGTCAGATTCGTAATCAGCGACCTCGAAATCCCATGTATACTGATTTTCAACAAAATTCCATTTTTTTCCAAGTTTTTGTCAGGTGATCTTAGAGGCTCTAATTTGAATTTCCTAAATTTGAGTTCAGATTCGTGATCAGCAAACTCAAAAACCCACGCATACCAATTTTCATCAAAATCCAGTACCTTTTCAAATTTTTTTTAGGTGATCTTAGAGGCTCTAATTCGAATTTTTAAAATCTGAGGTCAGATTCGTAATCAGCGACCTCAAAAACGTATAGATACCAATTTTCATCCAAATCCATCGATGAAGAAAATATGTAATGTAAATAGTTTACTGTCAGAGTATCACGTCTCGACGTGGGATCAAGTGTCATTTTCAGACGTGTACACACACATACACACATGTACATACAGACACATGCATACGACATCATCCCCGAAGTCAGAAAAACTCCGAGGGAAAAAATTTCTCCTGAAACGGCACTTTTTATAGAAATTTTCCGAAATGGCACTTTTTATAGATTTTTTCTGAAATGGCACTTTTTATACTTGTCAATCTGAAACGGCACTGTTTATAGAAAGTTTCTGAAATGGAACTTTTTATATCAAGTTTCTGAAATGGAACGTTCTTCCTCCCAAGCGACGATATCCGCTATCTTGAATATAAGAAATTCCATATTTTGACTCCCGATTCGTGATCAGCGACCTCAAGAAACCCTGTAAACCAAATTTGATCAAATTCGGATGGCTTTCAAAAATTTTGTCCGCCATCTTGGATCCGCCATTTTGAATTTTGAGAAACTAACCTCAGATTCGTGATCAGCGACCCCAAGAACCCCCGAGTGACAAAATTCAGACCAAAATATGCAGTAGAAAAAAGCATGCCTCAAAGGGTTACGGTAGTTCCAGCGGTTCCACTACACCGCGTCAAATAAATATTTTCTAACATAATTCATGTCAAATGAAAGGTCTACTCAATACCTACAAAATGAGCTAAGTCTTATTCAATTTGAACAGTTCTACGCTAAGATACAGCGTTTTGAAAAAAAAATATTTTCGGGAAACATTTTTCGTGTACCTAATATGGCGCCACCTTGAAAATACTTCTTTTCATCCAATTTGAAGCATGAAGCATGTCTGAAATTAATAAAATACAAACAAAAAAGTATATTTCTGATATGATTTTATTGAAAAATACATTTTGTCTTTGATTAAACCATAGTACATTGTGACGGGGAAACCCGTCACTAAGGACGGAGAGGCTGCTCGCCGATCCGGCCGGTACGGCACCTTAGCAGGCAGCCACCGGCTCGGGAGGGCAGCACTCTCCAGCGCGCATGCAAGCCGCAGCGCGCCGAGAGTTCCGGCGGCGCGAGGCCGGGAGTGAGCACGAGGCGGACGACCATTCTCGTCCGGTGCCCGCAGTCCTCAACACGCGACGCGCGACGAATCCCGAGTACCGAGCCCAGTGTGCGTGACGTGACCGTGAGCGTGTGCGTGAGGACGTACCGAGGACGCCGAGGCCGACGAGAACGCGACCACCAGCAGCCAGCAGCAGAGCCAGCAGAGCCGAGCCGAGCACGAGCGAGAGAGAACGAGCGTCAAGCCAGGTTTGCGGTGTTCGCGTCGCGGCCTCGGTGTCCCCCCCCCCCCCCCCCCCAGTGAACGTGTGTGTTGGCGAGCGCGCCAACACACCCAAAGAACGACGGGCTCAGGCCCTGGCCCGGGCCTCTCCCCTCGCGTCCCCCCCGACGTCACGGCCTAGCGAGCGCGCGGGTAGATTCCGTTCGAGTCTCCCCCCCCCCCCGAGAGAGTCCCCCGTGCTCTGAGCGAGAGCTAGTCGCGGCACTCCCGGCGCCCGTAACAAATACGGAGTGCCCGCGGTAGAGCCAATCCCCACGTGAACCTGGTGCGAACGGGCACCAGGTCACAACATGGATTATATGAACTTCTAACAACCTAAATCAAATCAAGTTTTCAGTTAAAATTCATGAAAAACCGTTGTTTTTGAATCAACCAAATTAACTTATGCAACATCTAATTCCAACATTAATCTCTGAAATCGATGAACATTCTTTTTAGTGTAATTTTGAATATAATTGAGATGTTCTCACTGAAATGGAAGAGTTCCATTTAAAAAATGTCCGAGCCTAATTGAGACTAGCTATTGTCATGGTGGACGAAAAATTCTGTCTGTTTTTTCCTAGACAGTACTTATAAATGCATAACCTTAAGATTTTTCTCGTTATAAGATAGCCAATATCTGCTGTGCGTTTAATTCGACTACATAATTCTTCGTTCTGTACTGTCGTTAACGCATATGGTCGACTCATTTTCCTTCTTTCGGATATGTTTTGTTTCACATATCGTTGAAATGTTCGACGAGGCATCTTACATATAGTCGAAGGCATCCTCTGCGATATCTCACCTTTCTTGACCTGTTCCAGAGCTTGAAATGAATTTCTTCTCGACCATGTTTGCTGGATATTTACCATCAATGGGTTGATTGTAGCAGCTAGAACAAGAAAATAGGGATGGCGCATATTGGGTACATTTGATAAAAATAACGAAGAGCTTTTGAAACGGTTGATAAAAAGGGCGTAAGATGAAAAAAAAAATTGGATGATTAGATGGGATGTCAAGGAATCGAACGATATATCGCCCGGCTTTTTTGGCCCAGTTTAAGGGTATTGAAAAAATTCGCACTTACCTGAGCGAAATTAGATCGAGAATGAAAATTGGTGAAAAAATGGAGAAAACGAGCTGTAACAAGTTGGTGTAAGGGTTCCAGATCGGTGAAAATGTTTTCTTTCCTCATTATTTAGCATTGCCGACAAGATCCTGTGCCGCGGCGATGCTCTAGACGCCCGTATATATGAAATACGAAGGGTGGCGCATATTGGGTCCTGGCGCATATTGCGTATACCTACCTTATATATAAAAACATGCGTTTGTGTGACCAAATAAAAAATTCTTCTCTATCAATTACGGTAATTAATCGTTGACCCGTGCTCATCATGAACAAGTTTTTTCCCAGGGTGAGGAATTTCGTACATCCTGCGGACAATTTTGATTCAAGTTTGCAAATTGTGAATTTAGTGACTCTAGTTTAGTATAAACAACGTGAACAAGTGACAAAGTTCTTGCCAGGTTCAGATTTCTCTCTGAAATGGCTGGAAAAAGAGCAGTAACCGCTTCAAAAATGGAGCGCCAACGATGAGGGCTTGCGAAAAACCGAACCTTGTGCAGGCGCAACCGGAGCAAAATATATAAAAACTTAGGTATATATGAGACCAATCAAAAATGTCTTCTTTAAGAATCACGGTAATTGATCGTCATTAAGAAAACGGAGTTTTTGTATCATTTCAAGGGGGAGGGAGTTATGGAAATTACGTTTTAGGTTCATTTGTAACGCAGTAGATGCAGAATTCTCGTTTTTACGAGAAAAACCATTTTTCATACAAAGATTCTTTGAAAAAGCATACTGCTAATACAGTTACTTGCGGTTCCTTCATAGCCAGTTATGCAGTATTGTCGTTGGAGGTAAATTCAATAAGCGGTTTCGAGGAACAATTCCCAGAAGCTTTGGACTTGACTGTGATTCAGTTGTTACAGAATAATTTTAATCCACCCTATGTTTTGATAGTATAAGTATTCTTGACACGTCGTGCTTGCAGTATGCAGGCTATATCTGTCAGTCTTATTTTATCAATTTAGTTTTGATTGATCTTCTTATAGGCGAGCTCAGGTGTTGTCGATGCTCAACAAAGAAAGATCAAAATCTTACAGAATATACGTATCCTAAAGGATATGTTAATAGAGAACTCATATGAATTCTGTGGCATCTATATCACATTGTAAATTTATCCACTGCACACGATGAAGTTGCCTATCTATTTCTACTGTGGAGAGAACTATAATGAGATTGATGCAAAAAACTTCACTTTGATCACTGAAACTGTGAGTGAATGACTGTGCTACGATGTGCCTGAATGCACCTTACACGTTTAAGTGATTAGTAAAGTTTTTCGAGTTATGAATTAGTTCCTTCTTGCATCAATCTCATTATGGTTTTCTCTGGAGTAGGAATAGATAGGCAATTTTATCGTGTGCAGTGGATGAATTCCCGATGTGATATAGACGCCACAGTCAGATAAGTACTCTATTAACATATTCTTTAAGATACGTATATTCCGTAAAATTTCGATTTTTCGTTGTTAAGTTGTATTCCAGGTAAGCTATACAGGGCCAACAATTTATTGGATTGAGAGATGAAATGAAATTAGAGAGTTTTTGCTATTATTCTTGTATTGTCGGATTTTCGACTACAAGTGTTCAGAAGTGAAGTTCTTATAGATGAAATTCAGTTCTGATACTGAATTACCATACAACTGCAGAGTATTCGTATAACTTGTGCTTGAATACATGTTGTCATTGCTTCATTGAAGTACAGAGTGAAATCGAACCACTAACCATGATTTTTTTTCAGGTTTTTCTTTATGTGAGTAAGAAAGGTGAATGAATATTGATGATTATACACACGGAGAGAAAAGATGTAGTAAAAATTACCATGTTCTTATAGTAACGTAGGGACAGACGGCCATCACGAGGCTTTCTACATAACCTTCCAGAAGAAATTACTAAGAAAAGCAAGAAAAATCACTAGACCAGATAGAAAAAATTACTATGGCCTATTGTAAAATTTATCACGTTGGAAATATTCCCTGTGGGCTCTGGCATGTTCTACTAGAAAAAATGGTAATTTTGCTTATAACGAGTGTTGTGCGCATGCGTGACGACTCGTCGAGTACCCGCGTCGACAATCGTCTGCACTCTACAGATTAGCTGGCATCCACCGACAATAACCTATGTAACGCAATTGACATACTCTCTCCGCAAATACTGATATATTCGGCTATATATGGATATTGCCAGGTGGGAGCTAGAATGTGACCATTCGACTCCTCCCTATATGAAAGGTGGCAGCTCGTATGATTAAGGTATACGTGTGCCTTTGATAGCGCAAAGCCGAGTTGTCGCCTTGCTCCAACCCGACGGGATAAAAACTTCAGTAAAGAATGCGCATGCGTATCTACAGGTACATATACACAAACACTTGGTGGCGCTTCGCTTCTCGCGACTCTCACGAGTGGTGGAGTTAGTGCCTCGTTTGTATATAAGGACAGAAATGTCAGTGTATGTACAACATGCATTAATATGTATATATATATATAATTATAATGCGATCCTAGTGAAATCATGCGATATAATATACGAAGTTCACTAGGATCACCGAAAAGAGAAGTTCTATATCTCTATGAGATAAGAAAAAACTAAAATGACTTGAGCATCCAAATAACCAAAAGTTTCAAAGTACGAAATTTCATAAGTGAGAAATAATCATGTATAAAATTCTTTATTTACGATAATTGAAAATAATTTTCACAATTATTTCTGTAAAATATACAATGGAAAATAGTAAAAATTAACATGTGATCGAAGCCTTGGGGACTATAGGAAAAATTACCATAGTCTCTAGTAAAGTTTACTGAAGTGGCCGTCTGTCCCTGCATTACTAAAAAAAATGGTAATTTTTACAAATTTTTTTTGTGAAATTTACTGTATGTTTTCTCTCCGTGCATGTATTGTCTCTTCCTGCATGTGTTTCAGGTAGAATCATGCTGTAGTATTCAATACTAGTGTGAAACAGCAATGTAGTGATTAAAAATACGTTTGTGATGACATATTGTCATTTGGGGCGAGAAGTACGGCTACAACAGAGAAATAATAATTGATATTTAGGTAATTTGGGAACGTAAGTCTCTAGAACTGTGAGCTCAGCCTATTTTTGAGCCAAACCAACATAAAAAACAGTTTGTTCACAATTGGTAACCCGGTTCTTAAATATCTCCTAGTCAGTAGAAGATGAATAAGCTTGTGGTGTCGATATCTTGACTCTTAGAGAGTGTTGGGAGCTGAAACGTTTTTCGTATAGTCACTATAGTTCCAGACAACATACGTATGGAGTTTAGTCTAAATTTGTGCTCTGAAGGCAGGAAACTCTCCTTGGCAGTTTAATCCAGAAAATTGGATAGAAAACATATGCTCGTGGGTCTCACCAGTAAATGATGAAATAAAAGCTTTTGATAACAGTAATACTCACCTATAATGAGGCATTCTCCCAAACTTCAGAATTTTATTGACGCTATCGAGAGCAGCTAATTCAGGGTTCTGATTATCTATTGAGTCTCTACAGTTTTTCGGCATTGACTTTTTCGAATAGGGAGGATCAAATTTCTGAATTGTATTCTTTTTTCTGTAACAAATTAATCTTCATTAGACTAGAATAAATAATTATAATAATACAAACTGAGTGCGTGAATCTTCGATCAACTGATTAGTTCTCCATGAAAGCTTTTTCACTCATTCTAATAATCAGAGTTCAGTAGTTCAGTTTCTCGCATGCTTAATTCCATTAAGTTGGTCTAGGGGTATCTGTATCCAGTTATTGTTTTCTGTGAGTAAATTCAATTTTCCTGTAACTCATCAACTTTTAGAGAGGCCGATCCTCTGGAATTTACAGGAAAACTTTCATTACTGATGGGAAAATCTTAATGGGAAGTACTAAGTCAACAAGTCGAAGTGAAGCTGCCAACTGTATAGGCATTTGTTTTTCTCGAAGAAAATGTGTTTCGGAATTAGGTTCGTTACACTGAGAAAGAAAGTCAGCCAAAACAACTGCCACTGCCATTGAATACGAACAACTGCCGCGGTGCCATTGACTTAATAGAAAATGATAGTGAAACAAAAAAGTATCAGTTGGACTAGTGAATATTCAGTTAATCCAAAGTATTTATGTAAGGTACTTGTACCCAATATGCGCCACCTAAGCGAGAAAGGTCACTTCACCGCGTCAAATGAAAATTTTCTAACGTAATTGGTGTCAAATGAACTAGGTCTACTCAATACTTTCGAAATGAGCTGAAATTCATTCGATTTTAACTGTTTCACGCTGAGATACAGCGTTTTGAAAAAAAAAAAGAATTTCCGGAAAAAATTTTGAGTGTACCTAATATGGCGCCACCCTGAAAAAACTCCTTTTCATCCAGTTTGAAGCATGAAGCATGTCTGAAATGAATGAAATACAAACAAAAGAGTATATTTCTCATATAATTTTATTGAAAAATACATTTTGTCTTTGATTAAACCATATTACATAGACATATAAACTTCTAACAACCTAAATCAAATCAAGTTTTCAGTTAAAATTCATAATGAAACGTTGTTTTTCAATCGAAAAAATTAACTTATGCAACATTCAATTCCATTATTAATCCTCTCAAATTAATGAAAATTCTTTTCAGTGTAATTTTAAATATAAATGAGATGTTCTCACTGAAATAGAAGAGTTCATTATTTTAAAAATGTTCGAGCCCATTTAGGACTAGATATTGTCGTCATGGTAGAAAAATTCTGTCTGATGATTTTTCCAAAACAGTCCTTATGAACGCATAACCTCAAAATTTTTCTCGTTATAGGATAGCCAATATCTACTGTTACGTTCGTAACACGTATCCGTCGGTAAGGACTGGACTGGTCAAAGGTTCAAAGTCCCTGCCTTACCGCTTAATCTGAGTTGTCGCGTCTCTCATTACCCAGGGAGTAGCTCGTTTTCAAGGCGCGCGACGGAACTTATGATAAGTCCGCTCGCGAGCTTCGCAGGGCCCCGCTCCCCTTTTCTTGGATTTCCACCCGGAAAAATCCACTGCGCGGGACGATACTTCGATGAACGATTGGTTGAGTCCCACGCACCTCAAACAATCCTCCACCAATGAGGTGGTTGTGGTCCCGATTAGGCGAGACAGTGGGAGAGATGAGAACGCCCTATAAGAAAGGGAAAACTCGACGACTCGAGGCATGATTGAGTGCGTCAAATTGAAAGGATCGGTTTATCGATCTCGCGTTGGAAAGGGCATTCACCAAATTTTAATTCTAAAGTGCGCACGTATTCAATAGTGTTTTAAGATCATTTTTGTATATATTTTTGGTGCAATAAATTACTCCAGGGGAAATCAAGGCATTTCTTCATTACTCTTCCTCTTGAACAACTCAAGGTTTGTACACACATTTGAATTCTCAAAGAAAAACTTCGGAAAATAGTCGGACGTTTTGGCGTATCCTGACGTTTTGCCAGTGTAGGCGGGGCACTGGCTCTATCACTTTTAAGTTAACATTCTGAAAAACCCGCCGTAACACTACTAGCGTTTAATACGACTACATAATTCTTCGTTCTGTACTGTCGTTAACGCATATGGTCGACTCATTTTCCTTTTTTTCGATATGTTTTGTTTCACATATCGTTGAAATGTTCGACGAAGCATCTTACACATAGTCGAAGGCATCCTCTGCGATATCTCACCTTTCTTGACCTGCTCCAGACCTTGAACTAAAATTTCTTTCAACCATGTTTGCTGGATATTTACCATCAATGGGTTGATTGTAGTAGCTAGAACAAGAAAATTGGGATGGCGCATATTGGGTACATTTGATAAAAATAACGAAGAGCTATTGAAATGGTTGATAAAAAGGGCGTAAGATGAGGAAAAAAATTGGATGATGTAGATGGAATGTCAAGAAATCGAACGATATGTTGCTCGACTTTTTGGCCCAGTTTGAGGGTATTAAAAAAATTCGCACTTAACTGAGCAAAATTAGATCAAAATTGGTGAAAAAATGGGGAAAACGAGCTGTAACAAAATAGTGTAAGGGTTCCCGATCGGTAAAAATCTTTTCTTTTCTCATTATTTAGTATTGCCAATAAGATCCTGTACCGCGGCAATGCTCTAGGCGCGCGTATATATGAAATACGAAGGGTGGCGCATATTGGGTTGTGGCGCGTATTGGGTACACCTACCTTATGTTAAATTAACTGAAGCGAGTTACATTGATCGAATTGGTGAGAATCAATTGTAAAAATTGATTTTCTTAGTTAGAATGACAACGTATTCGTTGGAACAATCAATGTATTAGTTGGAACAATCAACGTATTTGTTGGAACGATCAACGTATACGTTGGAATAATAAGTATTTGTGTTAAATATTTGCATAAGTCTCTTTCGATCGGTCACCCGAAGTTGAACAACGTCTCCGAGTCAGTTCTCCTATCAGCCATCAGGGTTCACGTTACTTTCTCGCAAGTGACGGGAAACGAGGACGGTTTGTATTTCGCCTGAGAAGCTGAAATCTGTTTTTCTTCGTCCGATAAACGAAATGTGTTTTTTTTTCGTCGAAGATTTGAAATGTGCTTTTCTTTGTAAGGGCCATCGATATATACCATTGACTTTGGATCTCTTGTATATCTCAGATTGTCCATTAGATGTTGAGAGTAAAAATTATGAGTGAATTTTCAATGTGATATTGAATGTACACAATGTGATTTTTTTCATGTTGCTAGTGCGTGAAATTTCATTTCACACACTAGTATTTTTTTCAAATGCTCTTCAAACGAGCACTTGTGACATAAAATATCGTATCTAGCTGGTGCGTTCATTATTTACCAACATTCCACGCACTAGTTGCATAATATACTATTTCAATTCCAGAGTGAAGTACAAAAGGTATTATTATGCTGTGCACCCTCCATAATTCCAAATATGTATAAATTGTCGATCTTTGAGGGCCAATCCAGAGTGAAGTGGAAAAGGGAAAATTCACTAAATTCACCACATATTTATTTAATGCGACGTTTCGCTGGTTAGGTTCACTGGCCTTATCAGGCAGTTTTGAATGAAAATATAATATCACGTTCGGCAGTGGAAGCGGCTGCTTTCACTGACATTGCCAAACTAGGTTAGTTTGGCCCTCAAAGATGGACAATTTATACATATTTACAAAAGGTATTGTTTGCTCATGCTTAGTGAAAGAATTCCTAGTTGCTGGTTGTTATGGTGATAACATATAATTTCGACACAAAAATAAGATAAGAAATGGATATTGAATTCATAATTAACAGTTAAAATCTTTTATTTAATTTATACATGAATTTTAGAGCCAAAGTCTAGTATACTGTGAACGAGGGCTTGGAAATAAGTTACTAAGCTTGGGAATTACAAATAAATAGGTTAGAAACTATTCTTTTTAATGATTACCAACTTATTGAAATTTCTTCAGATAATTGCTGGGTGTACAGATAGAAACTCACACTCATGGGATGTAGCCGCTCAAATGTAAGGGATACTGAAGAACAATAATACAAATGAGGCGAATCTAGTCATATATGAAACTCTTCATATTGCAAAATGGGGAGAAAAGTAATGTCAAACCATCATTACCGTCAAGAATGAATAACAAAATACAAGAATTCATAAACTGATCTGGATACTTATAAAAATATAGATAACGATACTCAATGTAAAAGACTAAGAAAATGTTTACAGAGTCAAGTTAACAGGTAGATGAGAACAAATTATACTTCAGGGCTACAACTCAAACTATTAGTGCGAATCCCAAGATACCCTTTTTTCTATTTTTCTTTAAAGATATCCTCAATTCTAGTCACGATGATAATAACTCACAGACTATTGTGAAAATATTCTGTAGATGAGTTATTGTAATGGCCCGACCGTTATTTTAAGGGGCGGGTGGGCGAAATACCCCTATCTTGATTGGGATATCTGTCTCGTGGGTATCGCGCTCGAAGGTAATATGTAAGACCGCTCGGTCTTTCACGATTCCCTAATCCGTCCAGCGCCTGGTTGTCCTCGTCTGGAGTTTGGCAGCGTGACAGCCGAGTAGTCCGTGGCGCGCTGGGCCGTATAATCGTATCGGCTCGGGTGGAATGTGTGTGGTGCGAAAGAAGGATGTTGCAAGAAAAACCAGCTGCAAGTGCACTATCACTAAACTTTATTATCCAGCTAAACCCTATAATTTACACTTGATCCCGCGTGGTCGGATCGTATACAAATTCTGCCCTTCGATGATAGATCTAATTGTGCTTCGCGTTCGCGGGGGAGCTGCGCCGCTACCGTACTCTTTGTCCGCGGCCACCCGTGTGGTATCCGTGATCAACGCGGATCAACTCCCCGTGTCCGCCGCGGCCGCATCTTCTATGTGTGTCGTGACGTCAAGTCCAGATGTGCTTTCAGGGCGCGAGGCGCGGGCGCGAAACGGTTGGAAGGCAGTGTCGCGCTTCGCGAGAATTACCTCTCCCTCATGGAGTGATAACAAGCGCGCGTGGCTCAGCGTCTTTCCTCCGTTCGCACGCGCGAAAATTTATGTCTACGAAGCGCGCTCGCTTCGTTACAAATCTATGGATGCCCTGCAAGGCGCATCGGTTTATTTATATATCTATTCATATGTGTAAGGCGCCTTACAAAGAACAAATCGTCGCTTGGGAGGAAGAACGTTCCATTTCAGAAACTTGCTATAAAAAGTTCCATTTCAGAAACTTTCTATAAACAGTGCCGTTTCAGATTGACAGGTATAGAAAGTGCCATTTCAGAAAAAATCTATAAAAAGTGCCATTTCGGAAAATTTCTATAAAAAGTGCCGTTTCAGGAGAAATTTTTTCCCTCGGAGTTTTTCTGACTTCGGGGATGATGTCGTATGCATGTCTCTGTATGTACATGTGTGTATGTGTGTGTACACGTCTGAGAATGACAACTTGATCCCACGTCGAGACGTGATACTCTGAAAGTAAACTATTTCCATTACATATTCTCTTCATCGATGGATTTGGATGAAAATTGGTATCTATACGTTTTTGAGGTCGCTGATTACGAATCCGACCTCAGATTTGAAAAATTCGAATTAGAGCCTCTAAGATCACCTAAAAAAATTTGAAAAGGTACTGGATTTTGATAAAAATTGGTATGCGTGGGTTTTTGAGTTTGCTGATCACGAATCTGGCCTCAAATTTAAAAAATTAAAATTAGAGCCTCTAAGATCACCTGACAAAAATTTGGAAAAAAATGGAATTTTGTTGAAAATTGGTATATATGGGATTTCGAGGTCGCTGATTACGAATCCGGCATCAAATTTTGAAAATCAAAATTAGAGCCTCTAAGATCACCTGACAAAAATTTGAAAAGATACTGGATTTTGATGAAAATTAGTATACGTGGGTTTTTGAGGTCACTGATTAAGAATCCGGCCTTAGATTTTAAAAATTCGAATTTAGCCTCTAAGACCACCTGACAAAAATTTGAAAAGATACTGGATTTTGAAGAAAATTAGTATACGTGGGTTTTTGAGGTCACTGATTACGAATCCGACCTCAGATTTTGAAAATTCAAATTAGATCGAGCCTCTAAGATCACCTGACGAAAATTTGGAAAAAAATGGAACTTTGTTGGAAATTAGTATATATGGGATTTCGAGGCCGCTGATTACGAATCCGGCCTCAGATTCTAAAAATTCGAATTTAGCCTCTAATATTGCCTACCGAAAATTTGGAAAGATACTGGATTTTAATAAAAAATGGAATCCATGGGTTTTTGAGATCGCTAATTACGAATTCTGCCTCAGATTTCCGAGACCCAATATAGACCATTCGAGAAAATACACTGGGTCTTGATGAATATTATTATATGAGGAATTTTGGGGAGTCAATCAATGGTTAACAGTATAATACAGTAGAATTCGTATGTTTTTCTGGCTTTGTCATATGGTGTTCAGATGCTGATTCGCATCTTACGGAAACGATATTATCCAATTTTTGAAGATTTATAATAAATTCTCGTCATTTCAAACTGCAACAGGTGGTTGTTAAACTTGAAGTAGTAAAACGTTGTGAAAATTATTGCTCACTAGTCAAAATCACTCACTCACTATCGCTCGCTCGTGTCTTTCCATTGAAAACATTGAAATTTTTAATTGTATCATCGGTAAATAATTTAAATAAAAACCAAAATTTTCTATCTCCCCACCATTTTCTTTCACAGAGAATACGCCCACGCATGAATATTATCAAATTTGTCGATTCGAATGTAGGATGCGCCCCGGCTTCTCTATCGATCTGCTCGAACATATTTTCAAAAAATCAACCCTTCGTATGTTTTAAAAGGGGTCCCATCCGGACATCGATAACAATTTTTTAAATTCTCCATACGCCCACCATAACTTGAATTTTTCAAAATTTTTTTCTTATGGAAATGTAGTCCTCGATCCTACCTTTCGATCTGCAGTACCAAAGATACCTCGAAACTGTATAATTTTGGTTTAGCATGAATAAGAAAATTGACGAAAATTTTTAATTGTCACCACACCATTTTCTTCCACAAAAATACGCCCACGCATCGATGTTTCCAAATTTTCCAACATTAACTATGAAAGCGTTCAAGCTCCTCTAACGATCTGCTCGAAAAAAATTTTGAAGAATTAACCCTCTGTACGTTTTTAAAGAGGATAATACAGGAACATCGGTAAAATATTTTCGATTGTCACCACACCATTTTCGTTAACAGAGATTACGCCCACGCATCAATGCTTTCAAATTTTGCAACATGAATTATGAAAGCGCTCAAGCTCATCTAACGATCGGTTTGAACAAAATTTCGAAAATCAACCCCTTGTACGTTTTTAAAGGGGTTAGTACGGGAACATCGGTTAGAATTTTTTTTAAATTTTCTATACGCCCACCACAAATCGAATTTTTCAAATTTTTTTTCTCAGAAAATGTAGTCCTCGACCCAACCTTTCGATCCGTCATACTAAATCTACCTATAAATTGTCATATCATTGTTTCCGAGAACAAGAAAGGTGGACTAGAAAAATGTACGGATCCATCTTATTATTATGTAGATCATGCGAATCAGCTTCTGAACACCATATGACAATACGAATGTTTAAAATCTGAGGCCGGATTCGTAATCAGTGACCTCAAAAAAAATCCATGGATACCGATTTTTATTAGAATCCAGTATCTTTTCAAATTTTCGGTAGGCAATCTTAGAGGCGAAATTCGAATTTTTAAAATCTGATGCCGGATTCGTAATCAGCGACCTCAAAAACCCATGGATACTAATTTTTATTAATAATCCAATATCTTTTCAAACTTTTGTCAGGTGATCTTAAAGGCTCTTATTTCAATTTTTAAAATTCGATGCCAGATTCGTAATCAGCGACCTCGAAACACCATGCATATAAAATTTCATCAAAATACAGCGTCTTTTAAAATTTTTGTTAGGTGATCTCACAGGCTCGATCTAATTTTGATTCTTAAAATCTGAGGCCAGATTCGTGATCAGCAAGCTCAAAAACTCATGCATATCATTTTTCATCAAAATCCAGTACCTTTTCAAATTTTTGTCAGGTGATCTTAGAGGCTCTAATTTTGATTCTTAAAATCTGAGGCCAGATTCGTGATCAGCAAGCTCAAAAACTCATGCATATCATTTTTCATCAAAATCCAGTACCTTTTTAAATTTTTTTTAGGTGATCTTACAGGCTCTAATTCGAATTTTTCAAATCTGAGGTCGGATTCGTAATCAGCGACCTCAAAAACGTATAGCCACCAATTTTCATCCAAATCCATCGATGAGGAGAATATGTAATGGAAATAGTTTACTTTCAGAGTATCACGTCTCGACGTGGGATCAAGTTGTCATTCTCAGACGTGTACACACACATACACACATGTACATACAGAGACATGCATACGACATCATCCCCGAAGTCAGAAAAACTCCGAGGGAAAAAATTTCTCCTGAAACGGCACTTTTTATAGAAATTTTCCGAAATGGCACTTTTTATAGATTTTTTCTGAAATGGCACTTTCTATACCTGTCAATCTGAAACGGCACTGTTTATAGCAAGTTTCTGAAATGGAACGTTCTTCCTCCCAAGCGACGAAATAAGGCATACGAGGGCATTGCTTCCTCGTTCACTATACTTATACGTTAAGGACTAATAACTATTTCTCGCTGGCCGAGCGCCCGCTGGCTGCTCGACATCTCACGCGTGCCGATAAGAAAATATCCTATGGCCGTTTCTTAGAAAATTGGCTGCACGCGGCCGTATGAACTTATAAACTAACATGCTTGCGCGAGCGCCTGCTGGCTGCTCGTGGCTCTGCACAGCTAATAAGAGAATATCTTATAGACGACATCCATCCGTTTCAACGCTGGGCAGCTGCACGAAATACAAGCCGTCCTCACGATTTCCATGCATTACTGTACGTCCTCACGATATCCATGCATTACTGTACGTCCTCACGATTTCCATACGTTTAATCCGACTGTTAAATCTGCGATGCGTCTCGCGCTAATTCAATCTTCAAAATTTAAAAATTTCTGGGCGGGGCAAGGCCGGGCCATAACATTATATAATGAGTTTAGAAATGTATCTCTCTATTTTCAAATTTTTAGATTGAACTAGAACCATGTGATCATGAAAGTGGTTGAAGATAGATCATAATGTATTCGAATTTTATATAGTTTGGAAAAATCCTGGGGCGCGCTAACGCCCCCTCCTGGCGAGTAACGGTAGCTGGGGGCAGCACTATCATTATACATCAAGTTTGGATTACAGATTTTTCAATTTTATAAAATAACACAGATACGCATCAGTTATGGATGTCACCTCGACGCGGCGACGAACGATTTCGAGATATCTCGATTCGCTCATATATATATATACATTGCAACGGGGTGAATTCTGCACAAGAAGCTGCACCCCGCGCTGTTTGTAACTGCCCCGCTCCTCGCCCAGCGGCCAGGTCAGTCACCCAGCTACCGCGTGCAGACGCCGTGCCAAGGGTCTTGGTGGTGACCCCCGGCCGCCCGTACACAGGTACGAGCCGTCGCTGCGCACGTAGTGGGCGCGACCCCGGGACTGGGAAGAGCGGGGGGGGGGGGGGGGGATTGCAGGGTCTCGTGCGGCGCTCGCGGTCCCTCGGTGCGGCTCACGCCGATTGTTGGGGCTCCGTGGTAATCACCACGTGCAATGAGCCCTTAATCAAATCCTTAACTCTAACGGACACTCGCGAACGCAGCTATTTAGTAAGCCGAGAAACTGAGGGTTTCTCGGACGCGGAGAGTGGGGGATTCGGTCGTAGGTGCGGGAGGTATATCAATAAAAACGCGTGACTCTCATGTTAAATTTGAATAAAGAAAACCTCTTTATTGAGGTGTAAATCGCAAAAAATAAATACACTTGCGTTGGTGGGCCGGTGCCCGCCAACGACATAAAACGCGCGCACGCGCAGAGGGCCGCTCGGCAAAGGGGCCGAGTACTCGCTCGCTCGCGGGAATACAAAAGCGCGACTTACAGTTTGCCGCTCGCTCGTCGTTCTCGCCCGCAGGATGGTCGGCGGGCTCGTGGCTGCTCTCGGCTTTGCTGTCGCTGGTCGCTGATCCTGGCGCACGCGCTCGCGCTTGGCTCGGGTGTGCGCGGTCGCGCCTATACCTTTCGCGGGGCGTAGATTGAGTTGCCCCGCGCGCCCAGGGAAAACGCTGTTTTCTCCGGGCAGGTGTAGCGCTCGAAGTGTCGTCGGGGTGTTGTGGGGACACTTACGCTCATACACACTATCTCGGAGCTGCGCGTCGCATCGCGGACAAGGCGGGTAAACGGCGCGTGCTAATTTGCACGCGAGTCGGCGCGAGAGTGAGAGTCTGACCGGTGCGGGATCCGGGATAAGGTTAGGTGAGGGGGAAGTAGAGAGCAAAACCTCGGTGTTCTAATTTTAACCTTACGTTCATTGCCAGGCTGTACATGGTTGGGGAGGGACCCCCCCCTGGCTGGGGGCTCCCCTCTCGTCTCCTTCGGGCCCCGGCCCTGACGTCGGATAGTGGGTGGCGGATTTTCAGCGCTTGGAGGGGGCACGGTGCGAGGAGTGGGTTCGCCCCCGCTTGTGGTTGAGCCGGTTCGGGCACTTCTTGGGCTCCCGAACTCCCGGCCAACCACAATTCAAGCAGGTCTTCTTGCTTATGGGGGCGGCCCTCCCCAGAACACGCACCCGCTCCTCGGCTTCAAAGCGGAGCTTCGCCAGGCGCTGAATCTCCGCCCTCTTCTTTTCGGCTCTGACCCGGGCCTCACTGGAGAGCCGAGATGCCTGCTCCTCGGCCTCTCGCTGGCGCTCCCGAGCCGCTTTGATGAGGCGTTCCGCCTCCTCTCTATCCCTCCGGGCCTTAGCCTCGGCCTCCTGCTTGGCCCGCTGGCTGGCCCGGAGGCGGCGGAACTCCCCTCGCCGATCTAGCTCGTCGCGCCAGTCGACGAGGTCACGCTCTCGGAGGCCGATGAGGGCCAAGGCCTTGCCGGGATGGGACCTGCGGAACTTCGCCATCCGCTGGAAGGCGCGGCATTGCTGCTCCTCCAGGTCGGCGTTCTCGTTCCACAGGGCGTCGAGGTCACGCTTGATCGACGCCCACTCGCTCTCGGGCGTCGAGGCCTTTGGGCCCGAGCCGCCCGGGGGCGTGGTCGGCTGCCCGCGGGCCGAGTGGGCGGGTCCATCCTGGGGGGACCGAAGGCTGCGAGGTGGAGTAGGCCGGTCGGATGGTGGTGACGGCTGGGGCGATGGCGCTGGCTCGTCCTGGGGCGACGGAGTCGGAGGCTGGTCTGCTGGTGGTGGGGTCGAGGGCTGATCCTCGGGCGGTGGCGAAAGGGACTGGTTCTTGGGTGGCGGCGTCTCCTCCTTGGGCGGCGGCGACGTCTCCTCCTTGGGGGTCGGGGGCCGGCTGCTTGGCGGTGTAGGGGGGCTGTCCGACGACGTGGCTGAGCCGGGAGTTCCCCGTGCTCGCCTCAGTCGCCTCTGGGGCGAGGGTCTCTTGCCCTCCTCGGTGATGGTGGCGACCTCGGCGATCTCGTCGTCGTCGCAGTCCCCCCTGCACTCGGGCTGCACCGCCCTCAGGGCCCCCTCGAGAAGCCAATGCGCCACCTGGAGAGGCCTGGAATTCGGCGGGTAGTGCTCCAGGTTCAGGGCCCATCGGGTCAGGGAGAGGCGGAATCGGTCGAGGAACTCCCCCAGCTTTTCTGGGGAGACCTCGCCAAGCCAGTCCCTGGGGTCAAGCCGCTGGACCAGCCACTCGTAGAGAAGGCTGGCTACCGCGTGTGGCTTGGTCTCCGGAGACCGGTCCTGCGCCCAGTCTAACATCTGGGCACCGATAGTCTCCACCGCCCTGATCCGGAGCTCCTCGGGGGTCGGAGGTGGTGGCGGGGGTGATGTCGCCTTCTCCGCCTTCGCCGCCTTCGTCGCCCTCTTCTTCACCCTCCCTCTTCTTCTTTTCTACTCAGGATTGCCCTCTGGGGAAGCAGAAGGAAAGGGGAAATAGTCTATTTTCGGGGATTCTCAGGACGCGACCGGTCAGAACGGACGTTGTGATCTCGTTCGTCGTGGCGAGATCACTCCCGCGTGTATAGCGCTGGGTGGCTTATTCGGGCCTTTCGGTCGTCCGGGACCTCGTTTCACGGGAGCTCCGCTTGTCCCCGGTGCGCCCGGAGCCTCCTGCGCCGCGGTGTTCGGGGGCTCTGGCGTCGGTACGCTCGGGACCGTGTTTCGCTTCGGTCGCCCGGAGCCGCGTTTCGCGGGGGCTTCGCTTGCCCCTGGTACGTTCGGGGCCTCTTGCGTCGGTTCGCTCGGGAGTTCCGGCGCCGCTGCGCCCGCTTGGGCGACCCGTTCGTCCCGCGCGTCACCCTGTGCTCGCTTTCCGGTTCGCACTACGCGGACCGCGTGGCGCGGTCTGCCGCGCGGTCTCGCGACTGCCCCCCCCCCAGCACGGGTGCACGCGGGGCGTCGACGCTAGGGTCGCTCGCTCGTTGATCGGCTGCTGGGGTTTGGTGTTGGTCCGTGGGCTTGTCCTGGTATCCTCCCGTTCTGTCTCTCGGACGATGTTGTTGTCCTCTTCGTCGTAGTATCTCTTGAGGTGGGCTGAAGTTATCGGTCTGTACACGTTCCCGGCTTCGTCGGTCAGCTCGAACGTGTTCGTTCCCAACTTCTCGCTGATTTTGAACGGACCGGCGAAGTCGGGTGCCAATTTAGCCGATATTCACTCAGCTGAGTTCGATAGTATGCGGTTAGTCTTCCAGACCAAGTCGCCTACTTCGAAGTCGCATTCTCTTCTACCTTTATTGTAGTAGTGGGCTTGGCGTTCCTGTGCTCGCGCCGAGTTTTCGACGGCGCGTGCTTGCAGCTCTGGCAGGTTACTGACTATCTCTTGCCAGTTCTCGAACGCTGCCGCCTGGCTTTCTTCTTGCGCAGCTCTCTCTTTTTCCCTGCGCAAGGTGCCTGGCTGTAGCGGCTGCCGCCCGTATATCAGCATTGCAGGACTCCAGCCCGTAGACTCGTGCTTCGCCGTGTTATATGCGAATGTCAACTGAGGTAACTTCTCGTCCCACCTCTTGTGGTTGTCCTCTAGATAGGACTTCATCATTTTCTTCCACGTCTTATTTACTCTTTCGACCGGGTTGGGTTGTACGTGGTATGGTGGGTTGAAAGAGTGTTCCACGCCTGCTTCGTCTAAGCGCTTCTCGGGGTAATCGTTCTTATACTCCGTACCGTTATCGGTGTGGAGTACCTCGGGTGCTCCGAAGCGCATCAGGACTCGCTCCTTGAGGTTTTGCCACACCGTTTTCCCGTCTGCTTTTCGGGTTGGTATGCATTCCACCCAACGAGTGAACAAGTCCTCGAAAATGAGCAGGTACTCATTTCCGTGTGGGCTACGTGGAAAGGGCCCAGCGAAATCGGCAGCTACTATCTGCCACGGTCTGGTTACCAGTCGGCGTCCCATCAGGCCGGCTGGTTTCCTCTGCTCCACCTTACATTGCTGACAGACTAAGCATCTCCTCACGTAGTCTGCCACGGCCGTGTATAGGCGGGGCCAGTAGTACCTCGCGCTTACTCGCTCGAATGTTTTATCGCGGCCCTGGTGGCCTGCTGTGGGTTGGTAGTGACATTCGTCGAGCACGCGTCTCTGTTCCTCTTGTGGAACGACGAGCTTCCACGCTAGGTCGTCATGCCCTAGCATGTACTTCAGCTCGACGTTCGGGTGATACTTGTACAGTTTCGCCCCTTCAATTTTCCACTCTGGGTTGTTTCGTGGATCTTCGGCTACTTTCTGCCACATTTCGGCGTACCAGCTGTCCGTGGTCTGTGCTGTGTGTGAGAAAGCGGATGTCTCACTTTCCTCACCTTCGTACATTCTCGAAAGCGCATTGGGCACGTGATTCAGTGAACCCTTTCTGTGCTCGATCGTGTACATCTGACCTTGCAATTCTAACGCCCACCGAGCCAGTCTGCTCGTGGGGTTCCTTAGATTGCACAGCCATCGGAGGCTACTGTGATCCGTGATCACTTTTATTGCGTAGCCCTCCACGTATGGCCGGAATTTCCTTATGGCCCACATCACTGCGAGGCACTCCCGTTCGGTAACCGTGTAGTTGCGTTCCACCGGTGTCAATACACGGCTAGCAAATTCCAAAACCCTTTCATCTCCGTTGATGTTTTGGGTTAGGACGGCTCCGAGTCCAGTGTCGCTCGCATCTGTTTGCACCACAAACTGCTCTTCGAAGTTCGGTCTATGCAGGAGCGGCACTGATGCTACTAGGTTCTTGAGTGCTTCAAATGCTCGCTCCTGCTCTTCACCCCAGTGAAATCCGAACTTCGGACTCGTCAGCTTGGTTAGTGACTCCGCCAAGCTGGCGAAATTCTTCAGGAATTTCCGATACCACGAGGACATTCCCAGGAATCTGCGCAGCTGTTTCAGGTTCCTGGGGGCCGGATAGTCTATTATTGGCGCTATCTTCTCGGGATCGGGCCTTATTCCGTCTTTGTTTACGAGCACGCCGAGGTATTTGACTTCAGACCGGCAGAATACACTTTTCTTCCGGTTGACCGTCAAGTTGGCGGCTCGTATGCGTTCGAGGACTCTCTTTAGGATTGTAATGTGATCCTCGAACGTCTCTGTTGCGATTACGATATCGTCCAGGTATGAGAACGCGTACGGCTCAAGATCTGGACCGATTATTTTATCTATCAGTCGCTGGAAAGTCGCGCCAGCGAACGATAGCCCGAACGGCATTCTTTTGAATTGGTACAGTTCCATACCGGGGACTGTGAATGTGGTTAGGGGCCTCGATCTTTCGGTCAGCTTGATCTGCCAGTACGCGCTACTCAGGTCTGTGGTCGAGATGTACCTTGCGCTTCGAAGCTTTCGTAATATGCTGTCCATATACGGCAATGGATAAGCATCGGGCTTCGACACTGCGTTCACCCGGCGAAAGTCGATGCACATGCGGTATGCTCCGCTTGACTTCTTCACCATGACGATCGGGCTCGACCATCCGCTGGTAGAAGGCTCGATTACGCCTGCTTCAAGCATTTCCGCAATCTGCCGGTGCATCTTTTCCTCAATCCGTTTTGAGACGGGGTAGTAACGCTGCTTTATCGGCCGAGCGGACTCGATGTTTATGTCATGCTCGATCAAACTCGTTGCTCCCAGTGTTTTGCTTGGGGGCGCGAGCATTTCATCGAGCATCGAATCTACTTGCAGTCTCTCGCTCTCCGATAATGCAGCGATACCCATAGCCGATAGTGAGCTGACGCCTTCGCTCAATTCTGTGAATTCAAGCTCTACTCTCTCGTTGGCGGTACCAACCCAGCACGATTTCTCCTTGGGTTCATGTACCGCGTTAAAGGCGTCGATAAAATTTGCTCCTACGATGCAGTCCGTCCAGCAGTCGGGCATTATATCTACACGGATATTTTTCGTTACGCCTGCGACTGTGAACGGTAGGTCTACTATTTTTGAGTACGATCCGTTTGCGCAGCGCGTGCGTCTGCCCTTCGCTGGCATTATTTTTCGCATGCACGCGCTCGCCAACTGTAGACCTAGCTGGCCCATTGTTGTTCTGGAGCCTGCTGTGTCGTACAGCCCTCTCAATCTGAAGTCACACAGACTTGCATCCACCAGTGTTCCTCTCTGCCTTCGGGGTCTACCGTTTCGGCTTCCGGTTCGGACTGCGACGATTCCCCCGAGGTTATGGAATCACTGTCGGCTTCACACGTCTGCTCTAATTTTGCGGCTTCCATCGACGATAGAACGGGTGCCGCCTCGTTTACCCGCTCCTCTGTTCGTTTCCCGTGTTCGGGTTCCCTCCAGTGGCTCCCTCTCTCTTTCGGCACGTCAGGCAATTTCTCCGAATTACATTTAGAGCGCCGCATCCGTAACACGCGAACGGGCTGCCCTCGGGTGCTCCGGACCTCGCGTTGCTCGCTGCTGGCTGCGCCGGCTTTGCCTGCCCGGGACGTTTGTTGTTACCTCCCCCGGGCTTATGGCCAGCTTTACCCCCGGTCTGTTGACTAAGGGGCCGGTTTGCTGATGCCGGCGCATCTCCTTCATCTCGGCCAGCAGTTGCTTCAGCAGCTCGTTTGTGCTGTTGTCTGGTCCTGCGCTAAACGCGGAAAGCTGCGCAGCGCTCTTTGCCTGCTTTCCGTTTTTGCTGCCCTTGAACGCTAGTTCTGGCAGTAGCGTGCAGGACGGGTCCGGAGGTGGCTTGTACACCTGTTCCGACTTGAGCGCCGATTCGGCTTCGACGGCGCGCATGAGCAGTCCCTCGACTGTCGCGAAGTCGTCGCGACGTACCAGCTTTTGTATGCTGGGGTGGAGGTTGCGGTGCAGCAAGTCTAGCTGCTGTTGCGAGCTTGGTTGAGGGATCTGTTTGCGCATTATCGCTTGCAAGCAAGTGATATAGTCGCGCACCTTTTCATCTGGTGCTTGTGTCCGGTTTTGCGCTTCCAGTGCTAGCATCTGCTGGAAGTGCCGATCCCCGCCGTACCAAGTTCTTGCCGCGTCGCCGAACTGTTGCCATGTCGTCCAGCTATGACGGTTGTTCTGGAACCAATCATATGCCGTGCCTGTGAACAACTGCGACAATGAAGGCAACAGGTCTGTCTGCTCGATGTTCGACAGTCGTCGCGCATCGTCGACTTTCGTCAGGAAGTGCTCGATGCTCTTACTGTCCGCGCCATCGAATTTGATGTTCCATCGGCGCACGGTATGGCCGATGTCGTGTCCCTGCGAAAAGCTCCTGGTACCGTACGGGTTACTCAGGGAGTCAAACGTTCGCTGCTGAGTTACAGCGGGACCCTCGCTCCTTGTGAGCGGGTGGCTGTTTACCGGTGCGCTGTACAGCCCTTGGGTGTTCGCCTGTGCCGGCCGTTGGTTTGCCGGTTGTTCGTGCACGCTCGCCGTGCTTGCCTGCCGCTGAGTCGTGTCGAGCAGCGTCTGTGGTCTGCCGACGTGTCCTGGCCATACTGGCCCCGGACTTGCTCCCGTTGAGATGGGCCCGTCCGCCTCGTAGTAATTGCAGGTGAACGTGTCCTGGAAGTTCACCGCTGGCGGCTGATTTTGCGTTGAGCACTCTCGGGGCCCCGGTGTCGCACAGGACAATGTGTTCTTTGCGCATTGGTGTCCCAGAGCGGTCAGCTGCTCTCGCTGTGCCGCCTGAGTGACCTCCATGGCCTTCATCTGGGCCATCATATCCCTCAACTGAGCTTGAAATCCGGCCAAATACTGCACGAATTCATTCGGCAGGTTGAACGCGTCTCCGCTTGACGTCCGGAGGGGGTCAAAAGCCCCCTGTATCTCCGTCGAGTGCGTGCAATCGTGCCGCCCCTGGAGGTCCGACGTGTCGTTTTGTTGCTGGGGCTGGTTCGGCCAACCCGCCTGACTCGTCAATGGTTCTTGCACTCGCTGATCCTGATGCTGATCGGCGAGTGTTTCCTGTTGACCAGCCAGCTGACCAGCCGACCGATCTTGCTCGTTGTTGTCGGCTCCGCCGGCTGGACGCTGATCACCAGTTTCGTCTCCGCCGGTCGTATTTGGCGGGAGAACTGCGGTGTCTTCGACCCGTGTTGCGTCGACCGGGTTCTCGTTTCTGGGAGGCGTAAGTCTGCTGGAACGCGCATTTTCTGTGCTCTGCCCGTTCTCTGTTTCGGGGGCTCCGAGCACGGCCTGCAGTTTGCGCAGTACTTCCTGGTCGTCCTGTATCGGTTGGAGTGGGTACGTCTCGTTCAACTGCACGTTAGGGTCCGCTATCGTACTGCCCGTCCGCTCCATGACGATTTTCGCGATTACTTCGTTTCGGAGGCTTACCAGCCTCACTCGCTTTTCGCGCTCCTCTTCGTCGGTCGGCGCAAAGTCCGAAGCCAAGTAGTCGCCCAGGAGCCATTTCTCTAAGCACAGGTGTTGCGCAAATCTGCTGCCGTCCGTACGCAGTTCCAACAAGCCTAGGGTCTCTTGCAGATCCTCGTGGTTCAAGTACGTGATCCAGTTCTCTAGTGAGCTGGTCATGTCTTGAACGTTGGCCGGCATCTTCGCTCTTGTAGCTTTCCGCTCGCGATGTTGACAGGTGGTTAGGGAAACTACAGGTGTGCGCTTCTGTCTACTTAACCTAAGACTCTATGCGCACCACCAAGTCGCTCTTGGTGGCTTCAAGATTTGAAAGTCCCGCAGAAGTCAATCAAAACCGACACGGATCTGTTACTTGTGCGGGATGTCAGGTACTCACTCGTGTACGGCCCTCGTACAGTAATCTACAAATCTTGAAAAAAACCTATCTACCACCTGCAGTTTGCCCTATACGTGAGCGAGAGAGACAGGATATTAAAAAGAAAAAAAAACTCTAATATATCGTGATCGCGCCGTTACTAACCGTGGTTCCCGAAAATTCTAATACCGCGATAAATGAGAGAAATCATTTTCCCGGTATTCGGATTACGGCCGTCGACAAGTGAAAAGTGTACGGTTTTTCACCCGTCGATGCGGAAAGAATCGCGGCTCTATTTCGCGTGGTCACTGCGTATTGCGTATAAAAATGGAAAAAAATTAGAAAAATTCGAAAAAAGGGAAAAAAAAATCAAAAATTCACTTTATAGTAAATATTCTATTCTAATTCTATGAATATTAACAAAAGTTATCACTATTCTGTTGGCTAGAAGAGCCCCGACAGAAAAAGGGAATTATCACAATAAATAAAACAAAAATGATGAAAACGCGCCAGGAAAAAAAGTTTTATTGAAGGGAATCGGTTCCCAATCCGATTCCAAAATTCGGTATTGTTCCGATTCCTAGCCCGGTATGGCTACGGCCCAAGTGAGCGCGCTGCCGCGACACCCGAAAAGGTACGTCAGCCGTCCCGGCCCACGCGCCGCTGCTGCGCGCCGCGGGTGCGGTCTCTATACGCGCCCGCGCGGCCGCTGCGTGCCAGTCCGCTGCCCCCACCACACCGCGCTTGCCTGCCCCTTGCTCGCGCGCGCCTCTACCTGTTGGCGCGCCCGGGTGCAAGCTCGCGTCCGCGCGCGCTGCTGCCGAGGGCTCTCTCCCCCTTCCTCGCAGGCTGTCCCTCGTCAGCTCGCTCGACTATAATATTCGGGAATATTTCCCTCTGTCTCTCTCAATCGCGTTGATTATCGCAGTGGCCGCTATAATAGCTGCTCGCTGCTCTCTATGCGCTGGAAGTAAACAAGGCGCACAACAACACCTAGACCCTGTTTACTTCCAGTGGCCCTCTGCGCTCGCTCGCACCGACTTATTCGTCAGTTTTATGTCCGAGTGGAAAATCTCCACTCGGAATATTATTTCTAATTTACGATCGCGATTCCGACTCCGTCGATTTTTCAAGTCTCGCAGCCGAGTATTGCGGGAATTTTTCCCGCGCGCGTGCCTTTTCGGCTTCTCGGAACGCGGCTTTTCGTCTCTCGATCGACTTGCCGAGTCGGGATTTACGAGAATTTAATTATTTAACAAAATTCGACCTCCTCGCACGCGAAAAACACGGTTGGGCGCCATGCAACGGGGTGAATCTGCACTTATCGTGGTGCAGAAGCTGCACCCCGCGCTGTTTGTAACTGCCCCGCTCCTCGCCCAGCAGCCAGGTCAGTCACACAGCTCCCGCGTGCAGACGCCGTGCCAAGGGTCTTGGTGGTGACCCCCGGCCGCCCATACACAGGTACGGGCCGTCGCTGCGCACGTAGTGGGCGCGTCCCCGGGACTGGGAAGAGCGGGGGGGAGGGGGTTGCAGGGTCTCGTGCGGCGCTCGCGGTCCCTCGGTGCGGCTCACGCCGATTGTTGGGGCTCCGTGGTAATCACCACGTGCAATGAGCCCTTAATAAAATTCTTAACTCTAACGGACACTCGCGAACGCGGCTACTCAGTAAGCCGAGAAACTGAGGGTTTCTCGGACATGGAGAGTGGGGGATTAGGTCGTAGGTGCGGGAGGTTTATCAATAGAAACGCGTGACTCTCATGTTAAATTTAAATAAAGAAAACCTCTTTATTGAGGTGCAAATCGCAACAAATAAATACACTTGCGTTGGTGGGCCGGTGCCCGCCAACGACATAAAACGCGCGCACGCGCAGAGGGCCGCTCAGCCACGGGGCCGAGTACTCGCTCGCTCGCGGGAATACAAAGACGCGACTTACAGTTTGCCGCTCGCTCGTCGTTCTCGCCCGCAGGATGGTCGGCGGGCTCGTGGCTGCTCTCGGCTTTGCTGTCGCTGGTCGCTGATCCTGGCGCACGCGCTTGCGCTTGGCTCGGGTGTGCGCGGTCGCGCCTACACCTTTCGCGGGGCGTGGATTGAGTTGCCCCGCGCGCCCAAAACACCTGCCCGGAAAACGCTGTTTTCTCCGGGCAGGTGTAGCGCTCGGAGTGTCGTCGGGGTGTTGTGGGGACACTCACGCTCACACACACTATCTCGGTGCTGCGCGTCGCGTCGCGAACAAGGCGGGTAAACGGCGCGTGCTAATTTGCACGCGAGTCGGCGCGATAGTGAGAGTCCTTCCGCCTTCGCGGGGCTCGCGTGCGGCGCGAGGCGGGAGGTCCTCCCCTCTCTTCCTTTTCTCTCGCTCTCTCTCAAGCGACGCGCACCCCCCGAAGGGCCGCGGCGCGTGCCCGCGTCGATCGCACGATTCGCGCGCTCGCGCCCGAGCTTCCGGCTCGCCACGTGGCGATCGCGAGATAACGAGTGCTCGCGGACCACTCGTTACATTATATATATATATATATATATATATATATACAGCTGAGTTGCGAAAAGACTCATCATGGCGTATGCTATATATGTAGTATAAGCATGGAGTGAAACGCGAACACATGCAACTCGGACGCAGTTATACTTATCATTATTATATTTTACAAACATGCGAGATCGCGAGTAGTGGATATAACCTGGGTCTAGTGCTGCAAATGTGCCAGACGTCGACCGAGCTGTATCAGCAATTTTGATTTTCGATTGATTGAAATAGGCTAACCTGTATAAGGTAAGAATATTCAATTTGAAATAAAAAAATATGCAAATAATTGAATTCATAATTTTATAATTGGTTTTGAAAGACAAATCGTCGAAAAAGTGACTCCGATTTGTAACATGCCAATATTGAGTTCTACACATGAAGTTGCAATTACATGGATGAACAACTCGAACAGCGTTTAGCTACACCGCAAAGCAGATTATTCGGAAGCAAATGATCTTCTCCAAATATTATTTGACTCCTATTCGAACACAGACAAATGGGTCATTCCCAAACAAAATGAGTTATATGCTGCTCTTAGTGCTGATGAAAACTGGTACAGAGTTAAGGTTACCCAAGTGCTGAATAATGAAGTTCAAGTGACGCTCTTAGATTATGGCAATATTGAGATATAATAATACTGGGTTGAGCTGAATGTATTTTTTCTCAATAGCGTAACCGAGTGGGACAAGGGTGTTAGTCGGAGGCTGATTGATCCCACGCCTCCTGATAAGTGTCTTCAAGCTCTCATAATTACCAACAAAGCACCTTTGTGAATTGATATTTTTAATGGAGAACAAAACTTAAGTAAACTTTTGATCAGCGAAAAACTAGCTGCCTGCATGAAAAATATGGAGTTGGTAGAAGAAGAGCGTGATCCCTGATCAGCTTTTGTTAGTTACTGTGTCTCAGTCGATCCATTTTGGTTATAGAAGAAAAATACGTGAGTGACCTGAAGATGTTCGAGGATAGATTGCTAATGGCTAATATTCTCCCTGCCGTTACGGATATCAAAGAAGATCTGATTTGCGTTGCTCTTATCCCGACGATGATCTCTACTTCCGAGCAAGGCACAAAAGTCCACTATATGGACTATGGTAACACAGCCATGACAAAAGATATAAGAAAAATTCCCGATGATCTTGCATTCATACCTCCTCTATCCGTAAGTGTTGTTTAGCCAAACCTGATGGGGTCGAACACTGGCCAAGTGGTGTTAACACTGAGTTCAAAATGATCGCTGACAGCGGTGCTACCGTTTTCCCCTGGATGTATTTGAGGAAGGTGAGACATGTGTCGTAAAATTAACCCATGATATTAAGGGTGTAGCTCTGGAACCTCTAGAGAGATGCACCAAGATCACTCCGCCAATCAATGAAGGCATTGATATTGATGATGCAAAAGTCTATAATACAAAGATTGATGATGCAAAGGTTGATCATACAGAGATTGATGATGCAAAGAATACAATTGGAGAGGAGCGACCACCTCCCATAGGTGAAGTAAATCTATCGAATGCTAATATGTGCTGTATCAGTTATGTATGTTCACCATTGAAATGCTGGATACACAGTCAGACCCAGTTCTCAATTTTGGATAATATTACTTTGAGAATGATTGACCCAGAGCTTTTCGAAGAAGTTGGCGACATTAACCCATTAAGTCCCAGATTGCAGAAATTTTATTGGTACTTTTGAGCTCAAATATTTTGATGAATAAGACGGAAGGTTTATTGCAAAATAGTCATTCCTACTATTTTCGGGTATGCTCTACACGATACAATGGTTAAAAAGACTGAAAAAATTGATTTTCAATAAATAATTAACAAATTAAAATAAAAAATGCAATTTTTTGGAGCACTTTTTTTTTCAATCTAAAATCAGAGGATGAAGGAATTTTATTTTTACGTCGAAAATATGCACAAGAGTGCACAAAATATTTGAACTTTCCAAATTCGTTGAGTTTTTTCGACTATGATTTTTGCAGCAAAATGGCGGCCAAAAAACGGGAATCAATATTTTGGATTTCCATTTTATGAATATTTTAAAGCATTCATTTTCATATTCCATACATTCCTTTGAAATTCCGTATACGGGGGTTTTCAATGTCGCTGATAACGATTCTGACATCAAATTCTCAAAATTCTGGATCCAAGATGGCGGTTTCAAGATGGCGGCTGACGATTTTCCACATTTTTAGTCGGAGAATCGTGAAAATTTGGAATAATGGGTTTTCGGGGGCACTGATAATAAATCTGACATCAGATTTTCGAAATTCCGTATCCAAGATGGCGGTTTCAATATGGCGGCTCATGATTTTGTACATTTTTGGTCGGAGAATCATTTGATGTCAGAATCGTTATCAGCGACATTGAAAACCCCCGTATACGGAATTTCAAAGGAATATATCGAATATGAAAATGAATGCTTTAAAATATTCATAAAATGGAAATCCAAAATATTGATTCCCGTTTTTTGGCCGCCATTTTGCTGAAAAAAATCATAGTCGAAAAAACTCAACGAATTTGGAAAGTTCAAATATTTTGTGCACTCTTGTGCATATTTGCGACGTAAAAATAAAATTCCTTCATCCTCTGATTTTGGATTGAAAAAAAAAGTGCTCCAAAAAATTGCATTTTTTATTTTAATTTGTTAATTATTTATTGAAAATCAATTTTTTCAGTCTTTTTAACCATTGTATCGTGTAGAGCATACCCGAAAATAGTAGGAATGACTATTTTGCAATAAACCTTCCGTCTTATTCATCAAAATATTTGAGCTCAAAAGTACCAATAAAATTTCTGCAATCTGGGACTTAATGGGTTAAAGAAGGTAAACTCTTGACGGCCAAATTTGATGAAGATCAACTGTGGTATAGCTGGTTTATTGCTATTGGTATTTCCAACTAAAGCGTTACCTGGAAAAACTATTGTTCGGTAGCAACAATTTACATCATAAGGATGCTCAGTGGCATCAGTGCCTTTGTATCTAAGCATGAGCAGCCTATCATCGGAACGGATACTCAATCTGAAAGGTATATGATAATGATTCCACAGAGATTTGGTCAGATATCTCTAATGCGCTTTGTAAAACTCAAATTAGTGTAGAACAAGAATAAACTCTGACTCCCTGTCGAAAATAACGAGCCTGGATTCCAGGTGGATTTGGACTAGATTCCAGATGGATTTGGACTAGATTCCAGGTGGATTTGAGCTGGATTCCAGGTGGATTCAGCCTGGATTCCAGGTAGATTTGGGCTGGGTTCCAGGTGGATTTTGAGATTCAACCAGAGAGGTCCTGGGGATAATATCCGGGTGGATTTTGGAAAAATCCAGGTTGATTTTTGAAGAATCCAGGTGAATTTTCGGAATGAACGAGCCAGGTCCTGGAAATAATCCTGATGGATTTTGGGACAATCCAGGTGGATTCCAGAAGAATCCAGGTGGATTTTCGGGATCAACGAGCCAGGTCCTGGGAATAATCCGGCTGGATTTTGGGACAATCCAGGTGGATTTTGAGGAAATCCAGGTGGATTCCGGAAGAATACAGGTGGATTTTCGGGATCAACGAGCCAGGTCCTGGGAATAATCCGGCTGGATTTTGGGACAATCCAGGTGGATTCCGGCAGAATCCAGGTGGAATCTCGGGATCAACGAGCAAGGTCCTGGAAATAATCCTGATGGCTTGAAAGATATCATTCAGTCCCATGCAGGTCTCTTGATGACTAACTCGTTCCTGGAAGTTTCAATAAAAGTGGAATGAGACAGATCAAAACCTGCATGAAGGAACAACCTATAACGTTTGCTCAACAGATTGGAGCCAAAAGTTTCCCAGCTCCTGAGTATTCACGAATAAACCTTGAAGAAAGAATACTACCTAGTACCATATCAAGAGGAGAACAACACTTCGTTAGTGAAAGACCGACAACACGGAAAACTCCTCATTCAGAGAAACTTTGCTGTAGGGTTACCAATCCTTAAAAAGCTTTGAATTTTGATGAATGTCTGGCCATTTCTGTCAAGGAAAATGAAAACACTCCACATTTTAATCATTGACAAAAATGTTTGCTCTATATTTCTTGTTACACATTTGGAGTTTGACTTGTATCTAACCATTTTTTATTATTATTCAAATTTGTAGAAGTATCTTGTTAATTGGGTATGAGGTATTGATATATAAGTTAAATTCCCAGGCATTTTCCTCACTGGATGACTTTGCCTTAGTATTTGAGATATTAAATTTTAATCGTTTATTCAAATTTTTCTCAACTGAAGGAAGGAAAATTCCATGAATTTTTTAATCTAGTTATTTTTCAATAAACCTTTTCTAATATAGTAAAGAAATATAGTTCGAGTTGTTTTTTGTAAGAAAATACATTTAAGAAATAATTATCAAGCATGAATATTTAAAAATTTATGATTTACCAAAGAATGAAGTCTAAAAAAATATGGTAATGAGCTAGTTTGCAAAAAACTTCTCAAGGAAAATTGAAGCAATTCCGTGTACGGCACTTGCAGAGAAACTAAATTACAGCGTTCCAGATTGTATACATTATAGTTTCAATTATAATTACAATCATAAATTCTTTACAAGAGCTGCCTCAATTTTGTGGTTGAATAAAAAAATGTTACATATTTGATTCAAACCTCTTACGATTGAATAGTAATTTAAATATGGCAAATTATTCTTCGAATAACCATTAGACCAGATATTTTTCCATTATAATACTTATCATTCTTCACGTGCCATTATGAATTTTTTCTTGAATGCCAGGCCTATTTTGTTCGTAGTTTTAATATTCAAACCTAAAATTTGTGTTAGAGTGAACGAGTGCAGTGAGGGTGCATGAAGAACAGTAAATAAATGAGGTAGATGGAATGACTTAAGCACTAAGAAAAATACCTTCGCGGTCAAAAATAAATTTAAAGATGTGGTGCTTAAACATGGCAAATGAGTCAATGGTGCGAATATGAGTGGGGAGATTGTTCCAGATGTAGGTCGAACTGATGAAGAATGAGTTCCTGGTCGACTCCAGTCTGAACGGGGGAACGACAAGGGGCCTTTGACACTCACCCCTTACAGGCCTCTGGCTAGTGTTTAGCTGATAGCGATTCGCAAGGTAGGTTGGCCTACCACTGGCCAGGATTCTGTAGAGAGTACAAGCCGAGAAGTACTCCCTACGACGAGAGCCAGTGAGCCAGCCAAGCTGACGCCTGTGAGGAGTAATGGGCTCGCGCCTCTTTACACCATAGATGTATCTGATTCCCGTGTTGAGGATACGCTGAATAAGGAGATCCTGTTCATCGGAAAGGTCAGAGAGCACTAGAGAGCAGTAGTCTACCACGGGAAACAAAAGCGCCTGAATAAGGTGCTTTCTGAGCGCAAGGGTGGTGCTGCGCCTGAAATGGTGGAGGCGGTACATAAGCGAGTTGGCGTTTTTGCAGATGGAAAGAACATGTAGCCTCCAATCCAGTTTGGCGTCGAGCACCACACCGAGGCTGCGTACAGAAGATTCAATTGGGACCGGGGTGCCATTTATCACTATGGAGTGGTTTTGTGCCGATTTGGAGAATTGATTGATGTAATAGCCAGTGCCAAATACAATTGCTTTGGTTTTTTCAACATTGAGTTTGAGATGATTAAGAGCGGCCCTTTCAGCGATACGAGAACCGACTCTGCTTAGAGCAGCAAGCGCCGCGTCAAGGTCAGACAGGTTGCACTGGAGATACACCTGAAGATCATCAGCATAGACAATATACTTGATATAAGCAGGAAAGTGTCTAGCCACATCACTTATATAAAGAGCAAACAGCAGGGGGCCAAGAACTGAGCCTTGAGGGACGCCACAGTTGACATCGCGAAAGTTAGAGCGGTCACCGTTCCGGCCCCTCACTGCCTGCCTCCTAGCGCTAAGGTAGGACCCAAGCCACCTTACCACGCCCGACGAAAAACCCATATCAGAGAGTTTGCGTAAGAGCGTGACGTGACAGACCGTATCGAAGGCCTTGCTGGAATCGTACAGGAGCATCGCAGTCACCATCCTTCTGTCCCTGCCGCAGCGAATGTCATCAGTGAGTTTGAGTAGGGCTGTCTGTGTACTATGCCCGGCTCGGAAGCCAGACTGGAACTCATCAAGGAGATTATTTGCTTCAACGTAAGCAGTGATTTGATCTGAGGCAATTCTTTCAAATGTTTTTGACAGGAAGCTAAGCAAAGAGATAGGACGGAAGTCACCCAGGCATGTGGGAGAGGGCACTTTGTTAAGAGCAAGCACAAGAGATTGTTTCCAGCTACAGGGAAAAATGGACTGGGATAGCGAAAGATTAAAAATTTTGACAAGATGCGGCCCGAGGAAAGGGAGAGCCGCATGGACGAACCTCTGGGGAATTTCATCAACGCCCACCACCTGCGACCTCTGTCTGACGATGGCCCTCTCGAGTGACTGAAGCGTGATTTCAGTAAAGTAGAAGCCGGTCGAGTGCTCTGGAAGCGCAGACAGGTAGTGAGCAAGCGAGGGTGCTTGAGCGTCATAAGAGGTCGAGGCAAAGTGAGCATTGAGATCATCCACAGAGAAGTGCGACATGTTGCTCTCGTGATCCGGGCAGATTCCCAAATGCCTGAGTTCCCTCCAGACTTCCTTGGGGTCAGATAGGCCTCTGATCCGGTCATAGTAGTAGTCGAGTCGCGCAGATTCTACAAGTCGA
Organism: Aphelinus atriplicis; assembly: GCA_020882685.1. NCBI lineage: Eukaryota > Metazoa > Arthropoda > Insecta > Hymenoptera > Aphelinidae > Aphelinus > Aphelinus atriplicis. The sequence goes on along the minus strand of CM037073.1, from coordinate 59,762,042 downwards.
TGGGTCTCGTCACGTACCCGTCTGTATTGAAGCAAGTCTAAGTAGCGTTTGGTACGTTTGTAGCGTCTGTAGAGTCGATTGCGTTCCTTAATAAGCTGGGAGTGCTCGTTGGTAAACCAAGGATGCCTGCGTTTTTTTCTATGTTTGACTGTTCTTAAGGGCGCAAAAGTGTCAAGTGCAGAATTTATGTGAGTATAGAGACAGTCAAAACCGTTTGAGAGTGAGCAGTCGGAGTCATCGAGGGCTGACCAATCGCAGCCAGCAAGATAATCGTTAAGGGCTATCGGATCGATTGATTTAAAATCACGATACGAGTAGTCAGACTGAATAACCTTAGGAATATCAAGGGTGAAGCTGATCCAGTCATGCCCTGCAATGAAGGGGTTGTCAGATTTGTGGAAGTCAAGTACTGTGTCAAGTTCGTCGATGATGCAGAGATCAAGCCAGGTGTCGGAGTCCGGGGTATGATGAGTGGCACCGTAGGGAATTAGTGAAAGGGAGTTCTCGTCCAAGAACCCACGTATGATATTTGCATCGGTGCTAGACGATAGTTGATCTGCGTTAAAGACGCCAAGTATGACCTTGGAGCTGTAGTCGTGCATATACATCGTGAGGTCCTGGAAGAGGTTAGTTCCCTGCACAAGTGGAGCACTAATAGAGTTCGCATTGAAGTGCCAGACACGGAGTCCCTCCCTCACGGCCGTCGTGGAGTTGAGCAAGGATTGATGATGCGAGTTAGTGAATGAGCTGTTAGGAGGTGATTTCGGCGAGGTGATGGGCTGAGGTGAGTGCGAGAGATCGGTGAGGTGAGTGCGAGATAATGAGTTGATGGGACATGAGTGAATTATTCCGGAGAAGATAAAAAACGTTCCAGATCAGCGATCGATGAAATGCGAGTGGCAGTGTCCCCTTTCCTCCTTCTGGCAAAGATGGCTCCTTGATAGATGTACGAGGTGCAATCACCGCCCTGACCATTGTGCTCCCTCAGCTTAGCACGGACGGTACGATAAAGTGAATGAGTTTCTTTACGAAGAAACTCATTGACATTGAGTGGAAGATTTTCTATAGGAAGAGGCACTCCCGCCGTCTCAAGCAGATCATTGCTGATGCTAGAGGTCATCACCTTACCTCTCCTGATTTTGGCTCGAATGATGTTGGTAACGTGGGCTGGGGAGGTAAGGGTGACCACCAGCAAAGGCCTGCGGTACGGTGGTGGCGCCGAGGTGGACTGCTGCACTGCCGAAGACGTAGAGGTAGGAGGGTCACTAGAAGCAGCCTGACGAGGACGAATATAGCGAGCAGTTGCCACGTCTGAGGGCAGAAGACCACTGTGGATGGTGGAAAGAGCGGCAAAGGCGAGTTCCCGAAGATCAGCCCCAGCCTCAACGTCGAGTCTAGTGACAACGACGTCCGCAGAGAGCTCCCTGTGCTGGCTGGTAATCTTATTCAGCTTATTGCAAAGCGAGTTGCTAATACGCTCAAGATTACGAATTCTGGTGCCAGTCTCCGAAGCAAGAGTAGCAGCAAGTTCTCCAGACTCCAAGGTACCACCGCCAGAAATGATGAGAGAGCAAACACGCTCCTGTCCCTCGCGGAGTTCAGCCATTTTGGACTCAATGGCACGCAAGCGCGACTCCTGGGACTCAACCCTGGTCTCCGTCGCCTCGACGCAGCTGACGAGGTCAGGGAGAGATTGGAGGTTACACTGGATTTTAGCGATTGAAGCCTCCATGGAGTCAAGCTTGTCCATTTTGTCCATCTTGGCGAGAATGCGATGAAGGATGTCATATTGCTGGTCATTTCTACAAGATGAAAATGAGCTAGATCTTGAGCGACCGCCTGTGGAGCCAGCAAGAGACACGTTGTCGAGCGGGGTGGGAGTGGTGGACGGTGTAGGGTGTCCAGAATCCGGAGGGCAGGACTGAGCACCACCGGGTAGCCGACCAGCCAAGGATGAGCCAGCTGCAAGAGCCGGAGCACAGTGAGTGCAGCAGCGGACAGGCCTGCCACCGGACTGCACCGTAACAAATGCCATGCAGCATTTGTGCCAGCACTTGGCACAAAAAGCACAAGGGTTGACCAGCATGTTGCTGCGCGATGGCTTGCTGCACTTAGCGCAGAGCAGCAGGTCCTCCTGTCTCACCTTACGCCTAGCACCATTGGCAGATTGGTTCGCCTTGTCATCTGATTTAGCAGTCGATTTCAGAGGTGGAGCCATATCCGGTACAGCGGACAGTCTAAGCTGACTAGCTAAATAGAAAAAGAAAAATGATGAGAGAGAGAGAGATAGAGAGAGATTAGATTAGATTAGATTGATTTATTTCGTGTACATTATGACCATAGTTATACATACAGTTACTTACATCCAGATGAACAATATAAATTTAGCTTAATTCGATTTGGATTTATTTGATCTAGTTCATTTGAATTTAAGAGCAAACAGAAAAGTATAAGAGCAGAGCAAGCTCTCACCACGTTCGCAGGCAAGGAGGTAAAGAAATAGAAGTTTTTTGAAAACAGGAAGAGATGAAGCGTTAGTTATTACAGTGGGGAGTGAATTCCAAAGATAAGTTGCACTGACATGGAACGACCTATGGAGGAAATCCTTGCGGAAACTGAGGACAACAAGCTGCGGCCGATAGCTACGCCTACAGGGACGAGCACTGGTATTCATGAGAAAATACTTTGCGAGATACGACGGGCTGCCATACCTAAGAATCTTATACACGATACAGGCCATGGAATAGCTTCGCCGAGTAGATGTCATAAGCCAGTTTAGTTCCTCCCTGTAAGGATAGATATGCTCACTCCTTCTCACCCCATAGACATATCTTATGCCAGTATTAATAAGTCGTTGGAGAACCAGGTTTCGCTCCTCAGAGAGATCGCAGTACACAGGAGAGCAATAATCAATGATGGGGAAAAGGAGCGTCTTGATGAGGTGTCACCTGAGCTGATGATTCATGCTCCTCCGGAATTTATGCAAGCGGTACATGAGAGCATGGGATTTGCCAGTGATCGAGGTAACATGCTCCCTCCATGAGAAGGTAGAGTTGAGGATCACTGATGGCTCGAGTTTAATTAGCGAACCATTTATGTTGAGTTGGTCCAATGCCTTCGCAGGAAGACGAGCAATGAAAGGTTCACTCCCAAAAACGATAGCCTTTGGTTTTTGACGCATTCAGGACAAGTTTATTCTGGCAGCGATCTCGCTAAGCTTGTCGACCGTTCGTAATAAGTCGTGAATGTAGATTTGAAGGTCGTCAGCGTACAGTATGTAGTGCACATCGGGTCCAAAGCATAGTGAAACATCATTGATATAGAGGGCAAGTGAGTCCAAAGAGAAACCAAGTTTTGACAGCTTGCGAAGCAGCGTGGAGTGAGAGACCGTGTCGAATGCCTTGCTAAAATCAGACAGGAGTAGAGCAGTCAGTCTTTTGGTGTCCTTGGCCTGACGGATGTCGTCGGTAAGTCTGAGCAAAGCAGTCTGCGTCCTGTGACCCCTTCTGAAGCCCGCCTGACGCCCATCCAGCAGACCCTCTGATTCCACATAAGCACTGATTTGATTGAAAGCAAGTCTCTCCAGAACTTTGGAGAGAAAATCAAGCAGAGAGATAGGGCCAAAATCACCGAGACAGCTAGGAGAGGGGATCTTGTTAAGGGCAAGGACTACAGCTTTTTTCCAGAAGGAGGGAAAGTGTGATTGGGTAAAGGAGGAGTTGAAAACATCCACTAGGATGGGAACAATGACAGGGAGTTCCTTGGAGATGAAGTTATGAGGAAGGCCATCAGTTCCCACAGACTACGAGTGGGACCGGCTCACAGACAATCTCACTTCGTTCTCTGTAACGTTCACAAAGCAAAAACCGGAACCACAGGCCGATTCGCCATGCAAGAGATTGAGTGTATCATCCAAGTTGGGGGCCAGGGGATCAGTAGCCATTCTGGCAAAGTGAGAGTTTATCTCCTCCCCATCTAATCCCCCAAGGTTGTTAGTAAATTCAGGTACCAGTCCCAGATGTCTGAGTTCTCTCCATATCTCCTTGCTATCAGACAGGCCTCCAAGTCTGCGCTTGAAAAAGTTAAGCTTGACGTATTTGGTGTTCTTATAGAGAAGGTCACGAGCAGCTCTATAGGCATGTAGGTCTGTGTCAAGTCTAGTTCGCTTGAAGCGTCTGTAGAGTCTGATCTTGTTGTGCTCGAGGCCATCCAGGCGGCTGTCAAACCATGGTTGCTTTTCGCTGTTGACTTTCAACGTTCGGGGTGGGGCAAATTTATCAGCAGCCGCCCGGAGTTGCACATAGAGCTGGTCAATGTCAGTTTCAGTAGTGCGAGCCTCATCCTCAAGCCATGTCCATTTGCGTCCGATAAGAAAGTCACAGAGTTCATCAGGCTTGATCGCTTTCAAGTTTCTGTGAGTGAAGGTCCGTTCCTCTGGCCTTCCCACCTTTAAGTCGATGGTCGCAGTGATGAGGTCATGACTGTCAGCAAAAGGTGTCTCAGTTGTCCAGTAGTCTATTACGGTGTCCAGAGCATCTACTATGCAGGGGTCGAGCCAGGTATCTGTATTGGCACGGTGAAAAGTAGCACCATGGGGCACAAGACGGAGTAATTCCTGCTCAAGAAAGGCTCTGAAGAAGAGAGCATCGGGCGAGTTTGAGAGCTGATTCGCGTTGAAGTCACCTAGCAGTACCTTAGTGCTGTAGTCCGGTAAGTGAAGAGTGAGTTTGGAGATGAGGTCGGTCCCATCCTCGAAGGGAGCATGAGGCGGCCTGTACACCACACCAGCAAAGAAAGTGTCATACCTGGAATTCATTTCACAAAAGAGGAACTCCGGGAGAGCCCTGCCATCAGCCCAGTCATGCGTAGAGGTACAGAGTACCGTCGCAGTTAGGGTACGATGGACGGACATTGACACGCCCCCACCCCTCGTACTCCTATCATGTCTGATGAGAAAATAGCCCTCCAAGGTGACCTCATGATCATTGTTCAGGATGTAAGGGCTTAGCTTTGTTTCGGACACGGCTATGAGGCGAATGAGAGGTTGTGCCAGCAGAAAGCGCCTAATGTCCTGAATGCGCGCCCTGATCGAGTTGGTATTGAGGTGACAGACTCTCAGATTGTCCCACAGCAACCGAAGGTCCCGTCCAGGTAGAATATGGCAGTGCACGCAGGTTAGATACAGCAGGGATGTAGGAGTAAGTGAGTGAGAGGTTGCACTGCTCTTTTACATTAGAATTATTTAAAATCACAGTGCCAGGTGGGCTAAAAGAATGTCTACATCCTCCGGAGAGCCGATGAGAACCGGCGCCTTCCCCCTACGCCTAACGAAAATCCTGCCATCCATATGAAATACAGATGGTCTAGGTACAAAGTTACGCATTTTGACTCACGTAGTTTGATACAGCTCATACACATGTGATGGAAGAAATTCGTTTGTGTCGATGAAGTTCGGGGGGTGGGGCGATTTGGCACCAGCGCGCGCGCGCGCGAGAGAGAGAGAGAGAGAGAGGGAGAGAGAGAGAGATTAGATAAGATTAGATTAGATGAGTTTATTAATGTACAGTACGTTGTAGAATGAAATAGAATTCTTTGCAGCAGCCAAAAATACATAAGTTACCTGTACCCAATATGCGCCACCTAAGCGAGAAAGGTCACTACACCGCGTCAAATGGGAATTTTCTAACGTCATTGGTGTCAAATAATAGGTATACTCAATACCTTCAAAATGAGCTCGATCTCATTTGATTTGAACAGTTTGACGCTGAGATACAGCGTTTTGAGAGAAAAAAAAATTCGCGAAAAAATTTTGAGTATACCCAATATGGCGCCACCCTGAAAATACTTTAAAAATGTCCGAGCCCATTGGAGACCAGCTATGTCTTGATGATAGAAAAATTCTGTCTGATGTTTGCAGACAGTAGTGTCAGTACTTATAAATGCATAATCTCAAAATTTTTCTCGTTATAGGATAGCCAATATCTGCTAAGCGTTTAATTCGACTACAAAATTTTTCATTCTGTACTGTCGTTAACGCATATGGTCGACTCATTTTCCTTTTTTCAGATATGTTTTATTCGACATGTCGTTGAAATGTTCGACAAAATATCTTATACGTAGTCGAAGCCATCCTCTGCGATGTCTTACCTTTCTTGATCTGCTGCAGAGCTTGAACTATTATTCGGATATCTACCATCAATGGGTTGATTGTAGCAGCTAGAACAAGAAAATAGGGGTGGTGCATATTGGGTACATTCGATAAAAATAACGAAGAGCTGTTGAAACGGTTGATAAAAAGAGCGTAAGATGAAAAAGAAAATTGGATGATGTCGATGGGATGTCAAGGAATCAAATGACATGTCGCTCGATTTTTTTGGCCCAATTTAAGGGTATTAGAGAAATTCGCACTTAACTGAGCAAAATTAGATCGAGAATGAAAATTGGTGAAAAAATGGAGAAAGCGAGTTCTAACAAGTTGGTGTAAGGGTTCCCGATCGGTGGAAATGTTTTCTTTCCTCATTATTTAGTATTGCCGACAAGATCCTGTGCCGCGGCGATGCTCTAGACGCGCGTATATATGAAATACGAAGGGTGGCGCATATTGGGTACACCTACCTTATAAGTAGGGTGGTCCAGTCTCTTGTTCAATTTTTTTTCATGGAGTTGTGTAATTGATCGGGAAACACTTGTTTCAAAGAGCCCATATTATTCTTTCTCTGGCCAGAAAACCCAGTCGATCGATCGAGAAACACGCTCGATTGCCCGGAAAACACCGATTATTGACCGGAAAACACTCTTTCTATGGAGCACTTATTATTTTTTCTCTGATCGGGTAACTTGATCAATCGACCGGGAAATACGATCGATTGACCGGGAAACACCAATGTTCGACCGTGTAACACTCTTTCTTAGGAGCCCATAAAATTATACTTTTGACCAGAAAATCCGGTCGTTCGACCGCGAAACACGGTCAATTAAACTGTAAACACGGTCGATTGACTGGGAGACACGGATATTCGAACGTTTAATACTGTTTCTGAGGAGCCCATAATATATTATTTTCCTGACCGGAAAACACAGTCGATCGAACTGTAAACACGGACGATTGACCGGGAAACACTGATAGTCGACCGTGAAACACTGTTTATGAGAAGCCCATGATATTATTTTTCTGACCAAGAAATCCGGTCGTTCGACCGAGGAACACGGTCGATTGAACTGTAAATACGGTCGATTGACCGGGAATCATCGCTATTTGACTGTGGAACACTGTGTCTGAGGAGACATAGTTTTATTTTTCTGACCGGGAGACACAGTCTTACGACCAGGAAACACCGTCGATTGAGCTGTTAACACAGTCGATTGGCGTGTAAAATTTACCATGTATTGAATCCTAACAGAATACATTACATACCTTGTATTTCTTTGAGTTTTTGAGAGAGAACAAGGCTTTATTAAATGAGAATGGAACTCTTTCTTTTCGATTCACCGCTGGATCAATTTGTTATGAGGTCAATTTTTTATATTCGGTTGATTCATTGAAATTTCGATATGAATCTGACAAGAAGGCTTGGTGTCAAAGATTTTAACAGCAGCAAAATTTTATTCAATCCGGGGTAGCTCATCGATCGGACTACGAATTTCACTACAAATGTTGAAAATATCGCAACAGATTCCAGGTGTGAGTGAATTTCGAGCCATATATTACTCTGTAGTCCATGCCTAGACATCAGTAGTACACAATTGGTAACTACATGTCAGTGACTCTATATAATGGTATTTAAAAATGAGCTGATTCGTCTGGATACTAAGCTAAACTCGGATCATATTCTGCATCTCTAGATCTTGAAATGAGCCACACAATGAAAAAACCTTCTGTAAGCACTGTATCCTCCACATTAATCTCTGGATTGGGATGATCAAGTTAGAAAGTACTTCGTTCAAGCGATCAAATTATGTTATATATGAGGGATTAGAAACATTGAACTATGAATTATTTCAATTAATTATTTCCATACACTGACCTGAGACACAGAGAGAAATTCTTATGAACGACGACTGACCGGTAGCAGAGTGCCATCATAGCAAATACTACAAAAACACCTCCAACTACTGACATGAGCGTAATAACTAGGTAAACAGTATTTGATCCGTGGTAGTTTTCTTTAATTCCATAATTTCATATGGGTAATTTTTCAGTTGTCCATAGAATAGATTCAAGATTCAGCAGAAACCGTCCAGTTTCAGATATTTTCAATCATATTGACAAATATGGCAGTTGAAGAACATGAAACAAATATGTATATGAGAATACGTTCATATAGCCTACTTATCTACAATTGAAGTGAGATTGAATCATCATATCTTTCGATGATCGTGTGAGTATCATCAATAAAACTGTGGTTAAAATGTGATTGAAGAATGACAGGTCCATGGTCGGATCGGCTTCTGATATATTTTCAACTCATAAATGATGTGGATCATAAGATCATCACATATCCCATTCTTATTCTTAAGTTCAATTTATGCCTAATTGTAGATTCTTGTTGATCAGATGGGAATGACTCTATGATACAATACTCTATAATACACTTCCGGTGAATGAATATATCATTCGTATTCTGTATTTGTTGCTTACAGTTTTGCAAGGGGCTATCCTGCAAAAATACAAGCGTGATTTCTGTAACGCAAGATGTGTTATCCAATTATTAACTCTAATGTAATTTATCGCTGAATGCAAACTACCTCGTGCTTCCCAAAAACCCGTATGATCAAATGCAAATACAGCATTTCGAAAGTCGAATTCATTCTAAAGATCCTAAAATTTTTCAAGAGAGCATACTTAGCAGCAATTAATTCCACGCATAGTTATTTCTAAATGTATCTGCGTAAGGATACACAGGATGAATTCCATTTTCAAGCTTGAATATTAAAACTCTTCGAACATTCACAAATACCTATCAATTTCCAAACCAAAGAATCAGGGATGGTTCTGAGCTAGTTGCCAAATAAAGTGACTTAGTAAATACTAGAAACAGAATGGCACGACTAATGACAGAGTAATAGTCTAACAGGAGCTTCGATTGATTACGCATTATAATTTACAATGTTCGGGATACTGTTCTCATATTATATATAGTTATGATCTGAACTGAATAGGGAGATACTCCTATTGAGGAACGGACAATAGAAAAAAAAATGAGATGGTTATAGTAGGTAAATGAGAAAAATTTGAGTTGCAGTTCAGGATAGCAGAAGTCTATTGTGAGATTTCTTGTTCTTTTTTTGTTTTCTCAAAGAGAAAGTTTTGTGACGGGGCGAAAATCAAACTCTTGATTACATACGTACGTACGTATGTAACGCTGTTTTTGGCGCACGGTAACTGTCGAAGAAATCGTTCGATTTTTCTGAAATTTCGCACACGTTATTCGTTGAAAGTTGTAGCCCGAATCCGTTGTTCAGAAAAATCTATTGATAATTTTTTTGACAACCATTACGAATGTATTTTCGTGTTTTGAAATATTTTGAATCTCATTTTCAGGGTTTTTTGTGTCATGAAGAATGAGGTAAAATTATTGTTGGTGAATTATACTCACAAGGAGAGTATCAGATCTTCGGAGTACCAATCTAGACCAAACTTTGTACGTATATTCTCTGGGACTATAGTGACCAAACGCAAAAAGTTTCAGCTTCCAACGCTCCGTCAGTGCCAAGATATTGACGCCACAAGCTTATTCAACTTTTTATGTATGTACATACAATGATATTCACACTTACTATGAGTCACTTCAGAACCGGTTCACCAATCTTGGCTAAACTTTTTTTGATGTTAGTTTGGCTCAAAAATAGGCTGTGCCCACAGTCCCAGAGACTAACATTCTTAAACTCCCAAAATATTAATTATTAATTATTATAGCTTGGATGGAGCCGTACTTCTCGTCCGGAATGACAATATGTCATCTGAGACGTATTTCCACTCACTAAACTTCACTTTAAATTTCGATCACTGGATACTGTAACTTGATTAATCCTGAAACAGACGCAAAGAGAGTAAATACATGTGTAATTATCAATATTCATTTGAATGTCTTACTCACATAGAGTAAAACATGAAAACAATGAAAATAAGGCACGGTTCGCGACTTTTCTCTCTGGGCTTGGATACTAAAGCAATGACAACATGTAAGCACAAGTGAAGACATATACACTAAAATTGTATGATAATTGAGTGTCAGAATTAAATTTCATCTGTAAGAACTTTAAATTTGAACACTTGTTTGTCCAAAATCAGACTATATAAGAATAATAACAAAATTCTCTACTTACAGTTACTTGCTATTTCCAATGAAATTTCCGTCAAGAATCAAATTCTTACTGGATATACATATTCAAAAAGATAGGTTGAAGAAGTAATCCTGAAATTGGTTCTGTCCCCATCACATTGAAAATTCAGCAAGTGACCATGATGAAGCTGCGAATCTATTTCTATTCTGGAGAATACTGATGAGATTGATACAAAAAGAACTAAACTTTCAATCACCCAAACTCTGAGTAAGTGATCGAGCTACAGTGCCTACAGTGCAACACGTTTAACTGTTAATGATCGTGTTGACTGAAAACCACTATGGTAACCGCGGTATCTTTATTATAGACTTCAAACGTCAATCATATGTTATAGTTGTAGACCATTCATCATGACGATATCAGCGATGAAATTATTCTCTGCGTTTCATCTATTAGATGAATATAGATGATGAAATCATCATCCAATGATCAATAATTTTATTAATATTAAAAAAAACTGATAATTACACAGCTCAACAAAAAAAAAATTGAACCAGAGACTGGACTAGCCTACTTATATGTATTTTTGGCTGCTGAATCCGAATCCGAGGTCCGTTCAGCTCCATCACCCCTGCGTTTAGCCATAACCTCAAAAATATGACGGCCGACATATCGATGAAATCAATATTTTGCAAAACAAGAAATTTCATTCCATTCTAAATAAAAAAATGAAAGAAAACTGTGCCTAGCGATTTTTCGATTCGTCGCATAGTTTTTGAGTAAAAAATTCAGAAAGTTTGACGGCAAGTGGGCCGGATTCAAAATTTATAGTTTTATGAATTTTTCACTCACAAACTATGCGACAGATTGAAAAAAAAACACCAGCAACAGTTTCTATCTAATTTATTACGTAAAATCTGAAAAAATTTTCTGTTTTCCAAGATGATGATTTTTAAAATTTTTTTTGAGGTTATGTTTAAACGCAGAGGTGATGGAGCTAAACGGACCTCGGACTCGGATTCAGCAGCCAAAAATACATAGAGAAGTAGGGTGGTCCAGTCTCTGGTTCAATTTTTTTTTGTGGAGCTGTGTTATTCAACCAATCTTCAATTGATTGAAAGATGATTAAATAATTGGAATAATTATTGAAATGATAATTTTTCGGGATTCAATCACTAAATTAGTATTTAATTCATTTGATGAAATTATCTAGAAATAGCCAAAAATAATTTTATCACTGTTAGTCAAGGTCTACCATAATTTCGTGTGACTGGCGTTCAAAGTCGATAATAAAGATACTGTGATTACCATGGAGGTCTTTAGTAAGCACGATCATTATCAGTTAAACTTAGCACTGTCACTCACTCAGAGTTTGAGTAATTGAAAGTGAAGTTCTCTTTCCATCAATCTCATCAGTGTTACCCAGAGTAGGAATAGATAGGCAGCTCCTGGATAGATGTGCAGCTGCTGGATTATCAAAGTGATGGAGAGACAACCAAATTCAGATAAGTATTCTGAAGTATTGTTAATAAGTATTGTTCCAACCTATCTTTTTGAATATGTATATCCAGTAAAAATTGATTCTTTGTAGTTAATTTGTATTTCAGGTAAGCTGCACAGAGACAGAAATTTCATTGGAAATAGCGAATAACTGTAAGTGGAGAATTTTGATATTATTTTTATATAGTCTGATTTTGAACAAACGAGTGTATAAAATGGAAGTTCTTATAGATGAAATGCAATTCTGACACTCAATTATCATACAATTTTAGTGTATATGTGTCACTTGTGCTTGGATACATGTTGTCATTGCTTCAGTATCCAAGCCCAGAGAGAAAAGTCCCGAACCATGTCTTGTTTTCATCTTTTCCATGTTTTACTCTATGTGAGATATTCAAGACCATCAAGTCTATATTGATAATTACACATGTATTTATTCTCTTTGCATAGTTGTTCCAGGATTAATTCAATTACAGTATCCAGTGAGTGAAAATACGTCTTAGATGACATATTGTACGACTCCATCGAAGCTTCAATCTTACTATTATATAAAGAGGAAACGTTTGTTTGGATGTTTGCAATAATCTCAAAAACTACTGAACCAATCGCCTCCAAATTTTGGCAGTAGCTTTACTATGTACCCTGAAGTGTCATAGGCTATTAAGATTAATCATTAATTAATTAGGAATGTTTCTATACAAAATGTGGAAATAACATGTAAATCAGCTGTGGCTTCTCTCTTTTACCACTAGGTGTTTTAGCCGTTCACGCGGCTGAAGTGGCGCGGTCTGGTCTATGAATATGAGGCAATCATAATTGAAGTCCTCGATTTCCTCATAGAGAATTTCAAATTGGTCGTTCTATTGTGACTCCCGGTATTATAGCGGTGTAATCGATTGCCTAAATAATCGAACTTGCATACATTTTTCAAAGGGATTATTTTTAACGGCTGAAGTATGCCTTAATTTGGAGCTTCGGCTTCTCTTTGGTTGCAAGGTGACGAACCGCTGTATGAGCCGTTCGCAGGGTTTCTTTTGCTATAACTATAAACAAGGTTCAAGGTCAGACATTTAGAACATGTCGGAATGGGATTTACGCTCAGATTGTTTTTACACGGACAGTTGTATGTTGGACTTTCTAGGACGAGCAAATTGAAAAACCAATTCACCCTAATGCCAAATGGTAAAGGAAAAACCAAAAATGTTACGGTCTCATTCCAGTGTACAGTTAATAATTATCATTCAAATTCTATTAACTCGAGTAACCGACCAAGTACCATATCGCGCCTGTAGATGGCGAGGCGTTGAGTCGCGTGTATATAAGGTTTAGCGCGGCGCTTTCGCAAGAGCGTCGGCGTTCTACCGTCTATATATATATACTAGCATCCCCCGTCGTGACTTCGCCCGCTAAGGTATCGCTTGGTAGTTCTGAGGGCGCATAATGGGTGATAGTGTAATTTCGTAATGCTAGAGCGTGATGACTCTATGGCAACAGAGTACACAATCACTTATTTTTTATGCCCGTAACTACCACGCGATAAGACATTTTATATTACTATTGCGTGAAATCGCATTTCACGCACTAGTGCTTTTTTTCGAATGCTCTTTAAACGAGCACTTGCAATATAAAATATCGTATCTAACATGTGCGTTCATTCTCAATCACTCGTGTGAACACGTCTACACATGTTTCCAAAATTTCACGCTCTAGTTGCATAATATACAATTTCATGCCCGTGATGAGAAGGTCTTTATATAAGAAAATTAGTATTATGGGACATACTAATCAACTAATCACCTATATTAATGAAGAAAAGGGTGAATGATTACTAACTTGTATCATCATTCTAGGTTACGTCAATCAACATGTAGATGAAAGAGAAATCTTGGAAGAATAAGACTATATGCGGACTTTGACGTTCATGTGTACCACTCTACGGATTCCTCGTCGATGAAATACTGTATAGGACCGATATCATTTTGAATTCACATAATTACAAGAGCATACTGAGATTTTATTTTCAACAGAGTTGAGTCTGTTGAGTGGTATGATTGATTATTACCAGTTACTAGGGGGTACCCCCCTGCTCGCTCCGCTCGCCAACCCAATAGAGTGTTAATGTCCAGTTAATTCCCAGTTTTCTCAGTTAATTTCAAACTGCACAGGATACAAAATCTCCGTATTATTCATAGCAACCATTGTTTACGTATCTAGCAACCGTTGCAATCTTTCTCGAAATCTGCTGTCGAAAATCTGAAATGAAACACGCGCGAAACCTGTACCGAAAAAGAATGATCTGACACATGTCACTATTAACCTGAAACTAACAAACGTTTAACACGAACATAGCTGAAATTAAGCTTTCATTTTGATTCAAATCGTTCAATTAGTATTCTTTTCGATCGTAGTTTCAAGTTTCAAGTTTCATTGTTGCTATGGAGCAAATATAACAATCCAGTGTCCTTGATCATCGAGTGTGACTTAAAACTGATTTCCCAGCTTTCGAAGCAACGGTTGCTAGGGATATAACGAACGGTTATTTCGATGAATGATTGGATTTATATTCAAAAAAACTTGTGCAAGATAATATTTAGCCCTTTTCTTCTTCTGCAGCAACGGTTTCTAGACACGTGAATAATGGTTGCTATGGGTGATATGGATATTTTGTATCCTGTGGAGTAAAAAATACTGGGAGCAAAACTCACGTAAATTTTTCTTTCCTCTAGCAACGGTTGCTAGGGCGGTGAGCAACGGTTGTTGAGGAGCTAATTGAGAAGATTTTCTGTCCCTTGCCGTCGAAAATGATGAAAATGGGTCATGAATTGATTATTTCCAACCTTCATTACGGTTTCTAGAGAGGTAAATTTGAGAGATTTTTTCCCGTGAAAGCTCATGCTCTTTCAGAATTTTTGGTCAAAATTATGATTAGATTTCTAGGAAAAAAGATATGGCCGATATAAACTCAAAAACTGTAAAATGTGAAAAAAAAATTTTTCTTGATTTTTCTTCATAATGCTCTCATTGTGGGAAAAGGTGGACAAAATGCTTCAGGATTGAGAGGAAATTTTTGTTACCAAAGCGAAATCGTTTTTTCTTACAAAATGGTGGCAATAACGTCATAATATCATAAAAAAGCTCTTGAATTTTTTCAGAATGATAGATGAGAAATGAAATTTTATTTTCCATCTATCATTCTGAAAATTTCAATTTTTGAAAAATTTCATTTTAGATGAAATTTTTCAAAATCATGATTCTTCAAATTTTCAAAAAAAAACGCAAATTGCTTCAAAAATTCTGAAAAGAAATTTAGTGTTCTTTGAGTGAATTTGAAACTATTTTGTTCCTATAATTTTTTTTCATTCAATTTTAAAGGGGAAAAAGAGGGTGGAAAAAAAAGTGGAGATAAGGGGTAAAAAGAAGGAATGAAAAAAGGGGTAGAAAGAGGGATGGAAAAAATAGGTGAAAAGAAGGGGTGGAATTAGGGGGTGGAAGTAGGGGTGAAATAAAGAGGTGGGATAAGAGGGTGGATAAAAGGAGTGGAAAAAGGGCTGGAGGAAAGAGGCGGAAAAAAGGGGTGGAGAAAAGGGGTGGAAAAAGGGGGTGGAGAAAAAAGGGAAAAATCTTACGCTGGCGGGGGCGGTTTGGCTTTCAATATACACTGAGAGGAAAGGCAGTACAGCTCTTAACGACGGAGCTACGCTAGCTCTGGCACTGAAGGGCAGCACAGCTCTTACTGCCCCGCACGGCTGGGCCAGTGATCGCGCTGTTGCCAGGGCCTGGAGCAGAGTGCAGTCGTACGGCCTGGCCGGAAAAACGCAAATCGCGTTGTCTCAGCTGCTATTGCTCAGAATCGCTCGAAAATTTTTGAGCATATGCGGTGCTGACAATATAAATCCCTTCGACAAAAATTCCAATTTTTTTGGAGAAAAAAATTAATCGATCAAATCATCTGTTTTTCAACTTTGACGACAAAAACTGTGCGAGTAAAGTCGAACCACAGAAAACTTTTCGCGACAAAGTTGTTTATTCACATTCGAAGAATTCGTAAACCAAATTCCTGATCATTCGGACCACAACTACCAAAGTTATGGTGGAGAAAAAGAAAATTCGTCGCGGCGCAAAATGGGCGATTTCGAGCATTTCCGTGTCAAAATCGTATATTCAAACACCATCCGGTTCCATTTATGGCCTTCATGATAATTTCCCTCTATTCTACAATTCATTGCTCCTCATTTGAGACAGTTTAAATGGCAGTTTTATGGGAGTGATCTGGCAGTTGTATGGCATGTATTTGGCAATCATATGTCAGATGAATGAATGAGATTTGTATGACGTAATTCCAAACAGTTATCTAACTTCAGTAGTCGTTCACGAGTATGACGGATAAGCCGCAGTTGATAGTTCTGAGAACAATTCTAATCACTGTCTGGTATAACTGAAAAGTCTCGCAGATTTCTTGATTTTATACGACAAAAATCTAGCAATACTGGTGCAGCGGTGACAAAATTGTTGAACAAATGTATGGCAGTTGTCGGGCAAGAGTATGACAGGTTTATGAGAGTGATCTGACAATTGTATGACAATGATCTGAGAGTGGTATGGCATGGATCTGTCATGGATATGGCAGGTTACCTAAACAGTTATCTAGCTTTAGTAGATCCAACGTCCATACTCTTGAGAGGGTTGAGTCGAATTATTCACAAGTATGATGGATGATCCGCAGTTGGTAGTCAATTGTTCAAAATCACTAAATTCGATATCTGTCAGGTATACGCAAGCAGTCTTACTGATGTCTGGATGTCATAGGGCACTCTTCTAGCAATTGTCTTGCAGCAATGGAAAAACTGTTGGGCAGATGTATGGCACATATTACGCAAGTATATGGCAGTTGTATGCCAGTGATCTGCCAGTTGTACGGCTTTCCACTTGGGAGTGTGATTTCAATAACTGTCTGATTTAACAGCAGATGTCATGCAGATTCTTAGATCTCAAATGGCACGCATCGAGCAATTGTCTTGCAACGTTAGGAATGCTGTTGGGCAAATGTATGGCAGTTTTATGGGAGTGATCTGGGAGTTGCATGGCATGGATC
The DNA here is from genome assembly GCA_020882685.1 of Aphelinus atriplicis. NCBI lineage: Eukaryota > Metazoa > Arthropoda > Insecta > Hymenoptera > Aphelinidae > Aphelinus > Aphelinus atriplicis. Next base: position 59,745,166 of record CM037073.1, on the reverse strand, counting down.
TGGCATGAATATGGTAGGAACATGGATGAGATTTCTATGATGCAAACGGTTATCTAGCTTCAGTTCATCACACGTCCATTCTCTCAAAAAAGTGGAATCATTCACGAGTATGATGGAGAATCCGCAGTTGATAGCCAATTGTTCAGAATCATCAGTCCCGATCACTGTCAGGTATTTGAAACAGTTTCGCTGATGTCACTCATTCAGAAATTGTCTTGATGCGGTGGGAAATTTCTTTGGTTGATGTATAACAATATTCACGCAAGTGTATGGAAGGGGCAGAGCTCTAGTGTCGCAGTTTTGTGGCAGTTTCTGGCCTTTATATGGCTGTTATATTTTAATTGTATAGTAGGGACTCGCAGTTGTATGTCATTGGTCTGGAAATTGTATAGGAGGTGTATAGATTACAATTATATGACGTAATTCCAATGCAGTTTTTTGCATCATCAGAACACGAGTCCATTCTCTCAAGAGACCCTACTCTTTTTGAATGACATTCGCATGATAGTAGTTACATGGCAGTTCACTGGCAGCTTTATGGATTGTCATTTGTAAGATGGTAGTTCTCTAGCACTCATACGGTGTCAGCTGATTCCATGTCTATTTCTTCAACAGACCTTAGTCTGCTACGAAAGTGAGTAATAACAATTAGTATAATGGCCGAGGTTCCAGAATCACCAACTTTGGTCACGGTTTGATATGCAGAAACAGGCTGGCAGATTTCAGGCTCTCATGTAGCATTCAACTAGTAGATTTTATCAGGACGTATAGACATGGAGTTCTCATCATTCGATGAGATAATCGGGTCATGTCCACCCGTGTATTTTAAAGGAGAAAAATGTCAAAATAAAAAATCATTCACTATGAAATCTTTATTTACTATATAAGTTTCTAGTAATAAGTTGTATATGCCATTTAAGTTATTTGGGAGGGAGGGTACCTCTCCTACGCTCGCTCTGCTCGCCAAACCCCCAGTGTGTTTTTTGGAAATCAATAATTTCAATAATAAGTGTAGTAATAATTGAATAAAAATAACATTTAAAACAATGAAACTTGAAACTTAAAACTTTGATTTTGTTCGATTGAAAAGAATACTGAACGAACGATTAGAATCAAAATAAAAGCTTAATTCCAGCTATGTTCATGTTGAACGTTTGTTTATTTGGTTTCAGGTTAATATGTACATGTTTTAGATCATATTTTTTCGGTTTAGGGTTTTCGCATGTTTCATTTTCGACAGCAGATTTCGAGAAAGATTGTAACCGTACCGCACATACCCTTTCTTTCAGGTATCCCCAAACATTTCCCAAAAATCTAGTAGATTTAGATCAGGCGATCTCGGTGGCCAATTGATTGTGCCATTTCGCTAAATTAAACGATTCTGAATTAGTCTAGTGAGAATTTCTGTAGACTGTCGAGCAGCGTGTTGGGGCACCATCCTGTTGGAAATACATCCTGGGCCGTTCTTCTTCTGCAATCTGGTTCAAGATGAACTGGAGATCATTTACTAAGAAGTCACGGTAGATTTCGCCGATGATATTGCGGTCGAAGGAAAACGGGTTAAGTATGATGGAGTCGTACACGCCAGCCCGAACTTTTATTTTTTGCCCCTTTCTCGCCTTCCCGATCATCCAGCCGTCATTTTGGCAGCACCACCTTCATAGATTTTGTTTATTTACCATCTTTAGAGTGGCCTCGTCTGTGAATAAACATATTTGGCTGATGTCTACATTCTGTCCTAACCGGTCTTGTACCCAATGAGAAAATCTCAATCTGCTTCTAAAGTCTTGAGGTCCAATAAGCTTTGGCGGATTTGTACCTCAAAATTTGGCGCAGAGTCTCTCTATTCATTTCTGAATAATAGAAATTATAAAATTTTATTCCATCCACCCATCTATTCATATGTTCATACATCCATTCATTCCAACCTATCAAGGACCAAGATGCTCAACATTTTCTTCCAACTTTGAGCTGAAAGATCTACATGAGCACTCCGGTAAATATCCTGGAGAATTACTACTCTTACTAGTTTGGGGTATGCTCTATACGATAATATACTATGATATACTGCGAAGTGACATTTTCAATTGTTTAGATTATTAAAAATAAGTTTGTTTTTTAGAGTAACCATTTTTCAATTGGAAATCAACCAACGAGGAATTTTACTACATTATTGAGAATAGGCACTAAGTGTACAAAATGTTTGTACTTTTCAAATATTGCTTGGTATTTTCCGTATGATTTTTTAAATATGAAAAATTGAACATGAAAAATTTTTTCATGACGGTCGAAATTTTGGATTTTTGTCCCTTTGAAAGGCACATGATTATTTGGAGAGTTGAATTGAAATGCACTTAATTCAACTTTCCAAATAATGGTGTGCCTTTCAAAGGAACAAAATTCAAAAATTCTGACCGTCATTCTGTTTTAGAAAATTGGAGGGAAAACACCAAGTGATATTTGAAAAAAAACGAATATTTTTTGTACTCTTGTGCCTATTTACAATAGTCTAGCAAACTTTCTTGTCGGTATAATCTCCAATTGGAAAAAAGTTATTCAAAAAACTAATTTTTCTTTGGAATAATCAATAAACAATTGAAAATACCACTCTTCAGTTTTTTTTTAAGTATGCAATCGTGTAGAGCATGACCGGAAATAGTGCGTATGGTAATTTCCCAAGATGCTTGCTGGAGTTTTCATGTAGATCTTAGGGGTTCAACCGAATCCGAGGTCGGTTTGAACCCTGCAGGTCGAGGTTTGGCCATAGCCTCAAAAAACCTAGTGAATTAGAATTTCCAGGACATTTTAATTTCTATAACTGTATAAATTGTACAGTAAACGTCTAAAACCTCTAAACCCATAACCGAATAACACCATAAGCCCATAACACCATAAACTCTGGACGTTGTTTGGCCATAACCTCAAAAAACGTAGTAAATTAGAATTTCCAGGACATTTTAATTTCTATAACTGTATAAATTGTACAGTAAACGTCTAAAACCTCTAATCCCATAACCGAATAACACCATAAGCCCATAACACCATAAACTCTGGACGTTGTTTGGCCATAACCTCAAAAAACGTAGTAAATTAGAATTTCCAGGACATTTTAATTTCTATAACTGTATAACTTGTACAGTAAACGTCTAAAACCTCTTTTTGTGACAGCGTAGTTCGAGTTATATTGTTATAGGATAATACGGCTCGAAAATCTGGGGTTACAGGGTTATATGGGCATGTTGTTATTAGGTTATAAGGTAATATATTGATAAGTTTGAAGGTTAACTTTGTCGAACCCCATAAACCCAAACGATTTCATACAGTTTGAATTATTTGATTATAAGCCTAGGTGATTATATAATATAGTATAACGGGATTGTGAGGTTATGCGGATATGATGTTATGGGGTTATGGTGTTATGGGGTTATGGTGTTATTTGGTTATGGGTTTAGAGGTTTTTGACGTTTACTGTACAAGTTATACAGTTATAGAAATTAAAATGTCCTGGAAATTCTAATTCATTAGGTTTTTTGAGGTTATGGCCAAACCTCGACCTGCAGGGTTCAAACCGACCTCGGATTCGGATTCAGCGGCCCCGAAAACATATAGTAGACATAGTCAAACCCACTGCGTCGAAAATTTTTTTTTTTGTGTGGCTGTGTAATTGTTTCTAAGGTTTTGGGTAAAATAATTTTTTTCCAAGCATCGATACAGTAATTTGTAACTTTTCCATAGAAAATATATCCAAGAGGTGGCTTAAAATATTTTATGAAGCCATCTATTTGAACTAATCGTAATATAACACTCACCGTAAGATCCAGAAAGCTCAGGTCCACGTAGACCACTTTTGCAACATGGATTATGTTTCTGACATCAAAACCTATGTCCGGAAGCTCAAACACCAAATACTGATCAATGCTGACTATCCAAGTCTGTGGGCTTATCGAATACAATAATGATAATACTGTTCAAGCTCTCATTCGAGTTCTGATAGTAGGCACCAAGGCATCTTGTCAGCAGTTCTTCTTTTGAAATATCTTCATACACTGGTTTGATAACTTCCATCACAGCCTTTGGTATACTGTTTCTAAGTGTAAAATGTCTCAACTTCTTTTGAGCTTTCGCACGCCGCCACTGACACCTACTCTTATTGCCGGATGGACAGAACTGATGTTGAGGTTAGGAATCTGTTAACTTCTTGTAGTAATATGTAGCCCAAATTGCCTTCTTCATATCAGCGACAGATCGACTTCCCAGCACTCTCTGCATGATTGACAGGGCAATTTTCACTGTGCACTCAAATCCATTCCTCATACTCTACACTATTTTTCTTCTTCTCCCATTTTTTATAAGCCTTGCAGTGAGAGTTTTTGATGGAGACGTCAATGACTTTGGAAGTTTTATTTTCAATTAATGTTGCTACTCCCTGAAGAGACGAGAATCTTGGAGTTTGCCAAGAACCATCTACTGAAACATCCAAACCACATTGATGTACTGTCTGTCCTAGCGGGAGAAGAATGCCAACCTTGAGTCCTGGCGTCTGCGAAGTATGACACTTTTCTCTCGTGAGTTACGAAATAGTTATTTTTGTATCAAGGGCGTCAAGTCCAATTTCAGGTCCACGAGTCATCGGATGAGGCTGAAGACCGGCCCCAGGGTCACACGATCACTCATGGGACTAAGTTGTACCCTACGCCTGTCGTGCAAAGATAATATCCTGTCTTACGAAGCTTAGAGTAAACTTTACGTCTTCTTTTTGGGTGTGAAGAATTTACGAATTTAGGGCAGTTGCTGTGCTCATAATGTACTTACTGCTTGATTACCATACGAACGACTCTAGGGCGTGAGAATAAGCCTCATATTCATAAAACATGACAATAACGTGTACTTTACGCCTATTACAGAGAGATGCTACATTCAGTTAAATACGCGTAATTACGGCGCAAAAGTCGCGCGGCTTGGGCGTAATATCACCTAAATATATTGTTACTAGTGCGTGAAATCGCATTCGACGCTCAAGTGCTTTTTTCAAATACTCTTCCAACGAGCACTCGTAACATAAAATATTGTAGCCAACTGGTGCGTTCATCTTTAGTCACTCGTATGAACGTGTAACACTCGTCGCCGGCCACTCGTGGACATGTCCGCACACGTCTCCAAAATTTCACGCACTAGTTGCATGAAATATTATTCTAAATTGACCTCCAGAACGTATCGACAGTTCGAGGCGGGTGATCGGGATTTTCACGCACGTAAAAGTTCCCGCTCTCGCAAGTTCCCGGTAATTACACCTCGCCCACACCAGCACTTCGAACATCGCCAATCGTTGCTCCAGATTGGGGTGTGCTATTTCTGGTAAAATTGTCGAATGGAAAAGAAGACAATGCAATTTCTATTTGTTCAGAAACGAAATGTCCGGGCAAGAAGGAGCCAACTTGCATTCCGTGTGAGAAGGGGCTAACTCGCAGTCCGTGTGAAGACGGGCCAACTCGCAGTCCGTAGAATAAGAGGCCAACTCGGGAGAATTTTTTAAGAAACCTTATGCGCGCTGTCTGATAGCTGTAGTACATGGCTTTCGATGATTAGGTGATTTTCACGTGATCTACATGTTTTAGGCTTATTTTGAGCAAAACTCTAATATCGTTCGTGAGTAGACGGTTTCCTGCTATTCGATTTTGTTTATTCTACAAGAATAATAACACAGCCACGCAAAAAAAAAAATTTTTCGACGCAGGGGGTTACAGCACAACAACGGCCAGAGTTTATGGTGTTATGGGCTTATGGTGTTATTCGGTTATGGGTTTAGAGGTTTTAGACGTTTACTGTACAATTTATACAGTTATAGAAATTAAAATGTCCTGGAAATTCTAATTCACTAGGTTTTTTGAGGTTATGGCCAAACAACGTCCAGAGATTATGGTGTTATATGCTTATGGTTTCATTCGGTTATGGATTTAGAGGTTTTAGACGTTTACTGTACAATTTATACAGTTATAGAAATTAAAATGTCCTGGAAATTCTAATTTACTAAATTTTTTGAGGTTATGGCCAAACAACGTCCAGAGATTATGGTGTTATGTGCTAATGGTTTCATTCGGTTATGGGTTTAGAGGTTTTAGACGTTTACTGTACAAGTTATACAGTTATAGAAATTAAAATGTCCTGGAAATCCTAATCTACTAGGTTTTTTGAGGTTATGGCCGAACCTCGACCTGCAGTGTTCAAACCGACCTCGGATTTGGATTCAGCGATCCCGAAAACATATAGTAAACATAGTCAAACCCCCTGCGTCGAAATTTTTTTTTTTGTGTGGCTGTGTAATTCTTAGACTGAAAAGCTTTTTCGAGAAAAATCACTTCTTTTGAATATTCCTAGAACAGAAAAGTTTTGAGCACCTGAGAATTAGGCTCGCCTTCTGTAAGGTGAATTTTTCACGTTGAGCACGATTGTGCTTGCTGAGCGACAGCTGACTCCCCTCGAGAGAAGAGAAAGGCTGAAGTGCAATCGACGGAAATACATAGGGAATTTAGTCTGAGATTTCTGCTATCCTTCAGTACGATACAATCGTCAGAATAGACCTAATAGAGTGGTTCAATATCTGCGTGCATTACTCGATGTACCTATGGATAAGCAGAGCTGTCATCATATACAAGTACCTACTAGGGGCGCTAACACCCAATAGTCGAGTCATTAATGATGAAACAGCGAGTATTACAGACAAATGACACCGAAACTGAAGCTCTTCATATCCTCTTCATATCCTCATGTCCTCGAACCACTACAAGAAAAATAGGGTGTAACTAACCTGGTCACTCATGACATAGAAGTGACGGGCAAGCTAATAAAATGAAAACTTTGACTCCTCTCCCCCAGGATGCTAAGAGTACTCTGTGAGTGAGTAGACGAGTTGGTGGTGGACTGTATAGTTGAGAAATGCACAAGCTCTTGGCTAGCAGCCCTGGGATGGTCATCAAAGATAGCGGGAAATACTGTATTTGTATAGACCATTGCGATGTCAACCAGTGTACCAAACGGGATTTATACCCGTTGCTCCTGATAGATAGTATCCCAGACAAACTAAAGAATACTCGCTATTATTATAGTTAGATTTGAGCCAGGCGTACTTTCAAATCCCATTGGGGAAAACCAGTGAGCAGTACACTGCTATCATAGTACGGAGAAGCGAGTTATTTCAATGCGAACGCCTCTTTTTCGGGCTCTCTAACATTCTAGTGCATCGGTCAACCAATTGTTGAGAGTGGTTAAGGGAAGGGTCTGACTGTCCGTGTACGTCGTATAGAATTCAGATACTAGAAAGGTTGCAAAGTGTGCACTGTCCCAATTGCGCCGCTTCCGATCGGGCTAGAATTATAATCATAAGTTTGATATCCCAGATTTCAGTGTCGATGGAGCGTCGCTACTCCTCTAGTGGGAGGAAACATGCATTTGGGAGAAATCGGCCGTGAGGGTCAAGAGCCACCCATCACTTGCAGATTAAGAAGCCCCCAATAACGACGAACGAGTCAACAGAGCTGAGGTTGAAGCTGGGTGGCAACAGCCTATCACTGACTTCCAGTTACTACACGGCGAAGGGTGAAGAGATCCCTCCGCGCCATCCAGCTGGACCGCCAGACTTTTGAAATATGTGGACGTCAGAAAATAATTATTTGTATAATACTACTTCGGGTAAAAAGATGTAGTAGCCCAATAGGTTGGGCTGGGGACGGGGGGAGGGTGAATTCATTCGTCGTTCAAGGCATTGTCCCTCTTCATTCTTATCACGCATAGTGTAGGCCATAGCCAATCGGGAGAAATCGTCTTTGAACACTACAATAAAGCGGTATCTTTTAGGGTGTGTGGCAGGACTAATTGGCCCCATCGTATCCGCATGAATTATCTGGAGCGGCTCTGCAGCCCTTACTCTCTCTAAAGAGAAGGACTTCTTACTGAGCTTCGATAAAGCACACACTCCGCAATCCATTATTGATTCATCAAAGATAGCATCTATCAATGAAACAATTCCTGGGTGCAACTTTTGTAACTGATACAGATACTTCAATGATGCATGACCCAACCTTACATGCCATAACAGAGCCTTGTTATTTTTCAAGAATTTTCTATTTGTTCCGATGAATGGACTTTCCTCTACCTATCTTCCATTTTAGTCAATTCATTGACGCTGTTGAATTTTCTGTCACATATTGTAACATCAAAATTTGAAGTCCTCTTTTCAGATGTATCATCGTCCTTAGGATCCACCTTAGCAGTTTTAGTCTCATCAGAATTATCAAGTTCAGATGATTTCACTACCGTAAACGTGTCATCTTGATCATTTGTTGTATTTATTCCATTTTCTTCCATTCTTAGTTTCCTAGTTACGCTCCGTGTGACATGATTATCATCACTGCTGGTCAAATTGACAAATATTTATCGACTCTGATTTTTACTTTCGGATTGCGACTTACCTTCCTGTTCAATTTCTAACTCAATAATCCAGAAAGGTTTACTAGAAATCCCAATCCAGAACAACTCATTCGAATAAGGATCAAATATGTCAATGCGTTGACTGTCCATGTATATAGCGAGACCAGATTCTGCAAATTTCCTTAGAGACAATAGATTATCAGAAAGCAATTTTGCATAGCTTACGTTATCTAATTCCACCATTCCACCGTTACTTGATTTTATTGCCACCGTACCCACTCTCTCCGATTCTTAGTTTGCAGATTCATCTGCATTTGCGCATGAAATTAACTCTTGATTGGACAATCCAAGTAATTTGAATAGTACCTTAGCTTTTGACATATATGGTCAGTTGCTCCTGAATCACTTATACATTTAAACAGCAACGGGCGTTCATCATTACAATCGGGGTCATCACATATATTGACATGCTCATTACGATTTTCAACAAAATATGAAGTATGGTTCTTACCTTTGTTCGCTTAATAAAAAGTACTTACTGATGCCGTTTTCTAGTCCCTCCGAGACCTCCGTAGCCTCTTTGAAGTCTGCCATTTCGTTAACGGCCATTTGAGATCCTCCTTGTACAGCTGTGTCACTGATTGTTCACTTAACATGATACACGAACGCACGATGGAAGCGTGCCTGGCCCATAACCTTAAAGGTTCCTCAGGCGGGTTATGAAATAGAGCAAACACAAGTTTACGAGTAACTAAGTCTTTATTCAATTAATCTACCACCGTTAATGTTAACCGCCGTATCAGGTGCACAAGCTCATGAGAGCCAATAATGTTAGCATATCTCAACAAAAATAATTATTCGTACAACAAATTCATCTTTGTTTGTTACTCTACCATAATAAGGAACCCTTGGTTATTGATTATTTAATAAACCCCTAATAAACTTACAACTTTGTTTTCTCATCCTTCTTCCTAGTAGTCATGCAAGGTGGTTCACTGTCATAATAGACTAATTGGTGGCGGATCATAACAAGTATGCGCAGCAGGCGAGAGAACGCGCCTAGCCATTATGTACAGATCTTTTACGGCCTAAGGGATAATATAATTCTTTGACTTTCTAAATTTTTCTTTTTTATTGGCTTGAACTCTCCATGAACTATCTAAGAATGATATGAGGAGTCGATCACGCGAGGGAAGAAAAAGTTTGAAGTGCATCAGAAAATCGATTTTTTCAACAAAGTCACGAAGCCAAAGAGGTAGTATTTGAAGTTTGCGGATAGTTATGCAGTCAGGGCTTTTATTCTCTTCTTTATAAAACTGTCCGCGGAGATGAAATTTCGTTTAGAACAGATGAGGAGCTAGATATTCTTCAATTGAAAGGTCGATTGTACGGAGCGGAAATCACAGATTAGAGGTGATGGAAACTTAATCGAATTAATAGTACTGAACCTAAAAATCATAGTTCTTGAATTAAACTTTGCATTTTCCACCAAACCGTCTTTTTTGATCTGGCCGTACTGATAGCTCCGTCAATTTTAAACCGATTGACTCAAAATTCCTACTGTAGTTTGGAAATATAATTTCTCATTAAACATTGTAAGATTCTTTTGATATAATAAACTCCACCGATTTTATGGCCGATTCTCGAACAATTTCTGCGAAATGCAAATGGACGCCACTTCTTCCTAAATTTTAATTTCTAAGAAATCCTACGATGTTTCCTAAGTTTCTCATTCTACTTCAAAATGCCGTTCGATTTCCGTTCTGGATTCATAATTGTGACCTGTAGCAGTACGGCCGAGGAAACCAACTGAAAAATTTTTTTTCTTTCGATGCCATTATTTTGGATTGATTGCGATGAACGAACAATGTTTTTTGTACCCGAAAATTGGTTTTTCCATTGTTACTGTTTAGTATTACATCCATTCCCCTAGGAAATTCAAATTATCGCGCCGCGCCGCGTATTTTACCTAGTTATATCTGCGTATACGCATTTGTAGTTAGTTCTCGTCCAATTGCCGACCCGCCCACCTCGTGCGCACAAGTTATTTAAATAAACATCTTTTTCATTTAAATCAGTGAGTATTTATTATAAATACCCTGCTCACCAGCAACAAACAGAAACAATTACCGAAACCCCAAATTCACCAAACCCCACATTTTTAGTAATTTTCTTGCGTTTCTGGTGAGTTATTAAAAATGACATCGAATTCGGTGGTCACGAAGATTCATTACTCCTTAATCTCGCACCTAGGGATAATTCACTCCATAACACTGTCCTGCATCTTTACAATGGTCATCAGCAAAAACTGCATTCAATTGCGTTTGATTACGTCAGGTAAGTTTTATTAAAATTGACCTGGTTCGTGAGGAGCAACTGTAAGGAGCAATCGTGAGAAGCAACCATGAGAGGCAACCGTGAGGAGCAACCATGAGGAACAACCGTGAGGAGCAACCGTGAGGGGAAACCATGAGAGGCAACCGTGAGGAGCAACCATGAGGAACAACCGTGAGGAGCAACTGTGAGGGGCAATCGTGAGAGGCAACCGTGAGGAGCAACCGTAAGGGGAAACCGTGAGAGGTAACCGGGAGAGGTAACCGTGAGGAGCAAAATGACGACGGCGGCGGCGGTTCAGCTTTTAATTTAGAGAGAAAGACAGCTCAAATGGGTACTACTCATATTCTAAATGCTACCATACACAAGCTATTTATCATGATGTCAATTCAAAAATGTCCAGATGAGCTCAATGCGTAAAAACCAACTGAGTGAATTAATTTGAGATCATGACAAGAAGTTTGACTAGGGTCAAAAGGAAAATATTAATACCCGCTTGAACTTTCAATCAAGGAGGTGTTATTAAGTAGTCATTATAGTAAAGTAGTCAAATTGTCCAATTAAAGAAATATTATTACAATGGACTCTATGAAGTTCCTCATGGAACTATGAATGAATTGTCGTCCATAGAAAAGTGGGACATCATTCATGATCTGAGCAGAGACAACTTGCGCCTAAATCTTATGCCAGGATAGAGTGACTGAAAAGAATGTTCGTAGGCTTTTGGGAGAGAGTATCAGTCATTATATGATGTCGATGACAAATGATCAAATTTTGTCAAGTTTACAGTGAGCTGTATATGTGGACTAGATCATTCCTGAATTCAGTGAATAGTTAAAGAATAAATAGAGAATATATAAATTGATCTCTAGAATAAGTTGATTTAATATTGTCTAGATTTGTTCTGTGACTAAAAAATCGTTGAAATATGTTGAAGTATATATACATATATATATATTTATGCGATTTTTGGTTCGTGCGTGTGGCAGCCGATTAGGAGGGCCTGCCTGATAGGTAGTTGCACGGTACGATTTTACATTTGTGATTAAACGTTGATCTATCGCGTTCGTATATGTGTGTATATTTTACTATTATATAAAGAAGAAAAGTTTGTTTGTATGTTCGCAAAAATCTCAAAAACTACTGAACCAATCACCTCCAAATTTTGACAGTAGCTTTAGTATCTACCCTGAAGTGTCATAGGCTATTCATTAATTAATCAGGAACGTTTCTATGCAAAATGTAGAAATAACATGCAAATCAGCTCCGGCTTCTTTCTTTGGCCACAAGGTGGCGAGACGCTGTTTTTACCGTTCACGCGGCTTAAATGGCACGGTCTGGCCTATAAGTATGAGGCAATGAGTGTTGGACTTCTTATCGAACACTTTAAATTGGTCGTCTTCTTGTGACTCTCGATACTGTGGCGACCAGGCGGTGCTGTTCACCCCCCCCCCCCCTGCGGGTAAGCATGCGTAGAGGGGAGACAGAGGCGAGAACCGCCGATAGCGAATACCGGCGGTAGCGAGCGTGAACGCAGTCAGTCGAGTTAGACTCAGCGGCCCAAGCTGAGCGTTCGGCCCTCAGTAGAGAGCGAGAGAGAGATTGTACCTTTACTAATAAATCACTTTTATTTATTAGATCGTCTCTTTTCCTTCATCACCATCCCCCAGCAATCGTGGTCGGGCTGATAGGCAGCCGCCACACTGGTGACCCCGACGTCTGGGCTGCAGCGTGGTCTGGCTGATGTGCAGCCGCCACACTGGTGACCCCGACGAGCAGCAATTTTTGTGGAGAAGAGCTTCGGTTCGCGGCTTTGTCCGGAGCGGCGCACGGCCGGCGTGGTTTCGGCACGGCTCAACCGAGCTCTCACCGTTAGCTGATTTGTTGCTGGGGCGATAGGAATTGTCCTCTCGCTGCTCATTCAAGGAGGTGCAGCCTGCTGCCGCAATCTTCACCAGGACTTCAGCTTCATTCCTGGTTAGGGAAACGCGGCGTAGCCTCGCTGAAGTGTGTTTTTGTCAGGTGAGAGAGTTTTGCGAGCGAGCTTCTGGTCAAATGCACCGTTTTGAGAACGATCGCCATTTTGCAACCGCACAACGACAAAGTCGTTGAAATTTGAGTCGAAACAAAAACCTTTTCTACGCAAGTTGTTGAAAGCATTCAAGGTCAAAATTATTAATATCGCAACTCAAGTATTTTCAAAGTATAAACATTTTTAACTTCAAGTAAATTATAAAATCAAACAAGAATTTTTCAACGCAAGTACGAGTGGAATATCAGCGAAAATTTCAAGATTATTTTAAGTGGTAGAAGTTAAGTGACTTTTCGAATAATGCAAATTTTCCTAAACCTAAAGGCTATTATTTTTAATCAGCTTGTGTGCGTACTAAGTTTATAACTTTTTCTTATGTACATTGCTGAATTTTCTTTTTGAATATTGCATTGTTCGAATAAGATGTGTGGTGCGCATTGAGTGTGTGAAAATAATTCAATTGCTTTAGTCGACAAGTAGAATCTAGAAATTTTTGCTTTGAGTATACTAAGTTAAGGCTTTTTCCTATACTCATAAGCGTATCAAGGTGATTGAAGGTAAATAATAGCTGTTGTCGACTGGGTAGTTGTTTTGAGTGAGGTGTTAGCGCTAAGTTCTGTTTACATTTTGGGTATTATAAGACCTTTGCCATTGTCTTGAAGTGAAGTAGCCGTATTGAGTTGTTGATTTGGACACAGAGGTTGGGTTATCCTTTACATCATGTTTGGGAATATTGTACATTCACCCATTGGGAAAACAAGTAAGGAGTCTGATGTGGCATATCAAGCATTCTTGAACACTGTACAGACTTCAACCTCGGATGGTCTTTCCTTAAGTGTTTCTGGTCAAAATATTGCTTCTCATTCGAGTATTGCTCATACGGTTGGACTTGTTGACTCTGGTGCTGACGCTTCAGCTATACAGACACACACTCAAATTACTTTTTCTACTAACGTTACAAATTCAACCGATAAATCATCCTTTTCTTTTGGAGATGTTAATAATAGAAGAAAATTATTTTCGACTAGAGCTAAAAATCCACTCAATTCTAGATTTGTTAATACAAATGATGTTTTTGGTTTTCCTTTGGACAACAGTTCTCATCGAAATAGAATTAATGAGATTGACGAGAGTGCTATTAGCCCTCAGAATAATAATAATGAGATTGTTCATGATGTTAATGAGATTTCAAGTAATGTACATACTTCTGTTAGTCAAAATAAGCAATTAGAGACTTTAATTAATAATTTGAGTTGAATTATGCTACCGCTTGCAAAGATAATGAATTGTTAGCTAAGCAATTACATGCATATACTCAGAAATTTGGTCAGTTAAATAATATTAACACAGAAGGGGCATGTAACACGTTGACATCCAATTCAAGTAGACAGTCGCATACTGGAACTTTGCCTAAATATAGTCAAGTACATAACAATATAATTCCAGAAATAGTAAATTCAAATCATCAAATTAGAAATTATAATGATAATAGTATTAGCGCACAAAATTTTGATCAAATAAATTCTAGATTTCCCCATAATATGAATAATAGTTTGATACCTAGAAATATTAAATTTCAAGTTTTTTGGAAACATGATCCAGCCCAGTGGTTTGATTTGTTTGAATCCCAGTTTGTACATCATAATGTAATTGATGACAGTTCTAAATATTTTAATCTTGTTAATAATTTGGGAATGGATACGTTACATGAAATCTCAGATTTGTTGAAGACTGTTGGTCATGTTAATAAGTATTTACAATTGAAGCAATTACTTTTGAAAAAATTTACGAGATCAGATGATCATAAACTCGAGGCCCTGTTTGCTTCATGTCACATGTATGACAAAAGTCCATCAGTATTTTTTAATGATATGTTGTACAAAGCTGGTGATTTTATACCCAGACAAACTATTTTAAAGGCGTGGAAGGCTAGACTTCCCAAGGAGTATAAATTATATCTAGATGGAATTGATATGAATAATGAAGTATTGTTATTGGAAAAGGCAGACAGGTGCCATGAGTTATTGGATCATAGTCCAAAAATAGAAGTTATTGATAATAGCCAAAAGAAATTAATTGAGAAACTTGAGAATATTGTAGATTATTTAAGTAAACGATCGCGTTCTCGTTTTAGAGATAGAGACCATGAAACAAAAAGATCTAAATCACGCGATCATAGCAATTCTAATGTAAAATCAAAAAATGGTCATGATAATAACGATCAACGTAAACTTTGTTTTTATCATGAGAAATATCGTACTAAAGCTTATAAATGTGAACAGCTTTGCGATTGGGTTGTAAAAGAAGTAACATATTTAAATGATGTGAACACGAAGTCACAAAGGCAAGCGGGTGTAGAATCAGAACCCTGGTCAACACAGAAAGTGCGAGGGCTATTCATGGGAAGAACGATACGTCGATTCGCTTTCGAATACGTGATTGTCTCGGTAATCAATATTTTCGTAGAAAAACTTTACCTCGTAGTTAGTTCAATGAAACCTTGCTTTTCAAACTGCTCAACCAAATTACCTCGAAGTAGAACTATGACGAGGATCAACAATATTGTATGATAATGTGTAATGGAATGTGTGTGAATGGAAATTATAAGACTGTAACAGATGGGCAAACAAGCCTAGCGTAAAGGTAGAATAATGAAACTGAAACCAAAGAATTACGTAACTTTTACCAAAGATTTTGTTTACAATTTGTTTGACAGGCTTGTGGCTGGGTCCGTACTAAGGTCATACCTTTTTTTCCTACGGCCTGGTCAAGCAAGCAATTGAAAATGTGATTTCCAGGGCTCAACGCTGAGCTGGAAAACGAAATAAATAAATTACACTATCTAAGTTCAAAGAATAATAGATGAAAGAAAGAATGTGACGATTGTTAAAAAAGATAAGCATTTACGTGCATTAGTATTGAAACGTTCTTTAGATTGTCATCGTCTGCTTTAAAGCTAAAAGGTTCTGAACGACAATTTTATTGTATACAAAGTAATTTTATACCAGTCGGCAGACTAGTTTTGATACTGTTTTCAGAATCGAGAGTTTATTGTGTTTATGATAATTGAATGAAATCCATTTGCTCGACTATGATTGTTAGATCATTTGTAATTCCAAACTCTGGTTTCAAGGCGATAGTTTAAATGTCAAGAACTTGTGATTAAAACTTTATTGAGCACAACAGTATATTTTCCAATATAAGACTGATAGTGATAATATCGACACTGACGGTACGTTGAACCAGATTTTGGAAATAGTTTACTCGGGAAACAATGTGATATTGTCGTTTTTAAGTTTATAAGGTTAAAAAAGTTTTTGTTTGCTTCAGCAAAAACGCCAAGATTAAAGGAAATTAAACCTGTCGTGATTCAGCAGCTTATGGAGTTATTGCTTTCAGCAGAAAATGTTGTAATACAATTAGTTAAATGTGAATATGACTTTAATATTTGACGATCAATGAACATTGACTGATGTGTTAATTATTGCTAAGAACTAGATTAAGTAAGGAAATGTACAAAAAGCAAAAACCTGTGAGAAATATACGAGCGTCAAATTTAGTTTCTAAGAATTATGTAAATCAATAAATTGTTATTGAATTGTTAACGCGACTGCGGATTTAGCGACATATTGTAGTCGTTTTGGATTGGAAAGCGCATGCTTTTGTGTGGTAATAACCACGACGGAAAAATTCTCCGATTTTCCGACGTGGTTATTGGGGGGGAGCACTGTGGCGACCAGGCGGTGCTGTTCACCCCCCCCCTGCGGGTAAGCATGCGTAGAGGGGAGACAGAGGCGAGAACCGCCGATAGCGAATACCGGCGGTAGCGAGCGTGAACGCAGTCAGTCGAGTTAGACTCAGCGGCCCAAGCTGAGCGGTCGGCCCTCAGTAGAGAGCGAGAGAGAGATTGTACCTTTACTAATAAATCACTTTTATTTATTAGATCGTCTCTTTTCCTTCATCACCATCCCCCAGCAATCGTGGTCGGGCTGATAGGCAGCCGCCACAATACTATAGCGGTGTAATCGGTTGTCTAACCCATTAAGTCCGGGATGGCGTCGAATTTGACTTAGTTTTCAACCTCATATTTTTTATGTTATTCGGATGGGGAAGAATTTTTCATACATCTTCTCTGACGTAAAATTTTATGATCTTCCGAAATATGCTATTGATTTTCATCTGACATCAATACAGAAAAAGTTATAAACAATTTTTTTGCGAAAAAACGAGATGTTCAAGATGTAAAAGTTTTAATTATTGAAAATTTCTATATGAAAGCGTGAAGATGCACATCTTTTCATGGACTAAAACGTGGCTTCGAGTTCTGCACTAAAAGATAGGTGAGGTGCGGAATGATTGATTCAACATTAAGGTCCTTAAAATGGCGTCCGAACCAAAATTTTTTTCCAACTCTTTTTCAAACCTCAGTAGTTGGGTTATATTTCATGATACAGATAAACCACATGCACATTTCATAATTTGAGACATAGCTGAATTCGAATTTGTTATTATTTTTGCAAAATAATTTTGTTTAAACAATTTGTTCAAACAAATTATTGCAAAATGAAGTTTTTTGGCAAAATTAATACCAGAATCCGATTCCTCAGATAAAAATACATCTTTTTTCATCACATTTTTTTTTGAAAACTGAAAAAAGATATGGAATCTATATAAATAGTCGCTCACTTTAAGCTTTTATTTGTCGAAATCGGCCCAGTAGAACCGGAGTTATATTGTTATAAACATAGTGGTTGTTTACGTCGAAATAGTAGCACCTACAGCGATAAAAAAAATACTGTTGGCTTTTCTAATATGTACCGTATCATGGTACTTTTGATGAAATGTGTTTCATGATGAGAATGTTTGCGAAAAAAATTCATAAGACAGTCCGATAATGCCCGAAATCGGCTCTCTCAGCCGACTCGCAGGCCGGGCAGGGAGAGGGGGGAGCGCGCGGCATCCTCACGAGTCGGTGAAAATCGACTTCAAATTGGACTCGCTTGATATCTCTATACCTATTCATCGTAGAAGGATGATTTTCTTGTAATTCTATATAGAAAATCACGAGGAATGCAATGGTCGAATCAGCACTTCAAAAAAATTATCATATTGATCTACATTTTTCATGTTCCTTCCTATTTATTTATAAATTGACAGTAAGTCACGTTGAACAATCAATTTTCAACGTGATTGCCTACATATATTCATGCAAAACGAGGGACGCTCATCAGCTATATTTTCTCTTTTCCATCGCATATATAATCGAAGAACGATGAAAACGATGAAAACTTAGAATTGAGTGATATGAGCGATATCGAGGATGAAAGTGAAATAGAAGATTATGAGGTATTATATCTTCCTAAAAAGATGCGAATAGAATGAATGAACATGTATTCTGTATGATAAGATATGATATAAAAAACAATGAACTGTTATTCATTTACTCTTAATATACTTTGAAATGATATAATTACGTTGCATGTAAGAAAAAGAAACAAAAAATGTAGATCGATATGATAATTTTTTTGAAGTGCTGATTCGACCATCGCATTTCTCGTGATTTTCTATATCGAATTAAAAAAAATTATCCTTCTACGATGAATAGGTATAGAGATATCAAGCGAGTCCAATTTGAAGTCGATATTCACCGACTCGTGAGGATGCCGTGCGCTTCCTCCTCTCCCCGCCCGGCCGGCGAGTCGGCTGAGAGAGCAGATTTCGGGCATTATCGGACTGTTTCATGAATTTTTTTTGTGAACATTCTCATCATGAAACACATTTCATCGAAAATACCATGATACGGTACATATTAGAAAAGCCAACAGTATTTTTTTTATCGCTGTAGCTGCTACTATTTCGACGTAAACAACCAATATGTTTATAACACTATAACTCCGGTTCTACTGGGCCGATTTCGACAAATAAAAGCTCAAAGTGAGCGGCTATTTATATACATTCCATATCTTTCCTCAGTTTCTAAAAAAAATCGAAAAATAGGAGAGATATTCGATTTATTTATAAGGTAAAGATTGGCTGGTTTTAAAAAAAAAATCATAAAGCTGTAAAAATATGTGAAATGGTAGAAATAACTATGCCAATTGAAGGATCAACTCAGAAAGTATGTTAAACAAAATTGGCGACCACCATCAGGCCGGATTCTGGATGTGACAATGTTGACAATTTTAGCCAAAATGTAAGTTAACAAATGGATGGCACAAAAACTAATTATCCGATTCAAAAGAAATTTTGCATGGGTATTTGCATCATAATGAAGTACCCAAATCTTGGACGGCGAGCATTTCAATCGATTTTAATTACTTGTAAAAATATGTTAACATTTTGTTGATTTTTTAATGTTATTTAAGCTATAACACATTGTAAAAATATAGTTTTTGATATGAAACCAATGCTATCTTGTGCAAAGTTTTGTCAGAAACATAATTTTTCCTATAAATTATCTTCCTAAACCTCATAGTTATTGAGTTATTCGCGATAATATGAAAAAAATGCACATTTTTTCACTAAATTGTTGATAACTCAAGACGCACATATTTTTCAGCGTGCGGGAGTGAACATGTCTTCCTTGAGACTGTTCTGAAACGATTCCAATTGTTATTTTGCTACCACCTCGCAACATCCATGCAACTTCCTAATACTACTCAGCTATATAACGGCACGCTAGACTATTTAAAGGGCCACCCGTCCCCAATCGAGGTCATTCTTTCGCGAGCATCGGTAAAGCGCGTATCGAAATACGATCGTCTCGGTGCATCAAAATCATGTATTGCGAGCGAACGAAAATTTAATACTTGCACGATAGATTCAAAATCATTGTACATAGTCTTAGTAGATTAATGAATGAGTAACTTCATTTTCAATCAAATTCGATTGCATCTTGCAATGCATCTAACCTCTTGTAGGAAGCGTCGCGTCATTTGAGTGCAGTACACATGAAACTTAGCCTTCTGGCCTAACCTTGCGTTGGAAGGGGCCAAGCTTGGTAACACAGCTGTTGTACCAAGCGTTGAGGTTTATTGCCCGGTGTGCCACACACACGATTATTACACTTACAGATCAAGAACACATATTCAAACTATTGATGTGGGTGTCCTGTGCGGAATCCTGCAATTCCGATGTGACGATTAAGATGCATGGTAACTACTTTGAAAAATAGATTCTTTAAAATAAAGTAAAAAAAAACATTTCATGTTCCGCCTCTATATCTGGCGACCGTGAATAAAACGCCCAAACGTACCTAAAACGATAAGTACGTTACAGCGTTCGCGAGGGAGCTGCGCCCCTCGCGTGCTCTATGTCTGGCCACCCGTATGACATCCGTGATTATTGCGGATCAACTCCGCGGATCAACCAGCGCCCGCTGTCAGTCAGCCGGTTGAGCGAAGCGGGGAGTAAGAAGACGCACGCATATGTATATAGTCGCGGTAGCATATATATGGATAGTATAGCGTAATTTACTTGTGTTGGATTTCTTTTTTCAACCACGGGTTGGTTGGGGTTGTTAATATAATTCAATGTATGTATTATGATCAATTCTCAAACCTCAGATCACCAAGAAATAATCTTATTCCAACTAAAACTCGCCTTGGGGGTCACAACTTAAATAGAACATTTATCCTATGTATAAACAAGAGGTTGTGATGGCCGAGTGGTTAAAGTTTTTGCCTCTCCATCCGAGGATTTTGGGTTCGCGCCTGTTGACAGTAGATTGGTTTTTGACGTTTTTTCATGGTTGTTGTGTTTTTTATAGTCAAATGGCAGCAATACGTGTGGGTTGCCGATACCCAGGACATTTTTGGGTTGAAAATTTGCAACTTGAGACAAAATCACCAAAGTTCACGCAGCGCATTTGAGATTTAGGAATTCACCGTCGAAGTCAATATATATTCCATAAATAGTACTGACTTGTGAATTCCGATGAATATAGCTTATTTATTTAATGAAGCGAGAGAAACAGTTAGAAAATATAGGCTATTTCAAAATCAAAGGCAAAAAATGACTTTTCAAAGCGAAATCTGCTCAAATAAAATATCTGACAGATTGTTAAATAATGATTGCTATTTCTCCAAGGTCATTGGAGCATATTAAGTACTCCACATTACCAATTTCCTCTATTTTTGAACCCTGGGAGTTCGCTCGTCAAGCCCCACACCACATGGGTACTAAAAGTTGTCCCAACTCATACCACATACAGACTATATAGTGAAAAAATGGGCCTGGACTCTGGAAGCTCCCAAAAAATTAATATATTAGCTAAAATAGGGGTAAAAACAGGCTAAAATGACTATTTTTTAAAATTTTCAAATTTATATTTTAAATTTATATTTTTTTAATTTTTTAAAATTTTTTTTTTTTCATTTTCCTATGGTTATTGGATTTGAGAATTGTTAAAAAATAGCAATCATTATTTAACTATCTGTCAGATATTTTATTTGAGCAGATTTCGCTTTGAAAAATCATTTTTTGCCTTTGATTTTGAAATAATCTATATTTTCTAACTGTTTCTATGATTTTTTTTCTTTCGCTTCATTAAATAAATAAGCTATATTCATCGTGATTCACAAGTGAGTTTATGGAATATATATTGACTCCGACAGTGAATTCCTAAATCTCAAATGCGCTGCGTGACCTTTGGTGATTTGGTCTCAAGTTGCAAATTTTCAACCCAAAAATGTCCTGGGTATCGGCAACCCACACGCATTGCTGCCATTTGACTATAAAAAAACACAACAACCATGAAGAAACGTTAAAAAAAAATCTTCTGTCAACAGGCGCGAACCTAAAATCCTCGGATCGGGAAGCAAAAGCTTTAACCACTCGGCCATCACAACCTCTTGTTTATATATAGCATAAATGTTTTATTTAAGTTGTGACCCCCAGGGCGAGTTTTAGTTGGAATAAGATTATTTCTTGGTGATCTGAGGCTTGAGAATTGATCATAATACATACATTGAATTATATTAACAACCCCAACCAACCCGTGGTTGAAGAAAGAAATCCAACACAAGTCAA
Source organism: Aphelinus atriplicis (assembly GCA_020882685.1). NCBI lineage: Eukaryota > Metazoa > Arthropoda > Insecta > Hymenoptera > Aphelinidae > Aphelinus > Aphelinus atriplicis. The sequence goes on along the minus strand of CM037073.1, from coordinate 59,723,346 downwards.
TTACGCTATACTATCCATATATATGCTACCGCGACTATATACGTATGCGTGCGTCTTCTTACTCCCCACTTCGCTCAACCGGCTGACTGTGCTCAGCCAATCAGCGGAGACGTGCGAGAGAGATGCAAGGTACACTTGATATTCTCTCTCTTTCTACCGAGCGGACGCGTTTTCAGATAGCTTGCCTACTCTATATGTAATACCTCTATGGTTGATCCGCGGATAGCCGACATCCATACCTCTCAACGTTGGGAAGCTGCAAGGAAAGTGCAAGCTTTCCTTATGGTTCCCGTGCACTGGGTGCGACTCGCCATCCGTCGCAATCTTACACTCGAACATGTAAGCTTATTATTAATGTTGCTTCTCGGCGCAACTCGGATAGCATGTGGAAAAATGTGCATTACAATGCGTCTCTCGTCATTCTAGAATTTCAAAAAGAATTGGCGGGGCAAGGCTGGGCCATAACAATGATTTTGTCTTATATTCTGTCAGATTTTCTGTTCGATTTATGATGATTTTCTGTTATAAAATTTACGTAAAGTCAATTGAAATAGGAAATTGTTAATCTTTTAATACTATGTGATAATGAAAATGTTTCGATTGAATATTTATATCTCATTTGCAAACCATATTTTGAATGTTGTAAAACGTTTGTGGAAGTTCTCACATTTCCATCTTATAATATCGAAAACTTCTCCCAGTCGTAATAAAATTGATTCTACTATATTATATGGAAAAATTGATCTCGACTATTCAACGCCAAATCCTCTCCCATCACTTAATCAGATTGATTCAGATAAACATAGAGAAGAAAAATATGAATTTTTGATAAGTAACGTATATATAATCTACTGACATAAATTGTTGTAACTTCCTTTGAATGTGAATCTAAAATAAATTAGTGAATACGTCTATAATTGATACAAGTTTTTGTCTAGAATATATAGGCATATCGTGCTTAGGCAACAAAAATTTTGTTCGAAAAATTATCGATTATGGAAACCAGAAAAATGTATAAATTATATCACGGAACGCGGTAGTGTTCCATGCGTCAAGCAGAAGACACCGCAACTATATAATGTTTGAGATCGCACGCTCGATTTTTACATTGGCATTAATTTAGCCAAAACGACTGTTTTTGGATGCGGAACATGATTTCATGATCATCTAGCATCCCATTTGAGCGATTGACAAAAAGAAATACTCAAAAACTCGTTCGCAATAATGAGTTTGGAGTGCCGTGTCAAGCGATCTACTAGTTTTTTCTCCCGACGAGATTTTGTTCAGATCAATTTTTCTTATTACCATGAAGTAAGCCGCGGTAGCCTGATAAAGCAGCTATGTTCACGCATAGTACGTAACACGTTTACATGCTCTTGCTTCCCGCATAGATTTGAAACCATGGGATTGAAAGTAAATTGTTAATGTATTATAGTTAGAAAGAATATGGCAAAACTATTGACCGTGTTCCATAGATTCAACGAAAAGTAATGCAGATTTTTTCAAACTTACAGAAGATAAAGACAAGACATATCAAGATTCATTCCTTGTTTTTTTTTTATAATTGATTTTACACGGGCAAATGGTAGTTTAGGATGCCGATGTCGGCGTGTCGACTTAAGTTTTATTTGAATAAGCATATATCCTAATACCCGATAATATCCAAGTAGCTAGTGTCGCAGAAGGCAGCGTCCCGAGGGTGCGCTCCTCGTATTTTGGCTTGGAAAAGCTGACCCTGGACCCGAACGATGTCCAGGTAGTCAGGGTACCCGATGACGGTGTTCCAAGGGTGCGCTCCTGGAATTTTCGCTTGAAGCAGCTGACCCTGGACCCGAACGATGTCCAGGTAGCCAGGGTACCCGATGACGGTGTTCCAAGGGTGCGCTCCTCGTATTTTGACTTGGTAGAGCTGACCCTGGACCCGAATGATGTCCAGGTAGTCAGGGTACCCGATGACGGTGTTCCAAGGGTGCGCTCCTGGAATTTTCGCTTGAAGCAGCTGACCCTGGACCCGAACGATGTCCAGGTAGCCAGGGTACCCGATGACGGTGTTCCAAGGGTGCGCTCCTCGTATTTTGACTAGGAAAAGCTGACCCTGGACCCGAACGATGTCCAGGTAGTCAGGGTACCCGATGACAGTGTTCCAAGGGTGCGCTCCTGGAATTTTCGCTTGAAGCAGCTGACCCTGGACCCGAACGATGTCCAGGTAGCCAGGGTACCCGATGACGGTGTTCCAAGGGTGCGCTCCTCGTATTTTGACTTGGAAAAGCTGACCCTGGACCCGAATGATGTCCAGGTAGTCAGGGTACTCGATGACGGTGTTCCAAGGGTGCGCTCCTGGAATTTTCGCTTGAAGCAGCTGACCCTGGACCCGAACGATGTCCAGGTAGCCAGGGTACCCGATGACGGTGTTCCAAGGGTGCGCTCCTCGTATTTTGACTAGGAAAAGCTGACCCTGGACCCGAACGATGTCCAGGTAGTCAGGGTACCCGATGACGGTGTTCCAAGGGTGCGCTCCTGGAATTTTCGCTTAAAGCAGCTGACCCTGGACCCGAACGATGTCCAGGTAGCCAGGGTACCCGATGACGGTGTTCCAAGGGTGCGCTCCTGGTATTTTTGGTTGGAGTACCTGACCCTGGACCCGAACGATGTCCAGGTAGCCAGGGTACCCGATGACGGTGTTCCAAGGGTGCGCTCCTCGTATTTTGACTTGGAAAAGCTGACCCTGGACCCGAGCGATGTCCACTTAGTCAGGGTACCCGATGACGGTGTTCCAAGGGTGCGCTCCTGGAATTTTCGCTTGAAGCAGCTGACCCTGGACTCGAACGATGTCCAGGTAGCCAGGGTACCCGATGACGGTGTTCCAAGGGTGCGCTCCTGGTATTTTTGGTTGGAAAAGCTGACCCTGGACCCGAACGATGTCCAGGTAGCCAGGGTACCCGATGACGGTGTTCAAAGGGTGCGCACCTCGTATTTTGACTTGGAAAAGCTGACCCTGGACCCGAACGATGTCCAGGTAGTCAGGGTACCCGATGACGGTGTTCCAAGGGTGCGCTCCTGGTATTTTTGGTTGGAGTGCCTGACCCTGGACCCGCACGATGTCCAGGTAGCCAGGGTACCCGATGACGGTGTTCCAAGGGTGCGCTCCTGGTATTTTTGGTTGGAGTGCCTGACCCTGGACCCGAACGATTTCCGGGTAGTCAGGGTACTCATGACGGTGTTCCAAGTGTGGGCTCCTGGTATTTTTCGTTGGAGGACCTGACCCTAGACCCGAACGAAGTCCAGATAGTCAGGGTTCCCGATGACGGTGTTCCAAGGGTGCGCTCCTGGAATTTTCGCTTGAAGCAGCTGACCCTGGATCCGAACAAAGTCCAGGTAGTCAGGGAACCCGATGATGGTGTTCCAATGGTGCGCTCCTGGTATTTTTCGTTGGAGGACCTGACCCTAGACCCGAACGAAGTCCAGATAGTCAGGGTTCCCGATGACGGAGTTCCAAGCGTGCGCTCCTGGAATTTTCGCTTGAAGCAGCTGACCCTGGACCCGAACAAAGTCCAGGTAGTCAGGGAACCCGATGATGGTGTTCCAAGTAGCTGACTCTGGACCTTAATGATGTCCAGGTAGTCAAAGTAGTCAGCTTCCTCAAACAAAAATACCAGAAGCGCATCCTCAGGACACTGTCATCAGCGACCCTAGCCACCTGGACATTATCGGGTATCAGGTTATATTCTTATTCAAATATTCAGTCGACACGCCGACATCGTCATCCTAAACCACCATTTGCCTATGTAAAAATAGTTAGAAGAAAACATGGGATAAATTTTGATGTCTTGTCTTAAATTCAGATAATAGATCAATTATTTTCTACTGATTACATATATTTATTTTGTGTATCGCTCATCCATATAAATATTTGCATTTTGGAAAAATATCTATTTAATTTTATTACTGACGCTAATGCATATACATTTTATTGATTTTTATTTTCGTAATATATTATACTCCGCAAAAAGAATTGAAATCCTCAAAAAAACCTTTTTTAGAAAAAGTAAAAATGTTGCGTCAAGCATGTGGCAGAACTAGTTTATCTCTTATATTGCTTAAAAAAAAATGAAATCCATAATAGACACATGAGTCAATTTATTATTTCATCAGTATTCATTCTGATTAATTCCTCATATAGTTGGAGTATTACGTATTCTTATTACAGTTTAGATACTATAGGAGACGTTGTCAACTTTAACTAACCAATTACGAAAAAACTTACCAGAATGCTCTTAGGTACCTCATCAATTATTTGAAGAACTAATGACGAACCAAATTGACGCCACTTGGTAGGATCGAATATCTTTGAATGCCTTATTAAACTGACATATAATATTCTTCATTACCTATTTATTTCATTCCCCATTTATTTCTAGTTAAACGGTTTCACAACCTCTCCTCAATCGTTTGATTTATTTCAAATGTATTTTTGTATCGTAATTGCAATACAGTTAATCCTATAATTCAGATAGACTTTATATATTCTTCTATTATCAATACTTTCATTGTCTTTCAAAGAGACAAATATTAATAATTCAAACTATTGATCATATGTCTCAGTAAATTATAAATATTTCTATCATATTTCTATGATAATTTTCACATCCAGTGATTTAGTGAAATATTATTATTCTTAAGACGTTAAAAATGCCTACCAAGTGGCGTCAATTTGGTTCGTCATTAGTTCTTCAAATAATTGATGAGGTACCTAAGAGCATTCTGGTAAGTTTTTTCGTAATTGGTTAGTTAAAGTTGACAACGTCTCCTATAGTATCTAAACTGTAATAAGAATACGTAATACTCCAACTATATGAGGAATTAATCAGAATGAATACTGATGAAATAATAAATTGACTCATGTGTCTATTATGGATTTCATTTTTTTTAAGCAATATAAGAGATAAACTAGTTCTGCCACATGCTTGACGCAACATTTTTACTTTTTCTAAAAAAGGTTTTTTTGAGGATGTAATATATACATGATTAGAATATACATTAGAAAATAAAAATCTTTGAATGGTTGAATAGATGACTTTAACCTGTTTGCTGACGTTGAATACTTACTATTTTTCGAGTCTTAAGTATTTTCTTGTGAACATCAACCATCTGTTCAGTTGATAATGTGCATCAAGGCAGTAGGACAGAATTGATTGCCACGCGAAAACAACCAAGGAAAACTGAAGATAAACTATCCTTTTATCTAAAACCGAGTTTCAATAATAATAGGTTATTTTCCGTTTACCTCTTTGAGTATCAAAGTCCATGCTGCCACTTTTTTCTCGTTTGTAGAAATTCTACAACTTACAGCAATCATCTTTAGGCTCCTGTGCACAATGATTGGATCTTGTCTGTGATTGGTTGCGTGATAGATCAAGAAGAATTGACGAATCACAGCTCATCGCGCTGTATTAGGATGTATCGAAAAATCGGCTGGTAGACGTCGTCACCTCCTATAAATAAAGTGTACGTGATACGCGAGCTACAAGTGCAGACAAGCAGAGAATAATTGGGCTGTCTATACAGTGGCTACACTGTAGCTGGTAGCGTTAACGAGCGAACATCTAAATAACGTAAGTATGTACATATAACAAGATAGTATTAGTATCAAACAATATTTGGTCCATCACTTCATTAATATCCATATTCTATTTATATTTACCTTTGAAATACTGTTTTTCGTCGTTATATCATGGTATGTTCTGCCAACTAATCTGTTAAATTGTTATTTTTTCAGTCACCACGTCCTTTCAATTCAATCATGGCTGGGACAAACCAGCTCGATGGATTTGACATAGACATTGAGATGGAGAGGATTGTGTTAGATGGTATTGTCTCTGTCATTATGTATATATATATTGTCACGGGCGGACAATTACATTGCCAGGCCCTGTGATATCTCTCTCTATAATATTGTACTGTTTGTAAATATTAAGTTATGTTTCAGCGTCCAGCGAGAGAGCCAGCGCTGTCGACAACGTAAGAGAGAGAGAGACCGCATCGCGAACGAGATTCAATCCTCGCGCCGCGTGACGTCAGCCGGAGACGGCCGAAGCGAGCTCGGCCGGCCGAGCGCGCGGCGGAAGTATTGAGTTTATTGCCGGCCCTCGTGCGCGATAGCACGAGCCCTCGAGACCACGAGACCGCCCGGGCAATCGCGACCCCGAGGACACCGGCGGACCGATCCTCACGTCATCCTCCTCGCTACCGCACGCCGAAGCCGAGTCGAGAACGAGTATCGTCTAGCGCCGGAGCATCGCCGAGTAAGTGCCGCCCGATCGCCATCTCTCTCTCTCCCGGCCAACACGCGTTCATGCTCTCTCTCGCTCCGGCCCGCGAGACGCGACCCAGGGCTCGTTGCCCTTCTGTGTAACTTCCCCCCTTAGTATTAAATAAACGTTGTGTTCGTCAGAACCATTGTTGACTTTATTTGCCACACTGTTCCCGCTCAAGATCCTACTCCCGCGCACACGAGCCTCACCACCTCGTGCGCGCAGTCCTCATATTTGTTATCATACTCTAGGCCCTATGGCCATTATATTAATCATTCTTTAATAAATACGGCGGTGATAACTGGCGCTCAGCAATCGTGGTGCTGGAATAGTGTGGCAAAATAATTAGTTAAAATCGCAAAGCGAAAGCGCAACAGGTAAACCTGTTCCCTCCAAAATCCGGCGGCCATCTTTTATTCCTCGCCTCGTGAAACCGACAGCGTCCGGCGTAGCAACGGCAGCGCATGGCGCTGAGGTAATTTACCGCGAAGAGACACGAGCGAGAAACTCGTCAAAGGATCAGCGAAGCTAAATAACCTCTGCCAGGAAGAGGCGACAACGAGGAATTACAGCGCCGAATAATATCCTAATAGTCATAGCGAGCGAGAGTCATGCATTTATATATATATATATATACACCTGTATCCATATTCCACCCGTTCAACCGCGCCCCCGCGCCGACCACGAGACGAGCATATATGCGCGCCGTCCCAAAAACATCGACCGCCGCAGCGAAGCAGCGCGCATACGCACCAGCCTGAAGACATCGGGTGGACTAGCGAGCGAATGGACCTTATGCGAACAGACCATATGGGCTGACGAGTGACCTACATATGGGAATATAGGTCAGCGAATACTCAAGCGAGGGCAGGCATGAACTCATGCAGTTTCGAAGTGAATTCAAAGGCCCCTTCGGAATATAATAATTCTCTTTTCCTTCTTTTACAATAAAATAAGCTTTATCAAAGATAATTGAACTTGTTTTCCCTGGACAAATTTCTTTTTTTTTTCGCAATTTCAAAATATTTTTGGCGAAATAAACATTTCAAAAACCGAATTTTTTTTTGGTTCTCCCAAAATTTAAAGATTTGTCAAATGAGATAAAATTTTTCAGAAACGACTGTTTCCCCGAGGATAAAATTTTTCTTTTCTTTAAAATAGAATCGGAATTGTTCCCAACGAAACGGAAATTGCTTTATAATAAAATTATTTTCTTTTCTTTCTCCAAGACTTTTTTCTAACGAAATAAAATTTTTTTTGGAAATTGTTTCTTTTTCGAAAATTCAATTTTATTCCCCTAACGGAATAAAATTTTTGAAAATTGATTCTGATCCCGATAATCGGAAATTTTTATAGTGAAATAAAATTTTGGAAAATCGATTCTTTTTTTTTTTCATCCAGAATTAAGGGTTAGCGTTTCCAAGGAAATAGAGTTTTCCAGGATCAGTTTTCCCTTCAAAATACAAAGTTGTGATGACGAACAAGATTTTTATTTCTCAAAATTAGTGAATTTTTTTGTTACGAAAGAAGATTGATTTTGGCAATCACCTCGTCAATTTCGGGATGTTCACGTCGAACGTAAAATACCTTTCGAGTGTTTCTTTTAAGAAAAAAAAATTAAGTTAATTCTTGAGTTTGTTGATTTGTTTTGTTCTTAAAAATGAAATTTTTTTTAGAATTGTTTCTGACGAAATAAAATCTCCTCTGGGAACTGACGTTCCAAACATTGCAAGTAATTATAAAGACTGACGTAAACTTCGAGACTGCAATAATTTTATAGAATAAGTGCGATAATATAATATCTAGTCGATATTAGCGCAAGCACCGACCTTTGGCATTTCCCGTCTATAACCAAGAGACTGAGTGAGTGTGTGTGGGAGAGTACATAGCGTGAAAGAGTACAGAGCGTTATCCAAATTTGCGGTAGTTAATAAATAGTCGTAAGCGTACACATCACGATACACATCCGCCCATAAGCAAGATGGCATCAAATCACAGCATCGACCTGACGAATTGGTTGGAGAATTTATCAGATTTGGAGCTAGAGGATGCGATGAAAAAACTGGACCTGCAAACGCGCAATTCAGCAGCCGCGAATATAATCAAATTAATGCGACGTCTAAACGGGGACTAAGAGGCGGCCGATTTCATAGAACGTCCAGAACTGGCGACAGAACAGGAGTTGTTCGAGCACAGGGAAAACCTGCTGATAGAATATACGCAGTACCTGGGAAACTTCTGCCCCACGACGCTGAATGAAACGGCAGCCCGTAAACAGCGAAGTAGGTTAGAGCGCACGACAATAGCAGAAACAGACATTACAGAGAACAGCACACACCTGACGCTGAGTCCAACAATCGCGGACCCCTCAGGATTCCTGCTAACAGACGCAACTAACACCCCCGTAACGCTCCAGGATAAAATCATAACAGAGACCGCTAGCACACACGCACCCACAACTACGACAACGTCAGCGCCGATTAGACCGACCGCAAAAGAGCAACAACAGGTACACGTAACGCACCCTGACGGTACTAGCGAATGGATGGACAGGAGGTTAGTCGCAGAAATGACAAAACTCCAGGAAGCTCGGCGGGAATGCGAGAGGGTAAGAGATGAGCTCTTAAGAGAACGCAAACTCATAAGTAGCACGAGGATGCAGAATGCCCAAGCCCGCAACGAAGCGTCGGCAGACGGACACCCGGATATATCAACGGTGCTGACAAGCACAACCTCAAACCCTGATGCGCTGGCGAACTCGACACAAAATGAGACGGCACCCGCAAGGAGAGTAAACATGCAGGACACCTACGATATCAATTACTATCGGAAAAATGAACCGGTCCAGACAGCAGTCCCGACAGCGACGGCGCAAAACAACCAGTACTTGTTGCCAGGCCCTCAAGACCCGATTCACCCAATCTGGGGGAGGGGGGCGCACAGTATGTACACTGGGCGAGAGTCGGCTAGTAATTGAACAGCGGGACGCCGAACGAATCTTAACAACTCGATCATAGATGTAGGGAAAATCGTCAGGTCCTGGAAAATAGGATTCTCGGGTCAAGCAAAGACTACCAGCATCGAGGAGTTCCTGCAACGGGTAGAAGAGTGCAACAGGTCATCCAATCTGTCAGACACGGAGTTGATCAATGGAATGACTGAATTACTATCAGGGGTGGCGTTGCATTGGTACCACCAGACGCAGCATCGATGGCACAGCTGGCAAGACTTTTGCAACTCGGCACGCCTTATCTACGGTGTCGACCGTAATTTCCAACAGCGACTGAGTCGTGAGGCGGAGAAAAGGACTCAACACCCCAGCGAACCGGTGAGGGACTACATTATCTGCCTCATGACGATAATGAGCAAGTTTGAACCCGCTTGGCCCTTACCTCAACAGATCGACCTCTTGTACGCCAATTTACTACCGGCGATACAACGACAAATCAAACGCGAAACCATCGCGGACGTCGACACGTTAGTACGCCAGGCAAGGGAGGCGGAGTACCTACTCCACGCTGAAAAGTATTACCAACCACCTCCACCGCCGGCAATGAGTCTTCTGCCGGAGACCGCGTTCGAAGAAACTGACGCATGCGGGGGAGGAAAGGTGCTACCGTCCAAACCTAACATGGCTGCTGTTGAAATACAAAAAACTACACCCTCGATACAAAAACTTACCCTCGATGAATGAGATCATTGAGTTGGTCGGAAGAGTGGTTGGACGACAGATCAGCGACCTAGAAAAGAGACTGAAAGCGACAGGCCCTACCAGCCCAGCCAACTCAGTCCCGCAACCAGGCCCTGCCACACAAACTTCCAAGTCCGCGGGCTCCAAACGAAAACCGAGTCCTCGGAACAGCGTTCTGATAACACCCCTACCGCCAAAGGATGAGCGGAACAAGGATAAGCCACCAGGCCCAGATAACAGCAAATGCTGCTGGAATTGCGCTGGGAAAGGGTACACGGTCCGTAAGTGCCCCGAGTATGGAAAACACTACGCTCCGGGAAACGGCCAGGGGAGCACAGCCTAAAAGAAACTGCTGTTGCTCCCTGTCACATCGCTGAAACCTCGGAGACTGAACCCATGTACCCTGAAGGGACTGTCGTTGGACCCCTACCTACTGTACACGGCTACTGAGGAAGGAGAGATCATGCCCAACGATCTTTCAAGACCGCTGCCGCTCCACGGACGCTTCTGGATCAACAGGGTGAACGTGGGTGGCTATACGATGCGAGGGATGGACGACCCAGGAGCGTCACGGACTTTTATGGGTCCCATGGGACTGCAGATTGCGACGGAAATCGGCGCGGAAATCCACGAGTACACTGGACCGCTGGCAAAGCAAGCCGCGGGTGATCCATCCAGGATCATGGCACAACTGGTGCTGCCGATCAGGATAGGCAATGTAGTGCACGACATGCCAATCTTGATCCTCGAGCGATGCCAGTATGACATTTTACTCGGATCCGATTTCACCCAGATGGTCAACGCGAAACTGGACCCATGGAACAAGGAGATGTCTATAGTCGGCGATCCTGATCCCATCCCCATCGAACTAGCGGCACTATCCGCTAGCACACCGCACCTTGCATCTATCGGTATTGCAGATTTAACCGAGATGGAGGACAGAGAGCTCGCGACTCTCATCGGGAAGTACCGTTTTGTCAACGGCAAAAAGATAGGCTGCACTGACCTCATCGAGCATGAGATCGAAATACAGTCGTGCAAGCCTATCAAACAGAAATACTACCCCGTGTCCAAGGTCCTGGAAGAAGAGATGCACCGACAGTGCAAGGACCTGCTAAGCGAGGGAGTGATCGAGCCTTCCAACAGCAGCTGGTCAAGTCCGGTTGTCATGGTCAAGAAGTCCAACGGCGAATATCGGATGTGCATCGACTATAGAAAAGTCAATACAGTGACACGTCCGAGCGCCTACCCGCTCCCTAGGATGGATTCGATCCTACGGAAGCTGAAAGGGGCAAAATATATCTCGACCATCGACTTGAAAAGTGCCTATCACCAGATTAAAATGGCAGCGAACTCGAAACATTTGACAGCCTTTACGGTACCAGGCCTAGGTCTGTTTCAGTTCACGAGGATGCCGTACGGGGTAGTCAGCGGGCCCGCGACGTTCCAGGAATTAATCGACAGCCTCATTGGGCCTGAACTCGAGCCTTACGCGTTCGCCTACCTCGACGACATCATCATCGTGACTGAAAGTTTCGAGGAGCATTTGCGCTGGTTAGAGCACGTGCTGCAGAAAATTTTAAAAGCAGGACTTATTATCAATTCGGATAAAAGTCACTTCTGCAAATCCGAGGTTAAATACCTTGGTATATTGGTCAATTGGGACGGCTTCAGGCCCGATCCTGAGAAGATTAAGACCATCATGGATTATCCTACACCAACCAAACGTAAGGCACTGCAAAGGTTCCTTGGTATGGCATCGTGGTACCGAAAATTCTTGAAAGATTTCGCCACGATTGCCGAACCACTAACATGATTGACCTCCAAATCCGTGAGTTATACGTGGGAGGAAGAGCAAACCCACGCATTTCAAATGATAAAATGCTCAGTAGCATCGGCCCCCGTACTCAACCGCCCCTAATACGAGCATCAGTTCGTCATCCAGACCGATGCTAGCGACACTGGGGTGGGGGCAGTTATCTACCAAGTAATCGACGGCGAAGAACGTCCGTTGGAATTCGCTAGCAGAGTATTATCTTCTGCAGAGCGAAACTACAGCGTTACAGAACGAGAGTGCCTCGCGGTAGTCTGGGCCATCAGAAAATTCAGAATGTACGTGGAAGGATATCAATTCAAAGTCGTGACCGACCACCACAGCCTGAAGTACCTGCGGACCCATAAACACACCGCCGGACGCCTGATACGCTGGTCCTTGGAACTACAGGACCACGAGTTTGAAGTAAAGTACCGAAAGGGGGCAGAGAACGTCGTGTCTGACGCACTGTCTCGAATGTACGAGAATGATGACGAGGTACCAGTAGCAGCAATCGACCTGCCGGAGACAACCGACCCTTGGTACCTAGACAGGTTCAAACAGGTCCTGGAGCGACCCAAGGAGTTTCCCCTCTACCGTATCGTGGGAAACAAATTTTACCATTACAGTGCGATCCACCATTTCGACGAAGTCATCGAGGATGAGGACGTATGGAAACTTGTCCTGCCGGAAGAAAAGCTGCTAGCGGCCCTGCAAGAATGCCATGACAGGCCCACAGCAGGCCACTTCGGACGGTATAAAACCTTCCAGAGACTAGCGCGATATTACTTCTGGCCAACAATGAACAAGGACAGCAAAAAGTACGTCCAAAACTGCAACATCTGTCAGCAAATGAAGGTGGAACAGCGAGCACCTACCGGACTTATGGGCACGAGGAAAAGGCTCAGGCCATGGCATACGGTGGCCGCAGATATCATGGGCCCGTTTCCAAAAAGCGCACACGGATTCGAGTACGTACTCATCTTCATGGACATATTCACTAGGTTCATTGAGTGCATACCGCTACGGAAGGCAAACGCTCAAGCAGTGCTTACGGCGCTGAAAAAGAACGTCGTGCTGCGCTGGGGCGCCCCCGTAGTGTTCCTTAGCGACCATGGCACGCCATTTAAGAATAAGGTGGTTGACTCGTACCTGGAATCGGCGGGGATAAAACATTATCTGACGCCGACTTATCACCCCCAGGCCAACCCGGTCGAACGAGTCAACCGGACCTTCAGAACGTCACTGAAGTGTTACATCGAGGAACACAAGCGGTGGGACGAAAACCTGGATGAAGCGCACGAAGGAAAATAGACTTGTTTTTTTTTTTTTTATTTTCAACAATTATTTATTCAATAAATTCTCGATCGCTTGATACATGGAAAAATATAACAACGCTCGCTTGCTCGGTTAAATTCAGAATAGAAGTCGTTCATTTTTTATTTTCTTTTTGTTCTATTATGCATAGCAACGCTCATCTATTTTTTTTTCACTCTACTGTGTTCCGATTATTCCAACTATTGGATTTCGAGCGTTTCGCTCGACCCTTTTGAGCATTTCGCTCGACCCTTTTGAGCGTTTCGCTCGACCCTTTTGAGTGTTTCGCTCGACCCTTTTGAGCGTTTCGCTCGATCATTTTTGAGCATTTCGCTCGACCATTCTTAAGCATTAAAAATAGCAATAAAATTGAATATGAACGACTTCTATTCTGGATTGAGCGGAGCTATCCGGAACACTGGATGAGCTGACGTACGCTTACAACAATGTGACCAACGAAGCCACCCAGGCGTCGCCCGCGTTCCTCAACTTCGGGCGTAATCCTACCCCGCCCGATAGCCTCCGTCGAAAGGAAGATTTAGAGGCTGACCTCGAGGAGGAAGGGACGGAAAGGGTAGAGTACACCAAGTGCCTAGCGACGCTGGAGGAAGCGCGGGATATCGAAGCGCACAATTCCAAGCTCGCGCAAGAACGTAACGCTCAATACTTTAACGCGAAACATCGCGACGTCCAATTCGCTGTCGGAGACAAAGTTCTCAAGGCGAATCACGTCTTATCGTCCGCCGCAGCCGGAGTTTCCGCGAAACTGGCACCGAGTTTCAATTGCGATTATACGGTCGTCGAACAGGTCGGCTCAAACACCTACCGACTACAGGACGCGTCTGGGAAGGACGACGGGATAACACACGTCAGATTTTTAAAACCGCAAAGAGGCGAAATCACCGAGCCTGAGAGACTAGCCCACGAAACAGACGACGGAGCCCCTGATCAAGGCACCGACGCCGGTTTACTCGCGGGAACCCAGGCCCCTAGTAAAAGACGCGGTCGTCTCAGAAAGACACGCATAGTCGCGACGGAGCCCGACCAGAAACGTACCGAAGCCGCCGCAAGCACCGACGAACGCGAGCCTGACGAGGCTAGCGCCAAAACGAATGCTGCGCAGGCTCACGACGTAGCCACTCGCGACTCGGAGGCGCCGAATGATGCGAAAAGTGCAGCGAACACCAGCACGAGCGTTAGCGTAACGAGCGAAAATGATGTAATTGCGAGCGTTATCCCTGACCCAGCGCCGAAAAAGTGCGGGCGGCCCAAAGGTTCTAAGAATCAGTATGAGCTGAACACTAAAGCAGTCATGACGACACGAACCAGGTCCGCCCGGACGAAAACGAATACCTAAGAATGACCAGAATGGAATACCGTGATTGAGTAGCCGTGTTTTACCCCTACAGTTGCTGCCATGGAGTCAACAAAGGACTCCCTCGACGTCAGCTGGGAGCAGATCCTCCAGGACCAAGACGGCAACCGCTACCGACCGCTTCCCTACCGTTCCGGCCTCCAAGAGCGCATCTTTACGCGACGTCACAACGCTCATAAAAGAAGCGGCCGCGGCGGGCACGGGCGAGTAGATCCGCGGTAATCCCGGATGCTACACGGGTGGCCGGACAAGGAGTACGCTAGCGGCGCAGCTCCCCCACGAACGCGTAGCATAATCAGATCTATTATCGAAGAGCAGAATTCGTATATGATCCGGCCACGTGGGATCTGGTGTGAGTTATAGAATTAGGTATCGTAATAAAGGTTAGTGCTGGTACACGTACAGTTTATCCATAACACCCTGCCCCATATCACACTCTATCCGAGCTGACACGAATATACGGCCCAGAGCGCCGAAAACTATTCAGCTGTCACGTTGTCAAGCTCCAGCCAAGGATAACCAGGCGCCGGACGGATTAGGAAATCGTAAGTGACCGAGCTGTCTCACGCGAAATACGGATCGCGACATCTCTGTAGATACACATTCCCACCAATATAGGGGTATTCCGCCCACCCGCCCCTTTCAATAACGGATGATCCATAACACTTCGGTTATTTTCTGGAATAAAATGATCCTAATAAATCATCCGACTGACAACTTATCGAATGATTCCATTTGGGGATGTAGATCCAATGAATATCCATTATAATATAATGATTATTTGTTGAATAATTTTTCGTCAAATATTCCCATGTAAAGGAATCATTCAGGAATTATTCTCCAAACGAAATAGTTTGGAAAATTATACGACGTAGTTATCCTGATACGAAATATCAATCAAATAATTTATTTTGTAACCTATTAACGTATTTCTAGTCGGTAAAAATAGTTTCATGTTATTAGTGCGTGAAATGCTATTTCATGTACTAGTGTATAGTACAAATGGCTCTTAGTAAAAATATAGTACAAACGAGCACAAGTAATATGAAATAACGTATCAAACTCGTACGTTCATTCTTAATCACTCGTGTGAACATGTAACACTCGTCGCCCGACACTCGTGGACATGTCCGCACACGTCTCCAAAATTTCACCAATTGTCGCCAGCTTCAAAATTTCAGGCACTAGGTAAATAATAGACTATTAAAGGCCTTGACTGAGAGAATCTAGCCATTAAATGTACGAAAGAGGCAGCCTGCTCCCGATTTGAAGAGTAGTAGCACTCCTCTATCAACACGTAAAATGGACCCAGATTATTTTAGACGACTGTCCCAGTCACTCCTTTTTCTATTGTACAAGCAGGCTTCATTTGGCAGTCGGATTTCTGTAGAAATCATAGCTCATCGTCAACCTTCAATTCCCAATAGTGCAACATTATTCAATATTACGCCTATACATTCAAAAACGTGAATAGAGTGATTCCGTCAGTTTTCATCACTTATTTTCTTCTATGGCGGAGTTGATGATACATTGTGAATATATTGTGTAACTTCTGATACATTCCATTATCAGCTACAATTAAATATTCAGTCGTAAAAAATTTTAGACAAACATAATATTTACCGTAAGGTGTCTCCTTCTTCTCCATTTTATTCTTCGAAGATATTGATAAAGGAGATTCTGTACTACTTGTTATTAGATTGATTGGTGTTTCTTGCCTATAAGAGCAATCTGGTCCATTCCAGCCAATGTCACAATGGCATTTGTTCAGATTATTACACACCTGGAGAATATGAATAAGACTAATTGGTTTGGGAGCATGATTTTATTTGAAATATCTAGTCTAAATCATCGTATTTGGAATTCTCCGGAATTATAAAAGAAGAGGGTATTCTTGATGCACCAATTCGTGTGACAAATGGCCTATTCTGCGGCTACTAGATCCAAACCGAGCTCAATAATTTATATGGATTTGGATTATTATCTTTCAGTGTATGAGAATAGACTTAGCAAGCTTCGTTAATACAACGGCTAGCCATCCTCACTTGCACTTCAAGCAACAGAGCTTCTAGCGACACATTAGTTCGAATTCAAACTTGGAGGAAGATATAATCTAAGACTAAAATATTGCTTCCATAAAGAGAGATTTGAGATGGGATGGAAATCAACCTCTCATATCGGACGGCGTGACCATCATATTCGCGATCTATGGGTCGAAGAATTTCAATCTAAAAATTGTCTGCATATGCGTATATTTGAGCAACTCTACCTACTAGGAAAATTTTATTTGATATGGTTTTTTTCAATACATAAATAATGGAAATAGGAAAAAACCAAAAAATATGTAAAATGTTGTCTCAAGTATTGGGAAATGTATTTGTGATATTTATTTGCACAACGTGAAACTTCTCTGTTGACGTCTGAAGCTTGTCACTAACAAGCAAATTTTTTACTTCTAATCTACCATAGAATTCGCATAACAATGCCTGATAGTTTTCATTGATATGTTATATCTATAATGACTATCGACATCTAAGTGAAGCTACGTGATGAAATTCAAGTATTGAATTATGTTCATCTTTTTCAAGCTAATTAAACATTACTCAAAAATAATGTCAGGATCGCTTTTCCAGTGATCTCCAACTCTGAAATATGTGGGTACCGTTAGATTTAAGCACTGTGACCTGGTGCCCGTTCGCACCAGGTTCACGTTACGGGATTGGCTCGACCGCGGGCACTCCGTATTTCTAACGGGCGCCAGGAGTGCCGCGGCTAGCTCTACTCGCGGGAGCACGGGGGACTCGCTCGGGGGGGGACGGCCGCGCGCGGAAACTCGAACGGAGTCTATCCGCGCGCTCGCTTTGCCGTGACGTCGGGGGGGACGCGAGGGGAGAGGCCCGGGCCAGGGCCGGAGCCCGTCGTTCCTGGGAGTGTGTTGGCGCGGTCGCCAACACACACGTTCGCTGGGGGGGTGTCGGCGCGCTCGCCGACACGCACGTTCACTGGGGGGGGAACACCGGGGCCGCGACGCGCACACTGGCCAAACCTTGCCGACGCTCGTTCTCTCTCGCGGCTCGTCCTCGGCTCGGCTCTCCTGCTCTCGGCTCCGTCGGCGGTTGGCTGGGGGCGACGTCGGTGACCTCGGCGTCCTGGCTCACTCGCACGCACACGCTCACGGCCACTCACACTCTCTCGGCTCGGTCACTCGGGATCTCGCGCGCGTCGCGTGTTACTGCTTGCGGGCACCGGACGATAATGGTCGTCCGCCTCGTGCTTCACTCCCGGCCTCGCGCCGCCGGAACTCTCGGCGCGCTGCGGCTTGCATGCGCGCTGGAGAGTGCTGCCCTCCCGAGCCGGTGGCTGCCTGCTAAGGTGCCGTACCGGCCGGATCGGCGAGCAGCCTCTCCGTCCTTAGTGACGGGTTTCCCCGTCACAGCACTTGAAAACAAAACGATAAGAATATGAAACATTCATGTATCCCGCGAGAAGAACATGTCGCGTGCCGCTCGAGGATTTTCTAGGCACCACACTACGGGCGCCACTATTGTCGCGCTATTGTTAGGAAGTGCGCGGGCCATGCTAGAGGACCACGTCCGAGCGAGTCGACGAGGCTGCAGCGAGGCTGCTCAATACAATGGTGCCGTAAGTTACTCGGGTACAGCCCATTGCTCGGATCCGTGGAAGCTGCCTATATAAGCGCATACAGTGGGGAGCCAGGGGGACAGCGGAGGAAACGGCAGCGAGTGTAACCAGAGGGAATAAAACTGTACCACGTGTCAGCGAAAATTAGCCACCCAAACGGCCATCAGCTAATCCGTGAGAGCAAAAGTATGGTTTATGCATCCTCTCTTTCAAACAGACAATCGTAAAAATGCAGCCGTGTGGAAAGTCAGTGCATCGTGACACAGGCCATGGCAACGCCCGGCTTCGAACCAAAACCGCCCGGCAAAAAGTTATGCGTCCGGTACACCACCCAGGGAATTTTACAAAGAAAATCTGCATACGAGGGCACCGATAAAGGAGGCCTCTCGCACATACTGAGCAAACACAACAGCTGCCCAGTCCTAGAAAAGCCAATGAAGAATGAAGGGACCCGCTAACGAAGGCACAAAAATCGAAGACGCCGCTGCGCGAATTCGTAGAAAATCGTAGAAATTGACCAAATGGATTGAAATAGACCGAAATTATTGCAGCAAATTTCCGGCTCACAGCCACCCTCTGCTAACCCTCCGTCGAATCGCAGGTGGGCTCGCTCTATAAAAGTAGTTCTAATTTTTTAATTCAGCGTTGCTCTGTCGGTCGGTTTTCTAAACTATCTGTAACGAAGTGTATTAGGGATCTAAGTTGATCATTGAAGAATTTTTCAGCTGAAATAATTTTTTCATTTCGTTTATTCAGTATTTCCCTCTCACTTAGTACTAAAAGAATAATTTTCGTCTGGATTAATCGAGCCATTCCGATTCTGCAGGTTTCCAATATAAGCGCAACCACGCAGTAACGTAGAGTCGCGAGGATCAGTCAAATTCACCGCGCTATGCAAGGAGAAGCCTGACCACCTGCTGTGGCGAGGGACAGCAACCGTGAGCTGACTGCAGCAGCCCCGGCCCCGAGCAGCCGCCGACTACCAGCCTCATCTACAAAGTGAGTACCCTCTCCATTGTTCCCACCGCCATCACAAGTTCCGACCGAGAAGTCATCGCCCCATCCTGGCTCACGCCGAATTGGGAAACGCGTTTAGTATTTTTCGAACCTGGTAGAACTCTTTTCAAACTAGTCGCTACTCCGCACGTCGGACGTAACAAACATAAGAAGATCGATTATGTTAAAAAGTAAGAATTTGAATGGTTTAAATTCACTCATATTCCTCGTATCACACTCAGAAATAATCTTAGAATCGAACAAAAAGCTTTCAGGTTCTGATTCAGATGCCTAGTGAATGCTGCAGTTATATTCTTAAGGCGCTCTACGTCAACTTTCCCTGCCCGGTGCGCGAACACATGAAATTTTCCGCTTCCGTCACTCGTTTTTGACTCTATCAGTATGGTATCGGAATAATGTTGAATATGTTATCGACTCACATTTCCCTCAGGTTTTCAATGGCAGTGTAAGATTTCTGAAATTCTTGATTATTTACAAGAAAAAACATCCAACGGCTTTTATCTCAGCTGTTTCTGTTTCCTTCTTTTTTATTAGTTGCATATATTTGCTAGTATTTTTGTGTAAAGAGTATATTAATCCTTGGAGTTACTAATGTTAACATGGGAAATTACTCAAATTACAAATTCATGGCAAGTACTTAACTAATATAATTTTGAAGAGGTATTACGTAGTTATACAGTTTGCATACAGGTTGTGCAGCCGAGCTGAACACAGATTACTCGTGGAGGGTAGGTGAACTTGGGATGAATAATGTCAGGATAGCCGAAAGAGTGTATGTATCCAAAGAAATAGTAATATAGGTATAAATACGTCGGGTTGAGTGTCGTGTAACCGAGTGGTTCAAATCTACTAGAACGAGTGCGTAAGTACGTGATTGACTGGTAAGATGTATGAGTTACTTGATTCGGTAGTACAGTGGCAAAAGACGTGTTGCCAGACTGGAGGCACGGTGGCAAGAGAGCGTGTTACTACTCCGGGGGCACGGTGGCGAAAGAGCGCACCCGCTCGTCGCGTAAGCAGTAATATGTTCGTAAGATTAAGTCAGTCGAGTCGCGAGTGAGAGCTTCTTGATTCCCTGATTGCCAAGGGGTAAGCAAGTTCTGCACGTGCATCGGTGTTGTTCGCGTTTAAGCCTGTCGCTTGACTTTTCGTAACGCAATACTACTCAGCCAGATGCTTGCCTTATTCGAAATTTGCGTGTAAGATACTGTACTATCGAATAGTGGATATTGAATATTGAATCGATGCAAGTACGGATAATCGTTGCACTAGTCACGGGACAGAGGTTGAGTTTGAAAATCATATAAATGATGGAAATAGGATAAAATACACCATAACCAATTTTCATTTCCATAGTTAAACATTTGGCTTTGAAAAAGTTATACGTTGACGATAAGTACGTTCCGTATCTTGTGAATCATTGCTGAATAAATTCTCATACAACTAATTATTTTTACATAGAAAAAAATGTTAAAATATTATTAAATCTTAGTCCATTCAAATGCATGTAATATAATATGATTCAAATCTAATATATTATTTGGAAATACAGATGTATCACTTCAATAGACATTTTTACCAATACACTATCGTTGTATATTCAAGTACATTTTGTCAAATGTGACCCAAGGAAGTGATGGAATCTAATATCAACTGACAAGTATCCAATTAGTGTGATTATCCTACTACTAAACAAATATTTTTGCACTCACAATCTTCTTAATCAAAGATGAGGGTGTTCATAGCTAGAATACGGTATTTAACAAATCACTTGAGGAATAATATTCTGTTACTCGAATGGGTTCTAATCTTCCATAGAAGTAAGACGTTTTTTTGTTACTCACAGCAATGTAGGTTCAAAAAAACATTGAACAACAGATGTTATCTAAGATTTTCATGCTTGTATTTCCGTTATTGATCAATATGTTATGGCCCAACCAGTGGGAAGGGACTTATTTAAATTTTGCGGTGAGGGAACCGGTTCAATTTATGTGGCGGCGAATCGCTATTCGAGATTGATATTCCGAACATACTCCGATTTGCGCTGCAAATGCACGGAGCGCGCGGTAGTTACGGCCCTGGCAGCGTGCATCGCCAAGCGAGGCGCGTGGACCGTGATGTGTGCGGGCTCCGGCAAGAGCGCGTTGGTGGGAGCGATAGCGCTGCTTGGGCGCTGCGCGTCGCGACTGCGGAGGGGAGGGGCGGATACCCGTCTATCGCTTCTGGATACTCCTAAAACGCTGGTGTCCGATTACGGCCCACCAGTTCGGCTTCGGCTGCAGGCGCGCTCCTTCGGCTCGGCGTCCCGACCCCCACCGAGGGTGCGAGCAGGACTTACCCCCTGCGAGCGAATCGGTAGTCCCTGCCGAATCCATCGGGGTATCTGCCCGGGACTTGGCGGAGACGCGCTGGCTGGGCGTATCCCAGCCCGTGCCCCATTGGGGGCCGTGTGATTAGAACCAATGGGGAGGTGTCGCACGTTAAATCACTGAGGCTTCCTTCGGCTCGGCAGCTCGCTGGCAAGCGATCACGTCCTATGTGATCGCCTCGTGGGTAGGAGGTGTAACAAAACTACTCACAACACCCTTTCTTGCTGTATCACTGATCTTTATCAACTATTAGCACTAATAATATTGCGAATGGTCTTCAAACTAATGCGACACGCCCGGGAATTCCGTAACTAATTGTCTGTGAGCGGTACGCGTAGCAAACGTCTGTTGCTTTCGGTGGCAGGTGGAATTCTGCCGTGGCCGGCCGCAGCTCGCTCTCTTATCCTCTCCGTGACGTCACACTGATAGGGTCGCGGAACGCTCCTCGAAGGTGCCGCGACACTATCCGAGTGGTCGAACAGCTCCTTATATGGTCATGGCTTCGGATGAGGCGCGGAGTAACACCGTGGCGTCAGGGACTACATTTCTTAATTCTACTGCGCAATAAAATCCTCACGCATATATATATATATATATATATATATATATATATATATATATATATATATATATATATATATATATTATGTATAACTTGGCGTTACATGATTGACTTATTTCTAATAACAATTGACAAATATGCGTATTTGTATGCGTGCCCGCGAGACTTACTTGATAAAGGATAATTCTACTTCATTATTACATTGTTTCTATTATTTAGGAATGTACACATAATGATATCGAGTCATGAGCTCTCAATCGATGGCGTATGCTGCCTGATTTTAGGGCAGGTCGCTTTATTAGTAATGCAAAATGTTTATATGTACATATGATATCAATGAATAGGTTATTTCTCAGTATAATGTTATACTGAATGGATATAGAATGAATAAGTCGTTGTGAACACGTTGCATCAGTCATGATCGTACGCTGAGTTACTTTGCTTTGGAATCGCGGGAAGTATATGTATACCGAATTTGTTTGATTAATTGTGAATTTGATCAAGGC
The DNA here is from genome assembly GCA_020882685.1 of Aphelinus atriplicis. Classification (NCBI taxonomy): domain Eukaryota; kingdom Metazoa; phylum Arthropoda; class Insecta; order Hymenoptera; family Aphelinidae; genus Aphelinus; species Aphelinus atriplicis. The sequence goes on along the minus strand of CM037073.1, from coordinate 59,700,743 downwards.
CGTTGCAGAATGATCGTGCAACTTCTTATGCCTGAAGGCTAATTTGTTATCAGATTTCTTATCAACTAGCCTAGCCCGCTCATTGTAAACTTCCAGGATAAAACATAAATTCGAAAACTTATTATGTAATATGCCACGCCCTGGCTATACTTCACTCTCGAGATGCACGACGGAGGGTAATGCAATCATCGCCTGCAGATGATAACGCAGCGCGTCTTGATTACCGTGCGCCGTGTCTCTCTCACTCGTATACTCATTCATACAATTATCGTCTCTACACTGGCAAACAGCTGAGCTGCTCGCGTCGTCGTAGGACTCGTGTGGGGCAGAGAGCATCATGATAGCTGGATCTTTGTTGAGATCGGGGAAATCGGTGGAAAAAAAAACAAAAATAATTTGGGCGGGGCAAGGCTGGGCCATAACAAATATTTAGTATTTCACAAGCAGATTAGCTAGTTATTTGTATGAAATAAATTCGTAAGTAAGAATCGTATTGTGGATGGATTTCATCGGAAACTGATCCAAGAATGACTTTCAAGCTTCCAAAGTGGCTTTGAAAATTTCAAAGTCTGTGATCAGTAACCTAACCTGTGATGTACTTAGGCCTCTCCAACATCAGCAAAGTGTTCTAAAGGCATTTGAGGATAGAAAAACTATATATATATATATATATATATACACCCGTTACACACACACACACACACACACACACACACACACACACACACACACACACACATATATATATATATATATATATATATATATATATATATATATATTATATATATATATATATATATATATATATTATATTATGGTGTGTGTGTGTGTGTGTGTGTGTGTGTGTGTGTTGGTGTGTGTGTGTGTGTGTAACAGATTTGCACGTTATGTTTTTTCAAGTTCTTTACTGCCTATGTGTTGACAAATAAGTAGATAGAATTGCGTTTTCAAGGAGTGCACTACGACCCAGACGACGAATTCTATCAATGATAGTCTTTACCAAGAAGCGCACTGCGACCCGGTCTCAGACTTGAATGAATATAATGAGTTTTGATTATTGAGAATGATACTCCAAAAGCGCACTGCAGTCAGAGCTATCAATCTCGGTTAGTATAGTAGGAATCCAATTATGCGATTATCGAAAAGTACAATACAGTTCAATCTCTCACAGTCATTGGTCCGTGTGATAATGATCATATGTATATGATATGAGTAGATCTCCGTAATCTTCCAAGAAGCGCACTGTAACCCAGACAGATACTTTGAACTATGCAATCTTTACCAAGAAGCGCAATGCGACCCAGTCTCAGATTTTATGAATGATTGAAATGTATAAATGTTTGTGTAATATTCAATTGTCTTAATTTTATTAATAGAAAATCAAGATGAAATTCAAATTTTAAGTTTTTTTGTGAGTTTACTCTGAAACTTGTTCGAGAGAGGATTCATAAGTATAATGAATCTCTGCGTTGATTAGTATTGATCATTAATTAATATGATCAGATGGAGGGAAATATTCTTTTCGATTGTATTTTCTTCTAATTTGAATTATTTCTAAGTTCAGCTATGAAGAGATTCTTAGGCACTTTTAAGTGTATCAAAAGTCACGATAAATAGATTCAAATGGATATACAAGTCAATGAAAAGAGATGTATTTCAAATTCAAAATGGCATTTATTAGGTTATATACAGAGATATACCCATGCCAATCCTAGTTCGGGCCGAGCTTTCACTCGTCTGATCGCTACCAGTGTAATCATAAATTTTGCTCGTTCACAGGGCTATTTATACTGGAGATTGGCATAGAGCGTTAACGTGTTAGAGAGAGAGGTATCGTCGCTCTCACTCGCACTCATCGTAGGTATAGGAAAGCGCGCGAATCCTGTGCTGGCGCGCGGGAAGTTTTCCCGCATAAACTCTTGTTTTGGCGCGTAACCCATTTCCTCGTTTTCTGCTGGTCGTAGACGTCATGATACAGGATGCGCGCGTTGATCCTTGGCGCGCTTATTTGAATATACTTATATCTATATGCTACATCGATTGATTCTCGATCGGTAATTTGTACCACCCAGTCGGTAACTGAATCTATTTTATATGCAGAAACTCTGCAAATCTGACCCGACCCTCACACATGGGACCCAGAAGAGTCTCCAAAAAAATTTTCAGAGTTTTGAACTTTTTTTTCTCACTCACTTAGTGAGGTCATTGGTGGCGCTGACGCGCGACCTGATCAGATACATTTTCCTACAGAAAATCGAAAGACAAACCATTTTGAAATCAATACGAAAATCCGTATGGATATCCATAAACTGAGGGAAAAATATAGTAACTGTTTCTAGGTTAACACTATAGGTTTTTGAATGCAGTACGAGGAGAACTGAGTTATCTCTCTGAATTAGAAGCCAGACCGCCGCCGCCGCCATGTGAAATTTTGACCCCCTTGATAGCCTCCCTTATTTGCCCCCCTGGTTGCCCTCCTCAGTTGCTCCCCTTTCTTGCTCCCCCTTTTCCACCCCTTTCTTCACCCCTTTTTCTACTCTCTTTTTCCCCTTTTATTCAATGGTGCACCTCTTTTTCCACTTCTTTTTCACCCCCTTTTATACCCCGTTTCTTACCCCTTTCTTCCACCCCTTCTTTTCACCACTTTTTTCAACCATCTTTTTACCCCGTTTTTCCATCCCTATTCTCCACCTCCTTTTTCCACCCCTTTTTTCACCTATTATTCCTCCCATTTTTTCCACTTCTGTCGTAGAAAAAATTAGTCATATCCAGTAATTATTCGTCCACGATAACTCTCGAGAGAATGGTCCGATCTTCTTGGAATTTTACATACAGGTTAGTCTGTTTCTAACGTGTTTTCTCACGAATTCTCATAAGTGCTCATTGGAACTATGAGAGTCAATGAGAGTCGTTGAGAATCGACGAAATATTCCCCATAGCAACCTCTGTTGATATCAAACGACGAATAAATCCATTTCAATCGGGCTTGGTGGACTATCTCAAAGTCATATTGCGAGAAAAAAATTCAAATCACTGTTGATATCCTTGGTAACCGTTTGTTTACATCCCCAGCAACCTTTGCCTCGGAAGCCACAAAATCAGTTTTAAGTCACACTCGATGGCCAAGGATACTACTAAATTGTTATATTTACTCCATACCAACCGTTGTTCACCTCCCTAGCAACGAAGGTTGAAAATTATCAATTTATGACTCATTCCCATCAATTTCGATGGCAAAGGACACAAAATCTTCCCAATTAGCTTTTCAGCAACCGTTGTACACCGACCTAGCCACCGTTGCTAAGGGGAAGAAAAATTTACGTAAGTTTCGTTTCCAGTATTTTCATCTGCACAGGATAAAAAAATCTCCGTTTCACTCATAGTAACTATTGTTTACGCGTCTAGCAACCTTTGCTGCACTAGAAGGAAAGGACTAAATATTATTTTGCACAATTTTTTTTTCATAAAAAATCCACTTATTTATCGAAAAAACCATTTGTTAACATCCCTAGCAACCGTTGCTTTGGAAGCTAGAAAAACACTTTCAAGTCACACTCAATGGGTCAAAGACACTGAATTGTTATATTTGCTTCATAACAACCGTTACAAAGGTTGAAAATGATCAATTTATGACCCATTTCCATCATTTTTGACGGCAAAGGATACAAAATCTTCCCAATTAGCTAATAAGCAACCGTTGTTTACCACCCTAGCAACCGTTGCTGAGGGGAAGAAAAATTCACGTGAGTTTCGTTTCCAGTATTTCCAACTGCATAGGATACAAAATCTCCGTTTCACTCATAGTAACTATTGTTTACGTGTCTAGCATCCGTTGCAATCTTTCTCGAAATCTGCTGCCGAAAATCTGAAATGGGACACGCAAAATACCCAAACAAAAAAATGTGATCTAACACATGTCACTATTCACCTGAAGTTGAACCCACTATGAAACTGAATAAACACACATTTCAACATCAACATAGCTGACATTAAGCTTTTATTTCGATTCGAATCGTTCGTTTAGTATTTTTTTTCATGGAACAAAATCAAAGTTTCAAGTTCGAAGTTTTATTGTTTTAATTGTAAATTTTCTATAATTATTACTCCACTTATTATTGGAATTATTGATTTTCAAAGAACACACGGGGAATTGGCGAGCGGAGCGAGCAGGTGGGTACCCCCCTAGTATTAGTAAACTTTACTATCCGAAACATAGCAATTATTGCTAGAAAAAATAACATTCATTATTCGATTTACAGAACATTTTACTAGTATACTTGAGTTAAGTTACTTTGAAAACGGTTAAGTTAATTTACTTAGTAAACGGTATTAGAAAATTTTACTATCCGTAATCTTAACTTTTACTGACGATAGAGTACTCTGTGTTAGTAAATTTAGTAGGGCTACGTGGTTCTCTTCTACTAAGTTGGATCAGTAAATTTCCATATTCCGATTTTTCTCAGTGTATGGTATTTTTGGACGGATTTATGTCATGGTTTACGTGGATTTCAGTACCGATTAAAGTACGAATTTGTGGATAGATTCTCGTACGGATATTTTTGATAGAGATGCTTTGAAGTTTTCAGGGACAGACTTCCTTTCAACATGTATATATTCACATTTTGTGTCGATATAATCTACTCTGATCCCGTAGAAACATCAATTCTCTTATTTATATTTCTGAGGTTACCTGTAACTTTCTCAATTATTTTACGTTTCTTTCGGATCTGGCAGTAGAAACAGTAGTTAGGATTTTGAACTCCACAGTTTTACCATCTCTAAATGATGTAGAAACTTTGTACGTGAGCCGATTTTGTATCGATTTTAGGACAACTTTTTCCTGCTTGACGCGCATCGTGATCCATTGAGTTGAAGATAGAGCATGAAGATCTCAGACCTCGCGTTACTTGCAGCTATCCCGAGTCTACTACAGAAAGGCACGATGGATTGGTTCAGGACAATGAAATTGAATATAATGTCGTGAATAAGGTTCAGAAAGGCGTTTATATACGGAGTCGTAATCGAGATAGACGATGAAGACAAATGGGATAAGTTGCGAGCGCGGAAACAGCATGAATCGGAAAAAATTTCGATGTTTTTGTCGAAATTCAAAACTATAGTTCAGTATTTTGAAGGATCGCGGGCTGAGACGGGATGAGTCGGAAGAGCTTTTCGAAACTCGATTCCATCATACAGAAATGCGATGTTGCATGTAAGGATTGGGTTATACAGAGAGAGAGTTAGATAAGCTCAGTGATCTCAACGCACGTTCCGAGCCACTACTGACAAGAGATACCGACAGCCACGCAAGAAGAAAACTGTGAGTAGATAAGTTTTAATATTATTGGTTATATCATGATATTGGTCAACACATGTTCAGAATTGAAGTTTTCATGAGTGAAAATCAATTCTGATACTGAACTGTCGTCCAATTATACTATATTTGTTGTCTTTGTGCTTGGATATATGTTATTATTGCTTGATTATCCAAGCACAGAGTGAAAAATCCTATTGCTATTCTATTGCTATGTATTGCTTGTGAAATCACTTCTTTACGTATTTCGCGTGTTTCTGTCTTGCGAATATACGTGGGAACCATCTTTATTGAAGAATTCTGCAAAAAATAGTTTTCATTGTAAATGACAATGTGCCCCCGAAAAAAAACGCCAACTAGCCCCAAGGATCCACAAAAGTTTAACATAAGATTACTTATAATTAATATGCATTATTTGAAATTTCTTTCTCACTGATTATGAAGATTGAAGGTTTTACAACAGAATGCTATATGAATAATAAGGTTCACGGATATTATTTATAGTGAAAGTTATTATTCCCTTCAATTATGAAAAATTACTTTGGGTATACGAAAACTCAAAATTTAACCTGTTGTCGCGACAAAGGCAGCTATCGGACTGAAACTCACAGCATATATACAAAACAAAGAGTTGATCATGTGGTATAGATGTTGTGGTGCTATATATATGATATATTACGAGATATAGCCTTTGCGTCAACTTGCCCCTGTAGCCAACTAGCCCCAGTCTCCCCTACGTGTCCAGTGTGCCCCGAAGGATGGTGCACCGGAACTCTCAGTCCCCAAAACGAGGAACGATTTTGGAATAAATATCTCTCAGGTACAAGCAGCATACCGCTGAAACTCCCACCGCTCTGATAGAAACTTGCTGTTCTCATAAAGCTTTAATTTTTTAGGAATCTTTGTCGTTACTATGATGATGACAAGGATGAAATGTTAAATAAGTTCAAGTGCAAATACTGATCTTTCCAGGAAAATGACTAATATTTTGTAAAATACCGTTTTCTTCATACTTTATACAAAACATCTCTCTCTCCCTCTCTCTCTCTCTCTCTCTCTCTCTCTCTCTCTCTCTCTCTCTCTCTCTCTCTCTCTCTCTCTCTCTCTCTCTCTCTCTCTCTCTCTCTCTCTCTCTCTCTCTCTTTCTCTCTCCTCATATCAGTTGTAGCTCATATGAATTGTGACTTATATGGATTGTAACTCAATAAAAGAAACTGGTTATAGACATACTACATTCAAAAAGTACTAACTACGCTTTGATAACAATTTACTTACACCATGGCCTGAACACTCGTTATTATCATGATTGCTAGGGCATTCATCCAAATCAATATGAGGAAATTGACTGGAACAGGTTTGGTTGATACAAATCTGGAAAAAAAAAGTTGCTCATCACTATCCATTTCTAAATGAGAAACTTCTGTAAAAATACAAGGAATCTAGGAGAATATTCGAAAAAGACTCTAGAAATTGGAGCAAATGTTTGGAGAATGATCCATTCAAGAAGTCTGTGAATTACAGTATTACATATTTCTATAAGAAGATTTACGTAGAAAATCGATTGCTTTGCTAGAAGATCAATTCAGATAAGACTCTGAATATCAATCTTGGGAATTATTTTTAGATAAATTTACCTATCGTGGAAGTTATTGGACGTGTATAAGGGATTTGATTGAAAAATTTCAAGGTCCAAATTTATCTTAAAATATAGGAAAAGGTTTATAGGATGATGGTGAAATCGGATAAACGATGCATGCATGATATACATTGAACGTTCAACATCGACTCTCCCAGCACGGCGCACGAGCGCCAAGTCTTACTATTTACGATGCTGAAATGAATATGTAATGATGCTTCAATAAGCTGTTTCGATGCAATTTCTATTCAGCTTTCAACGAAATTATCAGTTTTCTCTCAATTTTTCATCATTGCTCCCAAGAACTATGGAATATCTTAAATCTCATGAAGTATTTATTGAACTAGCCATAATCGCTCGCTTGCTGACATTGGCTTGAGTCTTTTGTTAGGCATATGAAACTGATAATAATAATGCATACATAATCATAAATCCTCCCTCAATTATCATGTTCTGGAGGTTTGTTTCTAACTCGTTTGAAAATGGTAATCTCAAACACAATTTGAGATGATATGTCCATAATGTTTGCATTTTCACCTTAGCCTGTAAACAATCCGATAACCTTTTCATAATAGTGAATTTCTAGTATACTCTCTATCTAAGAGCTGATGGCTTTCCGGGTGCGTGGAGAAAGGGTGATCCGGTCATAGGTTCAAGGTCTGACACTGGAATGAAACGCAAGACTAAACTGCTTACTTTGGATGAAAAAATCCTTTTTATTGAGTTTTAATACAGGACAATATGATAGCGTCAGCGAGCCACTGCTCGTTGGCGACAAATGCGTGGTGTCGCGTAGAGGGCCACCCGATCATCGGGATCGGGTATTTGCTCGCTCACTCGCACACGTAGGAGATCGCCATTTAGTTTGGTAGGCTTGTAAATATTATAGCATGTAATATTAGCATGTAAGGTCTAATCGTATATATATGCATATGGGGTATCATATAATTGGCCATGAGAGATTTTGGCGGCACCGGGAGTGCCAGGATTAGACCCCATGCAAATAAGGCAAAATAGGGATGGTGAGGACACGGCCTCGTGGCTCGTCCTCGGCCATTGTAGTTCCGGCTATATCCTGCAACACACGTTCTTCAGAATTCAGGCTGATAGCCGCGCAGTTAGAATTCTCTCCGGAATAGTATATCACGGATCAACACCCAGCATCTCAGCAATCGAACGGTGAGATCTATCGCCTGTTAAGCCGATGCTATGGACCTACACTGAGAGAATGGTGGAGCCTGATACGCTCCGATGTACGGAGCCTGTGTAGCTCCGCTGAGTGGAGCTATGCAGGCGCCGCCCGGCGGAGCTGTCACAGCTCCGCCAGTCCGCGCGCGCTCGTGCATGTATTTCGCAAGGAGGGCTCGAAAAAGTGGACCAAGTAATTCTCAACTGAGTATTTATTATTACAGTTTAATTAAATTATACATATATTCACTTATAATATCTAAATCTTATACCGAGTACAAATATAAGAATCATCACTCTTTTCAACTAGAAGGCAAGGAACCTCAGATGGTAACTTTTTTATATTTATTAAAAATGTAGGTTGTGCATGTATTCTTGCAATTTTAAAAGCGAAAAAGTCATCATCGAAGTATGAAATTTCAATGATATGAGATAAGAAATAAATATCATTACCAATCTTCATGATTTTATAAATTTTTGCAAACTCTGGTTCATCAACATCATGAACATCTTTAACAAAAATAGTTTGCTTACGATAGCATTTTCCATTGACTTCTAAACTTGAATAATATGTAATTTGCGATTTGATGTGAGGTAAGAATTCTTTTATGTTTAAATTTACATGTGTATCTAAAGGGCCGAAAATTATGTTATTATTTACATTGATTTGATCTTGGAACTCTTGCGAAATACTGAAATGTAGTTGATGTTTTACTGCCATACTAAGTGCGAGATTAATGTTATTTTTATTTGTCACAATAAAATTTTTCAAATTTTTATTTTTTCGTTCATACATAAATGACCAAAAATGGATCAAGGGTCCATTGTCTGCAGCATTTTTCGCATAATGAGTTAAAAAGTGTATTTTAGGGCTCAATGATCCAAACAATTCAATGTACAGTGTTAAGAATGATTTAATGAGCTGGTTCATGAAAGCAAAATGAGATTCAGTATATGAAATAGACATTACTATATCCAATATTTCTCTCAACTTTATCAACAACGACCAATAGTTACTTTTTCTGATGATCAGATCTCCAATGATTATTGGAATACATCTCATCAGGCAAAACATTTCAGCTGCTGATTCTTTTACTTGAATTCCGCTTTCCTGACGGACGTACTCCATTTTCAACCGTTGAGGTTTGCTTCCACTTTCAAAACCATAATTAAAATTATCAATCCGAGTATTTGATTGTTTCAAAGTGAAAAATTTATCTACTTCCACAAATCTAGTTAATACTTTTGACAATACCAAACCAATAATAGTCGCCAAGTTATGCATAACGTCTACGGATTTCCGTTCAGTTACTTGGAAATAATTTAATGCATGTAAACAGCAATTCTCTCTGATTCCCGTGATTTCGGGACAACTTTTTCCAAGATGAGCAAAGTAATTAATTCCATTTCTGAGTAATGTAGGGTCTTCGAGAGTCATAATTTTGCATTCTTCTCTCGTAGCAGAGCAGTGTCTACAATATCGATGAGAATTGAAACTTGAAACAAAACCTAGCCACTCGTTTAATCCTTTATTATCTCCCAGAGGCAAGGATAACTCGAAATAAATTTGTTTTGTTTCTCCTTTCACATTTACTCGAATTCCATGTTCACTTAAAAATGTCAGATCTTCTAGGAGTTTTCTGCATATTTCGGAATTTGTTGCTATTTATTTATATTTCATGTAAACTAATGTTGTCAAAAAACAAAAATCTACTTTTGAGACTAAATGTGGTGGCAATACTGGACATGAAACATAAAAACCCGCTAGTTCTTGTGCTCCCTTATGACTCCCTAAGACGTTTCTTGTCTCAAAGTCGTCGTGAAATCCAAAAAGTGGAAGGATAATTCTTGTATCGGAACTACTATGTCTAGATTGCCAAATTCGCCCGTGGATCACATTTGAAATTATTCGTCTCTCAGAATGTAAGACATTAACATACTTCATTACTTCGTCATACATCCCATTGATTTGAAAGAAGTTTTGGAGAGATTTTACGAGAGACACATGAGCACCAAATATTTTCTTGGATTTTGATTGTAAAATGCCGTTTTTATCAATTGTATCATATTTCTGTTCCTCTATACAAAAGTTTTCAGGTTTTACGTAGTAGCAATGATTTTCAAACTCTTTGAAACATGAATATTCACTTGAAAAATCCTTGAACAATTTCATATTATTATCCAGAACCTCATTACTATGTTTTGTTATTTTTTCATCTACATTCATCAACTTTATGTGAATTTCATTTTTCAAGTGAGGTATTAATGTTTCATTCAGAAATGTATCTGTAAGATTAATGATTTCTTGAGCATCAGAGCGTGATACTCATGGAAAAGCGTACAATCCCATAGCAAATCGTAAAATCTCTTTATGCAAATCTATCGACATTCTAACACTTTAATCAGAATAATAGTAATATCAAACAATGCAAATAAGGGTACGATTAATAATATTTATCCTTACACAACAAATAGACGCTGAAATGAACTTATTCCGATTAATAATTTATTTAACACTTAAGGCACTATTAACGACTAGCAATTAGTCTTTTTGCAAGTTTCAATTAGTTGACTAAAAGAATGATACTAATTAACAGCAATAAGTCTTCTTGGTTATACACTAGTAGATTGACTACGAGGAATAGTATTATTGCAATTCTTTGATTAGCTTACTGACAGGTTTTTTCAAATGTAAACATTCACTACCCGTGCGCCCGCGACCGAGCTGACCGCGACCGCCGAATAGAGCCGGAGACCCACGCAACGCCGAGTAAGTACCGCTCGATCATCATCTCTCTCTCTCCCGGCCAACACGCGTTCGCGCTCTCTCTCGCTCCGGCCCGCGAGACGCGACCCGAGGCTCGACGCCTCATACCTGTGTAGAATCTCCCCTTTATCTTAATTAATAAACTGTGTGTTCGTCAGAACCGTTTTGTATTCTTCATTGCCACGCTATTCCTGCCAAAGATCCCATTCCCGCGCACACGAGTTTCACCACCTCGTGCGCGCATTTGTTATCATGCTCCAGGCCCTAAGGCCATTACAGTATTAATTATTAATAATAAATACGGCGGTGATAATACATACACACACACACACATACATACAGACACTTTTGGATTTCCATGTTTTTCGACCCGTAGATTACGAAAATCGAGGTCCCGAGGTCCGATTCGGTGGGTCGATTTTTGCCCCATTACAAAGCTTTCTCTTTGAGAAAGCAAAATAAGTTTTTGAAGTTTTAGGAAATTTTTATAGCAAAAATGTTTGTCATGATAATTGACTATACCTCAATTTGAATTATAAAAGATTTATAAGCATCAGATTTGTCTTTGGGGATGAACTTTTTGCCAATGAAATTTATCAATAGTTGAGGTAGGATTAGGAATGCTTGATTATTTTCAGCGTCTGAAAGTATAGAATTCTTAATGCATTCAAATAATAAATTGCGCATGAATGTGTTGATAAATATTAAGCGTAAGCTATTTATTTATCACAAGAATGAAAAGGTACTTACTCTGGTTTTTTAATAATTGTGAATTTGAATTTATTAAATTTCCTATTGCTTCATTTTTCATTCCTACCTCGAGGATTTTTTTAGACAATCTTGGCCACTCTTCTTGAAGTTTAAATTTCTCATCAGGATATATTTTTTCGAAGTCCAAAAGGAGCTTGAAAACAAAAAGAAATTAATCATCAAATGAAACTAATATTTTGAGAAAAATCGATGATTATGACATATCAACGAATAACCATTATCCAATTGCAGTGAAGGAAATAATGAAAAAATCTCTTGAAGAGTCTCAGTTTGATACAGATTCTCACGTCTCCAAAAAATGAATCTTCCCACTCAAGTTTATAACTGTCGTCAATTTTATCAATAGCAGTTTTTAAAGCACTGAAAATCTTATCATGCGTTACTGAAAATATAATTCGTAAAATATATCATGTGATTCTTGAGTATATTTCAAATTCTCTTTTACTTCACTTGAATATATACCTGGCAAGTTGGTGAGATCATTTGCATTCGAAGTCCTTATTGTACAAGTAGTATATCCAAGAGCAATAGCAATTCTTCTTTCTTTCCTGTATACCTCGTACAGAGTGCCAATGGCTGTTTTCTTTTTGCCAGTACTATCAGTGTAGCTAGGTTGGTAGTAATCTCCGACTCTTTCTTTATTGAAGCACTTATTGATAGATTTACACAAATATTCAGAATCAGATCTTTCTAATCTAGAATAATATCAAAATTTTTCAAGCATAAAAAAACACAAAAACTCAATCATGATCTATACATATATATGCCCAGATATAAACATATTACTTGAATTTTCCTTTTCCAAAATAATATTGTATAATCAACCTGCACAGATCTACTAAATCAAAGAGACATGGTTTCAATTTATTTTCTTCTTTCTGGTCATAATGGTATGAATCTAATAATCGTCTACCTCTGTAACTTTTTGTTAAAAAATGTAATCACTTTCACTACCTATTCAATTAATAGTGAATGTGAAAAAGTAAGTCAAAGTAAAAAAATTAACTAGAATTTGAAAAAATACCCTGATCATCTGAAACATGTGGGATTTCTTCTTGTTCACTGACATTGGCGAACAAAGAACTATCCTCACAGTCAATGATTTGGAAAGAAATTGATCCGTCAGATGTAGTCGAAAATTCATTTACATTAACCATCTCCACGTCCACGTCCATCGTAGAAAAGTATAAAATGCTTGTATGTAGAGAGGTTATAAACAATACTCCTATCAAAAATAAACATACATTCATTCTCATGCAGTTAATTTTATATAGAAAACTTACCTGCCAATTCCACGATTCAGATGAACCGGAAAAGCACCAGGCAACAAGTGAAACCTCAATAGTACTTCACAGATTAAAAGTCAAACGATCGGCCACGTTGCGCTAGAGCCTGGAGCGCGCGTGGACTGGCGGAGCTATACAAGCTCCGTACATCGGAGCGTATCAGGCTCCACCGTTCTCTCAGTGATAGTAGGCCCCGGGAAATCTCTCGCCCGCGGATCCACGGAATCCGGGATCGAGCCGCCGAACCTCGTGAGCTAAGTGATGCCGCCAATCAATGGCTTGGCAAGCTGCCGCTCCCGCGATGGTTCGCGATTCTCCGCCACTTGTTTAGTTTTGTATTTTCAATTTTGAATTGGTAATCTGCCGCACTAACTTGCATTTACTAGGATCCATATCTGTCCTCAGGTTTTGTTAATTCATTATCTGGTTCTAATTGTGATTGTCTCATCTCGAGTTTGGGTCCTTTAGCGGAGAGAATAATGTCTACGAGAGAATCGTTCTTGAACCTAGTCATTCACCGCTTTTGAACCCAATTTTGTTCATTTGAAGAGTCGACTGAATGTTGGAACGGGGTTCGTGTCTGTTGCGTAAGATTTGGAAGGAACTGATATTCGTTTCAGAGGGGAATATATGTATATAAGGCGTTTTACATCAACTTACCAGAGACGGCGCGCGGACACGGGAAACCTCGCTTTCTTGATGTTTGTTTTTGAATCTATTAAACTAAATTCTAAATTCTAAAAAACAGGTCTCATTTTTTTTATAGTCTAGTTCAAAAGCTGACGTTTTTTTACGTTGATATAACCTCATAAAGAATAGAGCTTCTTCGTTGCATTCGAGAAATTAAGTAACGAATATGAGAGAATGCACCGCCTCTGATCGCAGCACGCTGCCTCCCACCCGCTCGGGCTTAAGTTTGTCGCGGCGCCGCGCGTTTTCTCATGTTTTCTACTCAATCACTCATATATAACAAGTGAGTCCTATTTTCTTGAAGGCTATATCGAAGTAAAAGGACGTCAACTTTCAATCTAAACTACGAAAAAAATAAAAAACATAACCTCTTGAGATATAACCTTTTTTATATGTTTTTTTTCTTTGAAATAATAAAAATTTTGGGAAACTAGATGATCATCAGGAAGCTGAGACAAAATTACGTTCAGATCTTATCTCACGTTATTAAAAATTCGGTTTAGAAGAGTCGAAAACAAGCACCGAAAACGCAAGGTTTTAGCATCGGCATTACAGAGTCGACGTGAAACGCCCCATTTGTGTGAAAGTAATCATGAGTACAAAAAACGTGTGTTCCTCATGTAGGGAAATTCATAAGTCGTAGAATTACTGGGACGGAATTGCATCATTCGATCATTTCATGGTTTTTTCTAATGGTTTCTCCGATACCCATGAAGACATGACTTTGATTATCCCATTTTTAACACTCACGCATCAATCTGAAAGCCCTTTAAATGATATATTGATTAGTTATCTACGTTGTAATAATACTATAATTTCATGGATTTTTCCACGATCTCGTTATTTCAATTTGAAATTCCAATTTCTTTCGTGAAAGTCACGCCCGAACATATATTTTTTTCAATTCTTCACGATCGAATATGAAAGTGCTTAATCAACTTTATCACTTGGTAATACCAGAATCATCCTCATGATATCATTCGATGATTCTTTCAATAATTTTGAAAAATGTGATCCATTTCTGAATGTTTCAACCGTAGAATATGAAAGTCCTTTCGATGTCCTGTCGATTGGTCAAACTCGCATCGCATCGTTACTTCATGGAACTTTAAAAACTTGAATGTTACGTTTTTATTCCTATGCACAGTTAATGATCATCAATCGAATTCTATAAACTCCGAGAGCGAAGCCGCGACGGGGAATGCTAGTTATTAATAAATACGGCGGTGATAACTGGCGCCCAGCAATCGTGGTGCTGGAATGGTGTGGCGAATAACAGATTAAAATCTAAAAGCGAAAAGCGCAACAGGTGAATCTGTTCCCCCCGAAATTCGGCGGCCATCGTTTCTTCCTCGCCTCGCGTTAGCAGCGTCCGGCGTAGCAACGACAGCGCATGGCGCTGAGTTATTTCTCCGCGAGGAAGCACGAGAGAGGAACTCGTTGGAGAATCCGTGGAATCGAATAATCTGTGCCAGGAAGTGAAAACCGAGAGCGCCGAATAATATTCATAACAAGCTATATATATATATATATATAAATATTCCCCCTGTTCAATCGCGTGTCCGCGCCGACCACGAGGCGAGCGTATATACGCGTCGTCCCGAGAACATCGACCGCTGGAAAAGTGAATTCATGCTCCAGGGATGTGGAGAGCTGCCGTCTTCCCGGTGGCGTAGTGGATATCGCAACTGACCGGAGATCAGGAGGACGCTGGTTCAAATCCAGCCCGGGGAGCGTGGAATTTTTTTCTCGCAATATCATCTTGGGATAGTCCACCAAGCCCGAATTTATTCGTCGTTTGAAACATGTGGACGTTAAAAAATAATTATTTGTAAAATACTACTTCGGGTGAAAAGATGTAGTAGCCCAATAGGTTGGGTTGGATAAGGGGGGGGGGTGGGGGGGGGAATAGGTAAAAAGGGAATCTGTAACAATACGATCGGACCTTGATCGTACAGATTCAAGCGATCGAATTTGATCGTGTATATAGGTGATATTGCGGGAAAAGTGAATTCATGCTCCAGGGATGTGGAGAGCTGCCGTCTTCCCGGTGGCGTAGTGGATATCGCAACTGACCGGAGATCAGGAGGACGCTGGTTCAAATCCAGCCTGGGGAGCGTGGACTTTTTTTCTCGCAATATCATCTTGGGATAGTCCACCAAGCCCGAATTTATTCGTCGTTTGATAACTTATTTTGTTTATTTTACTCATTCTCTCGAAACTTGAGATTGTGAAATAGGAAATTAAAACTATTTTTTTTCATGGAACTGACATTCTAAAGATAATAAGTAACCAAAAAACTAATATAAACTTTGAGACTGCAATAATCTTAGACTAAATGTGAAGCGATCTGCACGATATATTTAACGATATCTACGTGAAACGTGAACTTTCGGCATTCCCATCCAAAACTGCGAGACTGAGTGTGTGTGTGTGCGAGATTACAAAGTGTGGAAGAGTGTATAGCGTTCAGTGAATCTGTGATATAGTTACTAGGGAGTCGGAAGCGTAAATAACCGTCAGATCAATTAACGAATATTAGACCATTCGAAACACACCCGTCCGTAAACAAAATGGCATCCAATTTCAGTATCGACCTGACGGAATGGTTATCGAAACTGACGGACGCGGAACTCGGAGACGCGTTGACAAAGCTGGATCTGCGGATAGGAGAATCAGCACCCGCGAACATAATGAAGCTCATGAGGCGATTACACGGAGACTACAGGGCATCCGATTCCATACAGCGTCCGGAACTGGCGACAGAACAGAAGCTGTTCGAATTCAGGGAAAAACTGCTGGTAGAATACACACAGTACCTGGGAAACTTCTGCCCCACGACGCTGAATGAAACGGCAGCCCTTAAACAGCGAAGTAGGCTAGAGCGAACGAGGTTGGCAGAAACAGAAATTTCCGCGATAAGTACACATTTAACGTTAAACCCAACAACCGCGGAGCCCTCAGAATCCCTGATGACGGACACTACTAACGCCCCAATAACGCCCCGAGATAACATCGTAACGGAAACCGCACAAACACGGATCCCCACAACTACGACGGCGTCAGCGCCTACCAGACCAACCGTGAAGGAGCAACTACTGGTGCACGTAACGTTTCCAGACGGCACTAGCGAATGGTTGGATAGGATGGTAGTCATGGAGAGCCAAATTGCAAGAAGCCCGCAGGGAATGCGAAAGAGAAAGAGCGGAGCTGATGAGGGAACGTAGACTCATAAGCAGCACGAGGATGCAGAATGCACAAGCCTCCAGTGAAACGACGACAAACAGGTGTCCGGACATATCAACGGTGCTGACAGACACGGGCGCAAATCACAATACACTGACAAATTCCACGCAAACCGACCCAGTTCGAACGACAGATCATCCGACAAATTCACAGAATGCCCATCACATACCGTCAGGCCCTCAAGCCCCGACTCACCCAACCTGGGGGAGGGGGGCACACAGTATGTATACTGTACCGGAATCTGGTAACACGTGGACACCGGGTCGACGTAGCAGCTTCAACAATTCGGTTGTCGATGTGGGAAAAATCGTTAGATCCTGAAAGATCGGATTTTCGGGCCTAATGGAAACGACCAGCATCGAAGAGTTTTTGCAAAAGGTAGAGGAGTGCAACAGGTCGTCCAATTCGTCAGATGCAGAGTTGATCAATGGCATGACGGAACTGCTGTCTGGGTTGGCGCTACAATGGGTATCGGCAGACGCGACACCGACGGCATACATGGCAGGATTTTTGCGACTCGGCGCGTCTCATATACGGAGTCGGTGAAAACTTCCAACAGAGACTAAGTCGAGGAGCTAAGCAAAGAACTCAACATCCTGAAGAGCCTGTAATGGACTATATCGTCTGCCTGCTAACAATTTTGAGCAAAATGCAACCCGCATGGCCGTTGTCGCAGCAAATTGATCTACTGTTCGCAAATCTGCTGCCCGTACTGCAAAGACAGATCAAACGCAAACGAATCGCAGACGTCGATACGTTTGTACGGGAAGCAAGGGAGGCGAAGTACTTAATAAAATCGGAGAAGTACTATCAACCTCCTCTACCGCCGCCTATGAGTCTCCTGCCGGAGACAGCCTTCCAAACCAGGGAGACAGAAACGCGGTCCGAAACCGACTCCGCCTAACAGCCTACGATGGAAACAAGGCTGCTGAGAAGGAGGGGGAGAATCGGAGAAGGGCAAAATTTTAGAAGTGCGCACAACACTACAACGTGAACGTCAAATCACGCTTTATTATCAGCTGCAGCTCGAGTTTCTGCAAAACTGGCACCAAATTTCAATCGGTAATATATCGTTATTGAGCAAAACGGCCCCACCGTCAATTGACAACGGGATGCGTTGAGTAAGGACGACGGAGAACCCACATTTCCTGACATTAAGGACGAAGCTTCGGGATCTAAGAATCTGATCCTAGCGACTTGCGGCGATTCTACTGACCAGGGCTTTGGCGCTAACGCAACAGCTGAACCGGAAGCTTCGAGGAAATGACGTGGGCGGCCCCGAGAAACTCCCTTACCACGACGAAAATTAACCATTATCCAACGGAATTGCCGCAGTTACGACCGTAAGTGCACCTGACGAGGCTAATGTGAAGAAAGTACCGTAGTAGCTCATGATGAAATGCCAAGCGATCGGGACGCCAGAATACTACGGAAACCACGAGTTCGAACGCTGATGTAGCGAGTAAAAACCGCTGCCAAGTGAAACGAAACCAATTTATGCAGCGTCTTTATTTAAGTTTGAATATAATAAGTTGAGATTGCTGTGAAGCAGCACTCACTGCATAAATATAAAAGAAAATCTCTTCTAAAAATAGAATATAAAGATGGATTGTGGGCGCACTGCACCTTATTGTTTTATGTTGAAATATAAATTTACTGGACACATGCACAGGAGTGGGAGTGATTGGGAAATAGATTTACCAAGACAGATAAATTTCAATTTTTACTTTCTGTTTTATTGATTCAAGAATAATGAAGAGAAAATGAGATTGTTGAATAATTTGAATAATGGGTGACGTGATTTCAAGCGTCGGTACTGCCTCGGCGCGTGTTGATCGTCACGTATGTTGTCCTTAACGACGTACGGCGAGAAAGCTGGACAACAAGCCCTTCTCGCCCCCTCCTTCTTATCTCCTAACTTTATGCCCGGTCTCACGAAGACTGGGTTTGAACCGAAGAACGTTGCGAGGCACTGTAACTGATAAGCAAAAAATAAGATGATCGTGCAGCGTTTGCACGATGATGAATAATGAGTTGGGATTGATTCTAGCAACAGGGATCGTTCACGAGATCGCGCATTTCTTGACTAAACTACACGTTCCCCACAGGATTTTCCAGCGTTCGCGTACTTGCTCCTGCGTACTGTGCGCGGCCTAATTAGACGGCGTTCCGATGAAGTACTTTTTCTAACGAGTACTTTCCTGCATTACGCGTACTAATACCTCGCGTATTGTGTATCTTATTCGGCGCCTATTCGCAGTCCCGCACTCTGCGACGCGATCCTACGTCGAACAATAAAATTAAATATGGCGGCGCTCCGCTGAATACGCTGCTAATTCTACTTATAACTACGCGTGACTCTAACTCCCGTACACGTACCCGTTCGCGATAAACCGCTTCCCGAGCCGCTACTACTCTCGCTCTACCTGGGTGAGCAGGTAGATTTTTGTAGACTCACGCTCGGAAAAAACTAGTACTTTGGCGTTACACGTGCTAAAATGTCGAGTTACCTCGATATCAAAGCAAGTGCTTAGGTGCGTTTCGCCTGTTGGCTAATTCACCACCTTCGCCTTAACGCTACTTACTTGGTGGCGAATGTCTAGGAGTCAGCACCACGTGCTGCGTCGGCCAGTTGATGCTACGGCTGGAGCGGAGTATTTAGAGAAGTGTTCGGTGTGATGGGCGAGACGAGAATGCTCGTTTCCGCTCACGCGGCGCACTCGATGCGGCCCGGGCCGAGCTCGCGGCGCGTGAAATTCTGCGCAGTGGGTTCGTGCGCAGCCTCGCAGCTGCGAGCAGCGTCGACCAGCCGTCCGCGTCCCGCACACGCACACATAGCTAATTGTATGGGTGTGTGCGTGTGTATACGCCTGTGAGCAACGGAGCTCGATTTTGACCCGTTGCATATAGCCCCCTCCCAAAGGTCGTGGAAATTTGCGAATTGACACGGGCTTTTCACGAACAACGATCGGATAAATCGAGCATACGTGCGAACGTTCGATGAAAAGAAAAGATGAGATATGAGATTAGTTAGTATTTTCTATGAAAATAATTGGTATTTAAAATAGGATTCATTCATACTCTCCGAAACTGAGGTCTTCGGAGCGACATTCCAACTCCAGGACGTCCTGGTCACTGGGTTGGCTCGGTTGAGATGAGCTGACCCCTACCGCGACCCTATCCTCAGGCTCGATTGGTCCGGTGATGGTCACCTCTTTGCTGACCTCGTCTACCGTGGCTGAAGTAGCGGGAGTGGCACTTTTTATGCTGATGCCCTTGATGTTTCCATATAGTCGGCGCCGTTCTTCTAGCGGGGGTGGTGGCTTTGGGGCGAACTTGATGGTGATCCGAGGTATTTTTTTAGGTACCATTTCCTTGGTACTCCCAGATGGTCCAGCTTCATTCGCCTCCAGCCATTTGGTCACCTTGGAGGTTGATATCTCTCTCTCCGCGTCGAAGCGAGCTTTCGCCACCGGTCCCTTGGTTGCAGGTAGGTTTGAATAGAGATTCTGAAGTTTCGTCTCCAACTCCTTCTTCTGCAGCTCGGCCACATAGCTCTTCAGAGCGTCCTGTTTTTGCAGCTGTTCCAATTTGACCTGGAGAGTCCTCAGCTTCCTCCAAGCTTTGCGCCGCTGGTGTCTCGGGGCCATAAAGGTCCGATGTATGATAAGGTCTGAACTGTGAACAATGAAAAACTCCACGGATTATTTTGTTACTTGGGTTAGATAATTCAAAACTTGACTTAGAAACTTGACGCGTAATCACGTATTCTCCCTCGTAAAGCGGTAAGAACTTGGCAACGATGCGTGCAGCGAGTCTGACACATTCTCCGCACGTACCAACACTAAATCGCCTACGTGATATCGTACTATCGGTTTTGATTCGTTATGTCGATCTGCGCGTTTTTTTCCCTTTCGATCTGATTCGTTGCGCAACTAATGTAATCATACGCTCTCGCGGTTCCTCTTTCCGCATGGGAAAATTTATAATTTCTTCCCAGAATCTGATTGGTCTTTTGCCTAATTGGATTTCATAAGGGGTTGCTTCTATAGTGTCGTGACGTATCTCATTTAAGCACGCTTCCACGAATGGTATGACGTTTGCCCATGCTTTATGACTACCCTTCAATATAGATCGAAATATTCTACTGATTTCGCGATGAATGCGCTCAACGAGGTTACTCTGTGGGTGTCTGATGGACACGAAAACAGGTCGGATTTGTTTTTCCAAGAGCTTTTGCGCCCACTTGCGCGAGGTAAATTGGGTTCCGTTATCACATACGATTCGTTTTGGAACACCATGTTGAGGGATGTAATTTTCAAAGATTCGCTTTAGACACACTTCAGTATTTGCCTTCTTTATCGGGTACAAAGTAACGAACTTAGAAAAGTTATCGATTATCGAGAAAATATATCGAGCACCCGCGCGACTAGGAGGTAAAGGTCCGAAGAAATCTACCGAGATTGTCTCGTTAACGCTATTGGCTACGATCGGCGAAGATTCATGATGATTGTTTTGTGTATAAACCTTATTCCGTTGGCACGAATCACAGGACCGAATGATCATCGCGACAAGTCGACGGAGTTTTGGGAAGTAAAAGCTCTCGTTGATCATTTGAAAACATTTGCTCGCACCGGTATGACCATATAATTCATGTGTTTCACGTACTAATCGTTCGACCAGTTGCTTTGTAAGCACTACCCTTTGATGCCCTTCCTTACCCTTAACCAAAACACTGTGGTGCAAATCAAAGCCTCGATATCTCTTCCCCTTCTCAACATCTGTTTTGATCGCCTTCAGCTGACTATCTAAGTCCTGTTGTTGTTGAATGTTTTTTAAGTGATAGATTAAATTTTCTTCGGGTTGGCGTAAGTAATTTATTGCGATGAGCATTCGCTCGTCAACGCGGGCGATTTGATCTGTCATACGGCTGAGCGCATCGGCCACTTTGTTGTCAGATCCCTTGATGTAACAAATTTCTATATCATAATCTTGAATCGCAAGCATCCATCGAATTAATCGCGAATTTGTAAATCGACACGTTAACAGGAAGGATAAAGCCTTATGATCCGTTTCTATACGAATTTTCGCGCCAATGAGATATAACCGAAATTTGTGTAGTGCCCACACAATCGCCAATAGTTCCAATTCAGTGACAAAATAGTTCCGCTCAGATCCCTTGAGTACACGGCTCGCCAATTGTACCGCCTGTAGATCATTATCATGATCTCGCTGACCTAGGAAAGCTCCGAGTGCTTTCAAGCTCGCATCAGTTTGTAGCACATACGGTGTGTCTCGACGTGGGTACGTTAGAAAAGCGCTCTCATCAAATAACTTTTTTAAATTTTGGAAAGCATCAGTATGCTGTTGTTCCCATTTCCATTTCGTTCCTTTTTTAACTAGATCTAGTAGTGGACCATTTTCTTTCGCGATTTTATTCGTGAATTTTGAGCAAAAACCGATTAAACCGAGAAAACTTTGAATTTGAACCGCATTTCTGGGTTGGGGAAAATTATGTATCAACGTTATCTTTTTTGGATCTGGCCTAATACCTTCGGTACTAATTATATGACCCAGAAATTTCATTTCCTTTCGGAAAAACTTGACTTTTGAGAATTTTAGCGTTACTCCTTCGGATTCGATACGCGTGAACAAACGCTCAAGCATCTCTATCTGATGTTCAAATGTTTTTGATACAATTAACCAGTCATCTACGAAGTCAATGAGACCCGGAATGTCCCTGATTAACGGTTCCGCTGCGCGTTTCAATGCCGCCGTGCTCACCGCGGTTCCGAAAGGACAGATAGTGTGCTGATACGTACGCCCTCGATAGATAAATCCGGTAAATTTTCTTGCTTTCTTTGTTAGCTTCACCTGCCAAAAACTACTAGTCAAGTCCACGCTGGACATGAATTCTACGTCGCAGCATTTTCGCAGTGCTGTTTCGACGTCTTCAGGCCCATCGTAATCCTTTTGTAACTGTTTATTTAATTTGCGCGCGTCCAGACAAACTCGGACCGACCCGTCGGGTTTAACTACGGTAACTAGTGGACTGATATATGGGGTGCTCGCGCGCTCAATCATCCCATAATCCTCAAGTTGTTGGATTACTTTATCAACGGCCTCCTCGTGCTTTAAACTTATAGGATACTGCTTTGTGAAAAAAGGCTCGGTAGACGTCATAATGAAATCGTGCTCGTATGAACAAAAACAACCCGGACGCTTTTCAAATATGCCCCTGAAACGCATTATCAAATTTCTTAACTGCGCGAGTTGCTGAGAGCTTAGTTCGTTGATTGACGCGAGTTTTTCTTCGATTTCAGTGTCGGTAAGTTCGAGTCGAGAGTCGCGTTGATATGGAAATTCTATTTCCTTTACACGTTCCCACTCTTCATCATCGAGTGCCTCATCGCAGGTAAAACCATCAACGATTTGATTTACTGTTGCTTGATCGCAATTACTTTCTTGCTGGAACGAAAAATGAATCGGTTGTAAATTTTTACCATGAATGATCCGCTGATCAAAATCGATGCTCGCTCGCCAATTACTTAACTCGTCGGAGCCTATAATACAGTTTTTTATAAGCTTAGGAATAACGACGAAATCCATTTCCAATTTGTTATTTCCTACCAGCACCGATGCGCGAAAGATTTTCTTGAGTGCAGTCGATTTTTCACCTGTAAATCCGCAAGCTTTTAGACCAACGAGGGGTAACGTGGGGCAGTTTTCCCACCTATCGAGAAACTGTTCGTATATTTCTGCCGATACGCACGTCAATTTACTCCCGGTATCTACTAACGCGTAAACCTCAACGCCCTCAATGTAAATCGCTACCATTGGGCACTCGATTTCGCCGCGGTTTATTCGATCACTCGATTCGTTTTCTTGTAATAGGTAGTCGCGTGGTGATTCGAAAATCGTGTTGATAGCTAATTGTTTATCAACTCTATTGGTTTCGTGCTTCGTTGTTTCAGCTTGATCAATGATCATTGAATCCGAGGCCACTGAAACAACGGAGTTTAGTTTTCCGATTGATCATCAATGATCTCCTCCTCATCATTATCTTCAACAATTTCGATTTCGTTTACGGTTGGGTTGTTGGTGCGGGGCAAAAGGGGTCGAGTAGCTATTTTCGGAGCCGAATTTAACGGGGTTGACGCACGGAAATTATTAGGCCGGAAACTACTGTTCTGTCTTGGTTGCGAATTATTGTACTGGTTCGAGTGACCACTGTTGAATCGCCGTGGTTGACGCTCGGGGTCGACAAAAACAACACCTTTATTCCCTACAATCGCACTGTTCAACGAGCCGGCCTGGTCCAGAGTATCTAATAAATCCAGCAATTCATCCACGGAATTCAATCGACGCGTCAATATCGCTTGCTGTACTTGTTCGTCGAAGTGACGGGAAAACTTTTCAATTATGGATCGAACACTCGGAGCATCCTCAAGCATACGTACTTGATTGAATAATTTTAAGACGTATTCACTGCGACTCAAATTACCATCCGCATTGTAGTATCCGAATTCAAGATCGCGACGCAATTTGGATTGGACCGCGCCATTCCAATATTTATTCAGAAAACGAGGTGTAAACTCGTTTATGTTGCGTATTTGATTACTGATATGTCTCCACCAATCACTCGCTGGACCGCGTAGCGATTGCGCCATGATGCAAGTAAACATAAAATTGTCCGCTTGTATGTACTCGAGGTACGTTGCGAGATCAGCGAGGTATCGCGTTGGTTGTTCGCTGGCGGCGGCGTTAAACGTGGGCATTTCTAGCTTAAGCCTACTATAATCCGGCCCAGCCGCTGCTGGTCGCGCCTGTCGCACGCGTGCAAGCTCGCGCCGATTTTCCTCCAGCTGACGCTCGAGGACTCGCATGTTTTCTCTATAGTCGTTGAGGCGCGTATGTGCATCATGCACACCACGTTGGGCTTCGGTAGCTAAATTAACCGCTCTTATAGTGTTTTGATTTTGTGTCATGAGATCGCGTGATTGCGCATCAAGGCGCGCATCCCATTGATCGAACCGATGCACCAGCTGTTCGAGTTCCTGGTTCATGAACCTATTTTCATCGCCTCGCCGCTGATTTTGTTCATCGCGCATCGCAAGTCCTTCGTTAGGATGGGAATTCGCACGGAACGGTGGTAACACGGGTTCTCGTTCATCTCGAATCCGATTTTGATTGCCTCGTTGATCATCTGTTCGAGCATCAATCTCCAGTGAATTTTCCAAGAGTCCATCCAACATGACCCTGCGATTTGATTTGCGCGGTTTCCTCGCTCTAACATTAAAGTTAGTGTTTTCGGGAGATCTACCCCTCACGCGCAACGAATGACGCACTGGCTCTTTAGGTCGAGCACCTCTACTCGATGGTACACGCACATCATTGGATACGGCCAATAACTCTTCATTTGATTCCGAACGATCCGAAAACTCCATGTTGTCGATGCGAATGTTCGACAAACCAAGATTTCCTTCCCGGGGAGAGGAATTTGCCAAGCCGGTTTCGGTTTGTTGCTCTGAGCCGAGCGCGCTATCCCGACTTTGCTCCGCCGGTTTATCGTTCGCGCCAGCGTTGTCCGAGCGCGGGGGGTTATGGCCTTGAGCCATTGTTGCCGTTTCGACAAGCTAGTACGCGTCTTTGTATACAGTGTTTCGATCGCGCGATGTTTACCCTACGCGTTTCGCCTCGACCTTGTTGTCATTTACTTGTATACATGCGCGATTTTATTTCGCTACGTGATTCGATCGTGACTTAGTTTGATTTGATTTCGCTTAAACGTGTTTATTATATATTCTCTGTTTCGAATTTCACCTTTCTCAATCACTTCTTGCATGTGTCCACCAGGGGTACCAATTTTATGCAGCGTCTTTATTTTAAGTTTGAATATAATAAGTTGAGATTGCTGTGAAGCAGCACTCACTGCATAAATATAAAGAAAATCTCTTCTAAAACTAGAATATAAAGATGGATTGTGGGCGCACTGCACCTTATTGTTTTATGTTGAAATATAAATTGGTACCCCTGGTGGGACACATGCAAGAAGTGAGTTTGAGAAAGGTGAAATTCGAAACAGAGAATATATAATAAACACGTTTAAGCGAAATCAAATCAAACTAAGATCACGATCGAATCACGTGAGCGAAATAAAATTCGCGCATGTATACAAGTAAATGACAACAAGGTCGAGGCGAAACGCGTAGGGTAAACATCGCGCGATCGAAACACTGTATACAAAGACGCGTACTAGCTTGTCGAAACGGCAACAATGGCTCAAGGCCATAACCCCCCGCGCTCGGACAACGCTGGCGCGAACGATAAACCGGCGGAGCAAAGTCGGGATAGCGCGCTCGGCTCAGAGCAACAAACCGAAACCGGCTTGGCAAATTCCTCTCCCCGGGAAGGAAATCTTGGTTTGTCGAACATTCGCATCGACAACATCGAGGTCCGATACGGTGGGTCGATTTTTGCCTCATTACAAAGCTTTCTCTTTGAGAAAGCAAAAGGAAATAAAGGCAAGGGACCAGGCGCTGAGAAGACGCGGAGGATCGAAAGTTCGAAGGATCAGCATGATTAGCTCTGCAACTGTCCTAAAGACTCAAACCAGGTCTGCCCGAACTACATGCTTCAAGAAAAAGACGACGAAGGCTTAGACCACAAGCAGTATTGGCTCCGCGTCGCCGCTGAAGAAATGCCAGGCCATAGTTTTTCAGTTTTTTCTTTGAAAAAAAAATCCTAGGCCATAGTTTTGTTTTTTTTTTCTACCAGGAAAAATTTTTTTATAAATCACAGTTTTACTTTTTTTCTTTAAAATCGTAGGCACTGAGCCAAAGTTTTACTTTTTTCTATAAAATCGTAGGCACAGAGGCATAGTTTTGTTTTTTCCTTATAAAATTGTCAGGCCCTAAGCCGTATATTTTTTTTTGCTTTCTCAAAGAGAAAGCTTTGTAATGGGGCAAAAATCGACCCACCGAATCGGACCTCGGGACCTCGATTTTCGTAATCTACGGGTCGAAAAACATGGAAATCAAAAAATGTCTGTATGTATGTATGTGTGTGTGTGTGTGTGTGTGTGTGTGTATGTATGTGTGTAACGTTTTTTTTCGTCCACGATAACTCTCGAAGAAATGGTCCGATCTTCTTGAAATTTTGCACACAGGTTAGTCGCGGCAAAATCTCGGCCGAGTTCAATTTTCAGCAAAATCCGTTGTTTATTTCTCTAGCAACCGTTGCTAAGGTGTAAAATTTTTCGTTTCTTTTGTCTAGGATAACTTTCGAAGAAATCGTCCGATCTTGCTGAAATTTCGCACACCGGTTAGTTGTCGCAAGATCTATCACGAATTCAATTTTCAGCAGAATCCGTTGGTTATTTCCTTAGCAACCGTTTCTAACGTGTTTTCTCACAAATCCTTATGAGTGCTCATTGGGGCAAGCCGGAAAATCAGTTTTAAGTCACACTCGATGGCCAAGGACACTGAATTGTTCTATTTTCTTCATAGCAACCGTTGTTTACTTCCCTAGCAACCGTTATGAAGGTTGGAAATTATTAATTTAATATCTATTTCCATCATTTTCGACGGCAAAGGACACAAAATCTTCCCAATTAGCTCCTTAGCAACCGTTGCTCACCGCCCTAGCAACCGTTGCTAATGGGGAAAAAAATTGATGTAAGTTTCGTTTCCAGTATTTTCAACGTACTATAGAGAAAATTGGGAAAATTTGGTGTCTTTTGCCGTCGAAAATGATCAAAATGAGTCTTCAAGTGTGCTAAATACGGACTTAAGGGCAGTGCGGATCGATTTTGACCGCCATTTAACCGTATGACAGTCACAAGATGAACTGATCGAAAAATTATGCAGGTCCAAATGTCTTGCATCGTGTAGAACCTAGAACCGTTTGCTTTGTTGCATTTGATCAAATAATAAGAGAGCCCGGGCAGACATTAACACTCGCAACATAGTTTGGTCAATTGAAAGAGAACGACACTTTACACAGTCACAAAGATACGAATTGAATTGATTAAATAATTTTTTTGTAATTTTTGAAAAATAGATGATAGTATCTACGGTAGTGGAAAGGTGAAAATACAGGTTTGGGATGCGTTTGTGGGTGATGTTAAAGCCTCTTTGAGAAAGCATACTGCTAAGGCACTTGGCAGCGGTTTTTTTGATTATTATAAAGAAATCAGTCAGGCAGGGAGCCACATTTTTTGCTTTCTCAAAGAGAAAGCTTTGTAATGGGGCAAAAATCGACCCACCGAATCGGACCTCCGGACCTCGATTTTCGTAATCTACGGGTCGAAAAACATGGAAATCCAAAAGTGTCTGTATGTATGTATGTGTGTGTGTGTGTGTGTGTGTGTGTGTGTGTGTGTGTGTATGTATGTGTGTAACGTTTTTTTTCGTCCACGATAACTCTCGAAGAAATGGTCCGATCTTCTTGAAATTTTGCACACAGGTTAGTCGCGGCAAAATCTCGGCCGAGTTCAATTTTCAGCAAAATCCGTTGTTTATTTCTCTAGCAACCGTTGCTAAGGTGTAAAATTTTTCGTTTCTTTTGTCTAGGATAACTTTCGAAGAAATCGTCCGATCTTGCTGAAATTTCGCACACCGGTTAGTTGTGGCAAGATCTATCACGAGTTCAATTTTCAGCAGAATCCGTTGGTTATTTCCTTAGCAACCGTTTCTAACGTGTTTTCTCACAAATCCTTATGAGTGCTCATTGGGGCAAGCCGGAAAATCAGTTTTAAGTCACACTCGATGGCCAAGGACACTGAATTGTTCTATTTTCTTCATAGCAACCGTTGTTTACTTCCCTAGCAACCGTTATGAAGGTTGGAAATTATTAATTTAATATCTATTTCCATCATTTTCGACGGCAAAGGACACAAAATCTTCCCAATTAGCTCCTTAGCAACCGTTGTTCACCGCCCTAGCAACCGTTGCTAAGGGGGAAAAAAATTGATGTAAGTTTCGTTTCCAGTATTTTCAAAGTACTATAGAGAAAATTGGGAAAATTTGGTGTCTTTTGCCGTCGAAAATGATCAAAATAGATTTTGAATTGATCATTTCCAACCTCAGCCGTCGAAAATGATCAAAATGAGTCTTGAAGTGTGCTAAATACGGACTTAAGGGCAGTGCGGATCGATTTTGACCGCCATTTAACCGTATGACAGTCACAAGATGAACTGATCGAAAAATTATGCAGGTCCAAATGTCTCGCATCGTGTAGAACCTAGAACCGTTTGCTTTGTTGCATTTGATCAAATAATAAGAGAGCCTGGGCAGACATCAACCCTCGCGACAAAGTTTGGTCAATTGAAAAAGAACGACACTTTACACAGTCACAAAATACGAATTGAATTGATTAAATAATTTTTTTGTAATTTTTGAAAAATAGATGATAGTATCTACGCTAGTGTAAAGGTGAAAATACAGGTTTGGGACGCGTTTGAAGCCTCTTTGAGAAAGCATACTGCTAAGGCACTTGGCAGCGGTTTTTTGTACTTAACTAGTCCAGAATCATGTACAAGGCATTGAGCCAAACTTTTGTGTTATTTCTTTTGAATCTAGTTATGATTCTAGTCAGCCAAAAGTAGCATAATCTTTGTGGAAGCGAGCTCAGACTGTGAGTGTAAAGTGTGGATGGATGCACTTGATTAGAATCGAACAAACAAAATGTATTACGCGCTCGTCGAGAATTAGATTAAGCTGTGTAAACCAAAAGAATTGTTTTGGTGACGACAGGCCCTAGAGCCAAGCGAGTCAATAATATTAGTAAAAGAGAGAGCAGAAATTCTCTGCTGTCAAGACTTTTTTTTCTCATCTAACTTTACAATTTTATTTGATGAATTTTAATCAATTCTCGAGTGATATTCATTAATCAGCGCTCAATCAGCTCTACCATCTCATAAATTCACGTATTTTTCTGAACGCATTAAAATAACACATTGAAAAACTGATTTACGAGTACGTACTTTACGCTCCCGTATCCACATTTTTTATTTTTCACTTAGAAAACTGGAAGTGCTCAAATAGCTCTATCGATCTGTCTGATAAGAACTTTCATCACGACGCTGTTTCAGTAATTTTTTTAACGATTTATGCAACACAACTTTAGAAAAGTCATTTTTTTCCGTATTTCGCGCCAACAAATCATCTCTTCCAAAATTCTTACCATGGATATGAAAGCATATTCAATGTTCTTTCAATCGAACATGCTCACAATCGCACTATATCATAATTCTACGTATTTTTCTTAACGCTTTGAAATCAGCAACATTTTCCAATTTTTTACGATGAAAACTTGATTGAAGCGCTCGATGAGCCCTGTCGATCCCTCCAATCAATATTTCCATTACAACGCTGATTCAATGATTATTTACACATTTATGCGTCACAACTTCGCATGAGTCAGTTATTTTACATGTTTTTCGCCCATGCATTATTTCTTCCAAAATTCTCGCCATTGATATGAAAGCCTATTCGATGTTATTTCGATCGAACATGCCCACAATCGCACTATATCCAAATTTCACGTATTTTTTTTAACGAATTCTGTTTTCTCATAAAGTAAACCACCAATTTCCAATTACATACTTCACGCTCACGCATCAAATTTCTAAATTTATCACGATGAATAATTGAAGCGCTCGATGAGCTCTATCGATCCCTCCAATCAGTATTTCCATCACGATACTGTTCCATAGATTTTTTTAACGGTTTATGCGGTACAACTTGGAAAAAGTCAGTTTTTTCCATATTTCACGCCCACGAATTAATTTCTCCAAAATTCTCCCAATTGATATTCATGCCCTTCAGGCAATTTCTTTACGATCCGTTCTATTCGTTTTCATAGAAGTCAACTTTTTCAATGGAATATTTTCACATGAAATTTCCGGGAGGATTAACATTTTAGTATAGTATAGATTCCCCATATTTCAAGCCCACTCATCAATTTTTTCGAAGTATTGATCATGGATATGACAGCTCATTCGATGCTCTTTTGATTCGACATACTCAAAATCGTACCATATCAGAATTTCACGTATTTTTTTAACGCATTCAAATAACATACTACACACCATTTTCGAGTTCATATTTGATGCCCACGCATCGTTATATTTCAGCTTTTAACGATGAAAAATGAAAATGTTCAAGCAGCTCTATCGATATGGAAGCCCATTCGATGTTCTTTCGATCAGACATACTCATAATCGCACCATATCATAATTCCACGTATTTCTCTGAACGCATAAGAATCACAAAGTAAACTACCCATTTTCAAGTAAATACTTCAAACCCGCGCATCGACATATTTCAGTTTTTTACGATAAAAAATAAAAATGCTCAAGCAGCTCTATCAATCCGTCTCATCTGAATTTTCATCACGACGCTGATTAGTAAAGTTTTTTAACGATTCGTGAGAGACATCTTGCTGAAGGTCAGGTTTTTCCATATTTTGCACCCACGCATCAATTTTTCTGTAGTTTTATATGCGTCGACGATCAGTTTTCATATGCGTCGACTGCTTCATAGATTTTTCATTACATTAAATTTTAGGGAGGATTAACTTCATATTATAGTATAGATATTGAGACGCTCTGTATCTCCTTACATTGGCTGAATTTTACATAATATCGTGCTTAAAATATATGTTGTGATGAGGCAAAATGCCCATCATACATGCATGAATAAGGTTGAGCACGAATAACCGAAGCGTCGGGAGCCGCACGCACACACGTCACGTATATAGAGTAGAATCGGGTATAAGCCGACCGCGCGGGCACGGCAGAGTTTACGCAGAAGTAAACAAGACGGTACATGCGCAGCATTGGATAGAGAGAGAGAGAGAGAGAGAGAGAGAGAGAGAGAGAGAGAGAGAGAGAGAGAGAGATTGATAAAATTTATTAATGCCCGGGCCATAATTGGCCATGTGGCAATTTTAACTAATACATGCGATTATACTTGATCTACTTACAACTTAATATTTAAACATATCTATAATTATTGTATCGGTAATGAATATAATATAATAATGCATATAATATAATAATTACAAAGCTTTGTGCGATTAGCTAATATTGACCATCAGGTAACCGACTGTTCGAGGTTCAATAATTTCGCAACTAAGGCGGCTTTAAACAAATCAATATCACTTTTTAGCTTAATTACTGGTTCCAGATTGTCCCACAATCGCATGGCTCTAATAGAAAACGCATTTTCATAGGCGACAGTGCAGATTCTTGGGTACACAAAAATCGATGGATTTTTTGCCCTTTTTGATCTACGATAGTTATCGTCAACCTCTATAAACAACTCATACAAGTATGCTGGCTTTGATGTTGCTAGAATCTTGTACGTTTGAATCCCTAGGAAGTAAACACGCCTGTTATCCAGTGACAACCATCCCCGGCGCGCGTAATACGGTCGTAACTCAGAGTCACGTTTCAGATTAAAAATGAATCGAATGGGGATGTTACAGAGACGCTGCAATTTAGCCGCCAGGTAACCAGACATGCTGCTGTATACCAAGCACGCATAGTCAAAGTGTGGGAGAACAAGCGTGCTAACTAACTGGGCCTTAAGTTTAATTGATAGATTTCTGCCGCGGAATCGAAGACGACACAAAGTACCGTGCACCTTTGAACAGATCTGAGAGACATGGTCGTTCCATGTTAGGTCGTCGGAAAATATAACTTCCAGGTTCTTTACTTTCGTCGAGAACGGAACAATCGAATTTCCGACTCGAATTTGGCCCAATGTCGATTCGTCAACACGTATATGATTCTGGACCGATCCAATCATAATCGCCTGCGTCTTTGCGACATTCAACACCAGTCCGTTATCCACTGCCCATTTGATTATACTCGCTATATCACAATTGACTCGATCTATCGCTTCATTAATATCCTCTCGAAAGCACTGTAGAAAGATCTGAAAATCATCCGCGAAAAGAAGACCCTTGCAATATCTCACGTAAATGAGTAAATTGATGAATATCAAAAAAATTTTCGTTCCTTTGTTCGAGCCTTGACGGATCCCTGACGTGCTCTCGGAAAATTCCGTAAATGATCCATCTGGTCTAACTATAGCCTGAGATCTCCCCGTCAAATACGAGTGTAAAAGAGCAATGGCCTGATCCGAGAAATTCATTCGTCTCGCCAGTGTAAGGAGTATTGTGTGATCGATCATATCGAAAGCCTTCTGAAAATCGAATAGTACCAGTTTTGTTACTTTTCCAGCATTCATTGCTTCGCGAATATCGTCGGATAATTTTAGGAGTGCAGACTGCGTACTATAACCATTCCTAAATCCCGATTGATACTCTGATAAGAGATTTTGACTTTCCAAAAAATCAGACATTTGTTCAGTTAGAATAGTATCAAAAACCTTCGCGAAATGGCATAAATTCGCTACTGGTCGTGTTTGTGATGGTGATGTTGGTGACGATACTTTACTTAGTGGAACCACCAGCGATTTTTTCCATTCGTTCGGGTAACTACCTAGCTGAATACATGAATTGTAAAAATCGGTGAAGAATGGAGCTATGACTGGTAAGACATCCTTAAAATACGATAAAGATAATCGATCACAACTACGCCCTTTTGACTTTCTCAAACACACATTCATAGCTTTTATCACAATGTCATTGTTTACTTTTTGAAAGGAAAAAAGATTGTGTTCTGTAGTCAGCAAATTCAAAATCGATTGTAATTCAATATTTGTGCACGGGGGATGGCTATTAGTTACGGAAGAATAGTAACGCATTAAGACATCGGCTTGAAAAATTTGCTGTGGTGACTGGAATTTCGACTTTGTTATTCCATGCTTCGTCAGTACCCTCCATGTCTTGGCTTTATCAGTCGTGCCTTTGAGAGAGTCAATGAGATAGTTTTCCTTTGCTGCTTTGATCGATTTTTTCAATTGCTTTTTCTTTATTTTCCATGCCGTTAACAGCGCTGGGTTTTTCGCACGCTTCGCTTTTTCATATTCCCTGTCGCTAACCTTATATTCCATTCTCAGTTCACTTGTTATCCACGGTGCTGACTTTCTAGTAATTCTCAGTGTTTCTATAGGTGCGTGAACATCTAGTAGTTCAATTGACATTCTTTGAAATTCCTCGAAAATATTGTCAACATTCACATCATCATAAGCGAGTCTCTCTTGCAAATCTCTCAGTCCCACGGACAACTCATTAGAACATTTTTCTATTGAAAAACGTTTGAAATTACGATATTTAAAAGTAGTTATTTTCGACAGTTCCGATTTGATCTTATAGTCAATAATGAGAAAGTCATGTCCGTCAATAAAAGGCGAATCTGACTGTTTCGATGAGATTATTTTATTTTCGCTATCAGTAATAATCACATCGATCCAAGTATCTGCACTGTCTGTATGATGACTTGCTTCAAATGGAACCAGCCACATCGCATTCTCAAATATAAGCTGGCGTAGATGTTTGCCATAGTATTCATCAGGCTTTAACAAATCAGAGTTTAAGTCGCCCGAAACGATGACATTCGGGTATAAATGTATATATTTTTCTAAGGTCAGAAATAACTCGGACAGTACATTTCCCTCGGGAAGACGGTACACTGAAGCTAGAAGAGAAGCCTGATAATTCTCTGGACGAATTTTAACTAATAAAAATTCTGTTTCATCGATATCATCAATTTGCGGTGAAAGAAGTGGTCTACATGCGATATCGTTACGAATATAATATGCGACTCCGCCACCTTGGATGTACTCCCACTTGCCTGTGTCCGACAGCAACCCTCTGTCATTAGCCCAAGGCGCATCTGTTAAAAATCAGGCTATCTCAGACTTTTCATACACCCTCGCTGAAAATTATTGGATCCCCTCCGGAAAAGCATTCTAAATCGAATGAGAGTTGTGCGGAATTCCAAAAAGTATGGCTTCATATTTTTTTTTCGAAAATATGCATTTTTCCATTTTGATTTTGAGTTTGTATGAAAACTATCCATCCTAGAGTAAAATGGAAGAGGATAAAAAGTTTTCTTATTGTAAAAGTGACCTCTAAGAATGAGCCATTTCTGTGATTTTTTTTTCAAGTTTCCAAATCATAGCTACGATTATGACAATTTGATTTAGAGTACCTTATATAGTAATGAAAATACAAAAAAAATTTCATCATGATATCTCTGATAGTTTTTGCACAATCCTGAGGCAATTTCGAAAAATTTTTTAATTTTGAAAATGTTATTGAGTCCTTTATGGGCGTCTCTGAGAACTGCCAATTCTTTAACGTACTCGTTTAGATACTACCTATCGATCCCTCACGGGAGAGTATCGATTTTATCATTTTTAATCACTTTTATGATTTTTTGAAAATTTTTTTAACAATTTTTTTTCGAAAAAAATTCAACTGCAACGCGGTTTTTCTATTTATTCGGAATTTAAAAGTGGTATCTGATAGAAGATAAACAGACGCTTATTTTGAGTTTTTATTTACTCAAATCTGATTCGTGAATCCCGAGATATAGAAGTTTTTAGTCGAGGTAACTTTCCGGCAAAAGTATACGCAGTAGAAGAATAATTGAAACGGTTTCTGGTAGATTGAATATTGTTTTACTCAAGTATCAATTATTATGTACGTGAGTGATGTTCTTGATACTTAATAGTCGAGCGGAAGGTTGATGGAAATCACTGAAACGCAGCGCTTTCGGTGCAGCGGCAGTGGCGGGCAGTGGACGGGGTAGGAAAAAAGACGCGATGAAAAGTCGAACGCTCGGGATGAAAATGAACGTTTGATTTTTTCCCGACAATATCTCGGCTTCTATACAAGATAATTTGATGATTCTTTTTTTAATTTTATATAGCAAGTCGAAAGATGATTGAATATATAGGTTAAAGTACCGTTAGAATTATTGATAACGATATATACATGAAAAATGTAGTAATGAATATTTGTAAATCCATTCAAATGATATTTTCTAATTTTCATTATTAAGATGTTCGTCACGCTGACTAATGCATTCAAAAGAAACTTCTTTTAATTGATATTGATTAATTAATATATTTTCTTGAGTGTTTTGAATAGAAAAGAACAGTAAAATATTGTATGATATCACGTTTATTGAACATTACATTTACAATATACATAAACTTAAATTATAAATACATATATCTTAAATTGTTAAGGCAATGAACGAATGTTTTGCATTAAATATATCACAAGTAGAAGATGATGTATTTATAATTTAAGTTCATGTATATTGTAAATGTAATGTTCAATAAACGTGATATCATACAATATTGTCGGGAAAAAATCAAACGTTCATTTTCATCCCGAGCGTTCGACTTTTCATCGCGTCTTTTTCCCTACCCCCTCCACTGCCCGCCACTGCCGCTGCACCGAAAGCGCTGCGTTTCAGTGATTTCCATCAACCTTCCGCTCGACTATTAAGTATCAAGAACATCACTAACGTACATAATAATTGATACTTGAGTAAAACAATATTCAATCTACCAGAAACCGTTTCAATTATTCTTCTACTGCGTATACTTTTGCCGGAAAGTTACCTCGACTAAAAACCTCTATATCTCGGGATTCACAAATCAGATTCGAGTGAATGAAAATTCAAAATGAGCGTTTGTTTATTTTCTATCATATGCAATTTTCAAATTTCAAATAAATAGAAAAACCGCGTTGCAGTTGAATTTTTTTCGAAAAAAAATTGTTAAAAAAATTTTCAAAAAATCATAAAAGTGATTAAAAATGATAAAATCGATACTCTCCCGTGAGGGATCGATAGGTAGTATCTAAACGAGTACGTAAAAAATTGGCAGTTCTCAGAGATGCCCATAAAGGACTCAATAACATTTTCAAAATTAAAAAATTTTTCGAAATTGCCTCAGGATTGTGCAAAAACTATCAGAGATATCATGATGAAATTTTTTTTGTATTTTCATTACTATATAAGGTACTCTAAATCAAATTGTCATAATCGTAGCTATGATTTGGAAACTTGAAAAAAAAATCACAGAAATGGCTCATTCTTAGAGGTCACTTTTACAATAAGAAAACTTTTTATCCTCTTCCATTTTACTCTAGGATGGATAGTTTTCATACAAACTCAAAATCAAAATGGAAAAATGCATATTTTCGAAAAAAAAATATGAAGCCATACTTTTTGGAATTCCGCACAACTCTCATTCGATTTAGAATGCTTTTCCGGAGGGGATCCAATAATTTTTAGCGAGGGTGTATGAAAAGTCGCCGCGAAAACAGATGAGTCCTGGGGTACATTACAAATCAATCTATAGCCAGGTATATCGAGATTCTCATGCGCAGGAGTGAACCATGACTCAGAAATCGATAGGACATCTATGTCTTCAGTGTTTAGTGAAAACTCGATTTTCTCTATGTGGGCCTTTATTGAATTTGTATTTATTTGAGCATAGCGTAAGAACGGTTTAGTAGTTTTTGCGATTTGGTTAGTTACTTGCTGATCGCCTGATGGTCATTCTAACTTCTCGAGATCGGATTCAGTTACAATGGTGAGCTTTTCCGAGTCGTCAGTTTTCCTTACATAGATTTTTCCATTTTGCGACCATGCATATTTATATTGCAATTCTTTGACTTTTTCTTTAACAAGTTTAAACAATTTATGACGTATTTGTGGCATCATCTCAAACATTCTTATGATGTTATTTGCAGAACCTGGAATTATTTCCGAGAATCTAAGATCCTTTTTATCTTAAAAAGTTCCCAGGACATGATCGCGAACATCTTTTGATTTGAATTTAACTATAATATTGTATGTGTTGAATTTACTCGACTGTGACGCAGAATTGGGATCGCCCTTATTTGGTTCGAATTTTCGCACCGAGAGAATATCGCCCTTAAGAGATTCTATTTTCAAGTACACTAAAATCTTGCACACCAAATCGAACAGTGGTAATGCAAAAGAGTTCGGTATACCATTGATCTTTAAATCAGTGGTGTAAGATTCCCTTAGACACTCAATTTCCTTGCGTAGTGTAACATTCTCATCTTCTATCAATTGAATACGCTCATCTTGCTCGTCAAGTCTTGTTGAAAAAGAAGCAATTTGAGATAAAATGTCATTAATTTTATCATTTGTGATTTTACTATTGGTGTTCATATTCTCATACATAAAAGCCATCTGTTGTGAAGAGGTAAGTTCATCCCAGTTTGCAGGAAGGTCTGGCATTTCTGCGTTGCTATTGTTTTGTGTAGCGAGTGTGGTATTTAAATCTGTTATATTATGTCCCTTGTCTAGGTCTCTCAATTTGTCAACAAGACTCGTACGAGAATTATCATTTGTGTTTACGTTAGCGAGCACCTTATTTTCTTGTGGTTTTGTATCCAATTCCCGTGCATCCGTTGCGGGCCTTCGGCTTCATCTTCGATTTCAACGTCAAGCCAGCGCTCGAGCTCTGCTCGTGACCGCTTATCCACGCCCCCGTGCATCCGCTGTGCGCCGCCAGCCCCAACATCGATTTCGCCGTCCAGCTGTCGCTCATACCCGGTCTTGCGAATTATATCGCGGTAAAAGCACCGAACCTGAACATTTTTTTCTCCATAAACATGGGACTGATAATGTTGGTGAATTTTTTAGTTGTAGAAGCTCGAAGCATTTCATCTGAGCTATGGCGTCGCTTATGAGTATTTATCGCTATGAAAATTTGACGATAGTTCTCTTTATCATTTCTATCAAATCTGCATCAGGTTGTTCTTTGAATAATAATTCTAATAAGCCTGCAGTACTAGAATAGCTCATATCATTCATTCTCACACTATTACCTTCAAAGTTGATTAGAGAATTACCAAACCTGAATTCATTCCCTTCTCCTCGTACTCCATATATTTTATCTTGATCACCTTTTCTTTCCAAAAGTAGAATTTCAAAATCCATGAAGGAACCAGCAGCAGCAGCAGCAGCAGCATCTGCTGTATCAAAATCGAAAGTATTGCTATACTTTTGAACTTTATTATCATTAAATAACTTTATCATGAGCTTCTAATGTTTTATCAGTCTCTTCAAAAGAATGGTCAAACGTTGCATTTAATACAGATTTATCATCAACTTTGAAAGGTGTTCTCTTTTTAGAACTCTTTTTATGGGCACTAATTTGGAATGGAGAGGAATTATTAACCTGAGATACAACTTTGATATGGATTCTTAGTTCGAGAAACAATTTTTTCTGATGGTTCGATGATTGGTTTGAATGTAGTATCCAACGCTCTCTCCACATTTGCTTTCTCAAACTTCAACAAGTTATACTTGCGTTTGACCGTATCGTTAGCCTCTACAAGCTGATGGAGTATATTTTTCTCTCGCTCTAACTCAGACATGTTGAATGTTGAACGTCCAGTGATGAACTAATGATGAGAGTCGTAAAGGTGCTATATTTATAGCAGAAGTGTCAGAACCCATCCGATATCGACCATTATTGATTGGTCTATCTTTTTCAACTACCACAAATTCATGTCCGTCTTTCCAACATTTTGAAAATAAATTTTTGAACTTTGTAAAAGGCATATCTGGATTTGCATCATCATGATGCAATTGGACCCGGAACTCACTGGGTAGCTTATCGAAAACGAGGAAACTATGTTGTATATTTCGATAGTTTCAGGGACTTGCAGCCTCCGCTGGATTCATTATTATATCTAAGTGTTGATCGAGTCAAGTATAATCCGCAGAGATATCAAAATTTCGAAACTTACAATTGTGGACATTCATGTTTATAGTTTTTGAAAAGTATATAAGTTACTAAATTACATGTTTTGACACATAATAGCTCAAACAGTCATGGAATCAATAACTCTAACTTTATCGGGCACTTCGTCTGTTCTCGAAACTAATTACTTTCCTCCAATCGAACTTTCATTAGATAAAACTTATGTTCTTGGTTTGGTAGAATTGTAACATTCAATTCCCTTCCGAACATCGACGAAGATAATAATAAATTTCATGCTGGTAATGTGGGAATTAGTTTACCAACAGGGAGTTACGAGATTGAAGATATTGAAAAATACTTGGAAGAGCAATTAACCTCGAGTGATATATCTATTAGCTTGGAAGCTAACAATAATACACTTCGTAGTGAAAAAATTGACTTTAAATCAAAATATTCAATTGGAAGCTTGCCAGGAATCACTCCATATGTATTGGAAGCTAATATTAAGCCATGATTACGTAATTCTGACTTACCTGTGAAAATTCTGAAAATCCACAGCTTGAGGATCGAGTGTAATATCACTATTGGTGCATATTGTCACGGGCGATTGATTATAACTATTTATTATATCAGGTCCTGTGAGATCTCTTCTCATCAGGCAGTATAATACGCCATCTATATACTATTATATAAAAGGACAGCCTGTTTTTTGTGGCCTCTAATCTCAAAAACTACTGAACCGATTTTCATGAAATTTTGATACTTGATTCTTGACCACTCCAGGCATGTTTATAGATATGTGGCGTCTTAAAATTTTGAGTAGAAACCGAGAAATAGACAATGCATTTTTCTGTGGTGGGGGTAACCGATCAAGTACCATGGCGCGCCAGTAGATGGCGAAGCGTTGAGTCGCACGTGTATAAGGTATCGTGCGGCGCTCTCTCATAAGAGAGTCAGCATTCTATCGGCTATATAGGAGAGTTTGATAATGAGCTCAGCCATTTCCTGGGATCATTTGTATCCCAGTCCTCTGCTGCCAAATAATTTTGGTTATAATGCCTATTGCCGAGACCCAGTAGTAACATTAGGCGGTATACGATTAGAACCAGACGAACGCAAGCCATTCGTCAGGGTCGAATAATTGAAGCCCCGTTCATAGTACGTGGAAGATCTGCTGTTGAGTATGATACAACAGACAATTACGCTTATATAAAAAGATATTGTACAAGCCAAAAAGTGGCTAGAAGAAGCTCCTGGATTGTGCCGTTCTGGCGGAAAAGTTAATCTTCCTGCTGTTGAAGAGCCACCAGAACTTTTCAAATGTCTTCTTCTAGGGAACCACACTGATTCCACGCATTTTTTGGCCTATTTAAGAAAGTATGATACACTGTTTCAAATGACATCATTTGGAGCTAACGAAATTCGAGAAGGAAATTTTAGGCCAACTTTCAAAATTCAACGGCAAGTATATCATAGTATTGGGAGTTTATTGTCTCTTGGAGGTGGAGATTTGCAATTTGCTTTAGAACTTCTGAAAATTGGAGATGGGAAGTATCAAATGAAAATGATTACAGAAATATTGATAGAAAAGTAGAAACGACTATTAATACAGTCATGGACCTGATTTCTAAAGTTTATCCAGAAATTGAAAATCTCTCTAACGAACCTTTCAATTGGTTATGCGAAAGGGCAATTATATCACCTCGAAACGCTACCGCTCATGATATTAATGATATTATTTTAGGAAAGTTAGATAAAGAAATACGACATTATCATTCTATTGATACAGTGATCAACATTGATGAAGTTGTACACTATCCTCAAGAATTTCTGAACTCTCTTGATCCTTTAGGCTTTATACCTCATGACTCAAAATTGAAAATTAGTTCTCCAATAATGCTATTACGCAATCTAAATCCTCCCAATTTATGTAATGGCACAAGGTTGCAAATTAAAGTTATGCGGAAAAATATAATTGAAGCAACTATTCTTACAGGACCTGCAGCTGGAGAAACAGTATTTCTACTTCCCATACCTATGATTCCATCAGACTTACCATTCCAATTCAAACGATTACGATTTCCTGTGAAACTTTCTTTCGCCTTGACGATTAAAAAATCTCAAGGACAGACCTTTAAGTACGTAGCGATGGTATTGCAAACAGAATATTTTTCACGAGGCCAATTGTATGTTGCTCTTTCACGGGTAGGGGTTGCACGTAACCAATTCATATCAATTCCTCGAAATTCAAAAACTAAGAACGTCGTTTATCCAGAAGTCTTATAAATTTCAAATCCTCAGAGGATACATGAAAATTACAACTCCAAGGATTGCGAAGTATAAAATTATACAAAATTTACAAATAAATAAATATCATACGAGTTTTTTAACAACAAATGAGAATAACATTCCGAATTCATTACACATATATGCGGGCGAAGCCACGACGGGGGACGCTAGTATGTTTATATTGTTAAGTTATGTTTCAGCGCCCAGCGAGAGAGCCAGTGCTGCTGATAAAGGTAAGAGAGAGAGAGAGAGAGAGAGAGAGAGAGAGAGAGAGAGAGAGAAAGACCGCGCCGCGAACGAAGTTCGAGTACCGCGCTGCGTGACGTCAGCTCGGCCTGTCAATTTTCGTAGAGAAACTATAATCGTTAGATTGCATATCGAATCGCTGACGTAATGGGTATCATTCATCACGGTAGAGGACCATGTCGAGCGAGTACCAGTCGTCCACGGGCTCTCAGAGTGCCAACACGGCAGAGCATACAGTTTTTAAGAAGTCTTGACTTCAAAATCGCTCCTGGTGGAAGGTAACTTGCATATTCTTTTGCTGTTTTCAGAAAGTTGGAAGACATTCTAAGCATTCAAACATCCATCGCATTCGATGAGAGTATTTCTACATATTTTCGGTCAATTAATCAAACCAGATAATACAGCTTTGGCGCATACTAAGCTAGTTAACAATGGCATTTGTCATTTATTTGCAGAAATTTGCTACTAAATCGATGCTATAGAGATTGACCGATGCAAGAATGTTGGTCTGACCAGCCTCATAAAGGGGTTGGTATCTTTCAACCTTAGACAGAGTACTGATAACGCTGGATGGATAGATGTTGGAGAGTTGAGAAGTTCAATCAACAATCAAAGCTACTTCGACATATCTATCTAGCTCAGTATGATTCTCGGTTTCGCTGAAGATTACCGTAAAATCGTAGTTAATACCAAAAATGAGTTGATACTTCGAAGGTGGAATACTGATCTAAATGCAGTTCTTCTATCACCCTATAAAGATGGCGCTGTACATAAACGGGAAGAGTGGAAAATCAAGTTAACGAGATTCGAGTGGCTCATGCCATACGTAATGCTTTCCAATGAATATAAAATTCGTCTGCTTGGTCCGCTGCAAAAAAGCCGACCCATTGCTATGAGTTTTCGATCGTGGGAGCTTTTCGAATATCCAACTATTCCAACTACCTCGAAACATGTATGAACTGTGAAAACGTCAAATCAGTTGGAAAAACTTCGCTTCATACTTCTC
Source organism: Aphelinus atriplicis (assembly GCA_020882685.1). NCBI lineage: Eukaryota > Metazoa > Arthropoda > Insecta > Hymenoptera > Aphelinidae > Aphelinus > Aphelinus atriplicis. Next base: position 59,657,619 of record CM037073.1, on the reverse strand, counting down.
GGATTCCAAACTAATTGGAAAAATATCAAGAACATTAATGCAAGTCTCTTCGATCAGTGTAAAATCAGTAATGTAAAGCTCTTCCTCACTTCTCAGTATTATCCATGTCAATCTCAATCTAGACATTCGTAATCTCGTCGTCAATCTAGACACAATTCGTATAACAGTAATGAATCCGAGCCTTTGTGGGATAAACACGAATTTATCTCAAAAATACCTCTAATTGTTCTCGATTGTTCTAAGCAGAACAAATCACTCAAAAACGCACCGGTAGATGTTCGCTTAGAATTTGAAGCAAAAGAAAATTTCCCTGAAAATACCTACGCTTATTGTTTGATCATACACGATCGTATAATTGAGTATAATCCTATGAGCGGTGACGTTAGAAAAGTTGTTTAATCGTGAGATTTATTAAAGTACACCGCATCGCTCGTCAAGCTTATTCTTCCGCAAGAGTATACAGGGTGGAGAAGGGTTAGTATTTTACCAAGAAAGGGTATATAGAATTCGGAAATCTGAATCGAATGTACTTTATACGAATGTGATCCGACCAATAATTAAAGCGCTATGAACAACAAAAGTTGACCAATGAGAAATCAGGTCAGCTGATGGAGAAGGAGCTATCCTGTATGACCTAGTATCATCGAAATTTACGAGACTTTTTTGCACCCTTTTTTATGCATGGGCAATGCACGGACAACACCGAAAAGTAAACACGTGCGATCCATGTATTTTGGCTTGCGCGGCTCGTCCTCTCTCTGGAAAGATCTCGGAGACGCAGTGTACTACAGAAAAATTTGAACCCTGCCATAAACGATGCACTGGCCCCCGCCTATCCGCTCGGCTTGAAAAATTTGTACCTGCGACTATTTCGGCATAGCCGGCAAGATACTTTCATTTACTGGTGATATCGAGAATTTATCCTACAAGTATACTGTTTTTGTTTGTGCTTTGCACAAACTTCGAAAAAAAGTCAATCCAGAGATACTTCAGGCAGCGTAATCGAGCTCAAAAGTTCATAGTGATTCACATTTTACGATCAGCTAATACGACCGTGGCTGGCATGTATCTGATTCAAATTCGGAATACGTATTTGTTTTGAATAATATTCACCGATTTTCACGAATCAAATTTCATTATGACCAGCTTTATTCAACGGTATAACTGCATTAATAAAATAACAATGATTTGCCATTACATCCCCATGATAACTTAGGTAACGATTGTACAGTCATAAACTGATGACCGGTGACCCGCAACTCAGGTAAAGAGCCCCTTCCTCTTGGAATAATAGACCCTCGTTCGGTTAATGAGAGTCAAATCTAGATATTAGTACAAATCATACATTTATGTTTATGAGTCATCCATTATTATTATACGGTCTGCTATGTGAAGAGCAACGGTATTGGTGAATGCACACGTTCACAGTATAAGTTTTCCTTGCACATGTGGGCTGGACTGTTGGATAATCAGTTGGTAAGTAGAAAATCGTTATTCTATTGAATCCAAAATAAATAAATAAATAACTAAATCAGTTTTATTAATGTTATGTTTTCAGATAGGCTCAATTATTTTACCTGCACGTTTGAATAGCCAGGCATACTTGAACATGATCGAAGATGATCTGCAGAATATGCTCACAGATAAGCAGAGAGATAATATAATTTTTCAACAGGATGGTGCTGGGCCTCACTATGCAGGTATTTTGAAAATAATCATTTGATTCCTCTATTGATTAATGAATTTCATCTTCTAATTTTAATCGAGATAATTTTCATTCTAGTTATTGTAAGAAACTATCTGGATTAAGCTTTTCCTGACCGATGGATTGGGCGAGGTGGACCAATGGCGTGGCCAGCACGATCACCAGATTTGACACCCCTGGACTTTTTTTGTGGGGTGTTGTCAAGGACAAAATTTATGCATCCGAAATCAGTGATGAAGAAGAATTGCGTGCCACCCTATATGGTGGATATGCAGGGATTGAAGCAGCCTTGTAAGGATGATATTCTCAAAAAATTAGCCATCTTCCAACTCAACGGGAATGCTGAGCCCTTGGCGTTTTCATTTAGAGAACCATTTCCTTGGAAACGACTTACTGACGAGTATAAAAGAATAAATACTTGGCGCGAGAGACACTATCACAGAATACCTTGGACTACAGGAGATCGCCCCTAAACGGATATTGGCGGTTTGTTTTGAGAATGCATGTACAACACAACTCGAGTATATGTCATCGGCTCAATTCAAAAGTGTTGGCTCAAGCTATTTAAATTCAATGTTCAGAATATAGCGGAAATTGGTTATCCTCCATTAGACAAGATAAAACTTGTAACGGTCTGTCCTCATCATAATCTTACTATTACATGAAGAGGAAACGTTTGGTTGTATGTTCGGAAAAATCTCAAAAACTACTAAATCAATCGTCTCCAAATTTTGACAGTAGCTTTACTATGTACCCTGAAGTGTCATAGGCTATTTAGATTGATCATTTATTGATGAAGAACGTTTCTATGCAAAATGTGGAAATAACATGCAAATCAGCTTTGGCTTCTCTCTTTGGTCACTAGGTGGCGAGACGTTATTTTAGCCGTTCACGCAGCCGAAGTGGCGCGGTCTGGCCTATAAGTATAAGGGCAATCAGTGTTGGAGTTCTCGATTTTGTCATGAAAATCTTCGAATTAGTCGTCCTACTGTGACTCCCGATATTATAGCGGTGTAATCGATTGGCTAAATAATCAAACTCGCATATATTTTGTCAAGTAATTATTTTCAACGGCTAAAATATGCCTTAATTTGGAGATCCGGCTTCTCTCTTTGGCCACCAGGTCTCGAACCATTGTTCGAGCCGTTCACGGGGTTTCTTTTGCTTTTACAATGAACAATGTTCAAGGTGAGGAATTTAAATATGTCGGAATTGATTTACGCTCAGATTGTTTTTCACATGGGTATAGTAGTTGTATGTTGGACTTTCTAGGACAGGCAAATCGGAAAACCAATTCCGATTCCAATTCCAAATGCGAGTTCGATTATTTAAGCAATCGATTATACCGCTATAATATCGGGAGTCACAATAGGACAACCAATTTAAAGTTTTACATGAGAAAACCGAGAACTTCAACACTGATTGCTCTATACTTATAGCCCAGACCGCGCCACTTCAGCCAGGTGAACGGATAAAACAGCGTCTCGCCACCCAGTGACCAAAGAGAGAAGCCGGAGCTGATTCGCATGTTATTTTCACATGTTGCGTAGAAACGTTCACAATTAATTGATGATTAATTTCAATAACCTATGACCCTTCAGGGTCCATAGTAAAGCTACTGTCAAAATTTGGAGGCGATTGGTTTAGTAGTTTTTGAGATTTTAGCGAACATAGAAACAAACGTTTCCTTTTTATATCATAGTTGATAATGAGTGTCAGCGAACACTCGTTATTGCGCAATCGAAAAGCGCGCCGCGAGCCTGCACTACACCCGTCCCGCTGTGCCCACCCGAGGAGACGTCCTCAGGCCTCTGCCACCGAGCGGTCGACCATGCAGCGATGCGTGCCAGCTCGCTTCCGTGAAGTGAGCAGCCGGTGATCGAGCCCGGCAACAGCGACTGCGAGCACGACCAGCACCTGTAAGTTGCGCATTGTTGTTCACGCAAGCGTGCAAATACCCGAGCTCGAAGATCAGGCAGCCCTCTGCGTTATTACGCGCGTTAGTCGCCGACGAGCACCGGCTAGCCGGCGCACTTGTACCTTTTGCCTCAATAAAGAGGATTCTCGTTCAAACGTAGCCGATCGAGTCACACGTTTTTCTTTGTCCCGACCGCGCACCTTCAAACGACGCCTCCTCTCTCCGCGGTACCGTAAAGCCCTCAGCTTTTCGGGTTTACAGAGCGTTCTCGTGCTTGAGTTAGCGAGTAGGCGCAACAAGGACCATTGCACGCTAGGAAACTTGTGGGCTCCAACAATCGGCGTGACTCGCATGTAAGGACGCGCGCACGGCAAAAGCCGATACCTCCTTTCCTTCTTTGATTCCCGCCCATTTCTCGTGATCGTCCACGCCGACAGATCGTCACCGGCCTCTTCCTGGGAACGTTCTTATGGGCAGTCTCGGCTCGGTTTGGCGATTCTCGAGTAAGCGGGCCAGAACTCCGCGACGAAGCGGCCGCGATTGAATTAGCTTCGGGGTGCCCGTCGAAGCGGTCACGAGACAAGCAAGCACCCTGTTGTAAGTTAGATGAGTGGATTTCATGAGTCAATATACATGAATTTTACCCGAGGAAGTGAACTTCAACATTTTCTTGTTGATATGTATAAGTTGTCGATCTCTGAGGGCCAATCCAGAGTGAAGTGGAAAAGGGAAAATTCACAAAATTCACCACATATTTATTTAATTCGACGTTTCGCCAGTTAGGTTCACTGGCCTCAACAGGCAGTTTTGAATGAAAATATAATATTACGTGAGGCTGCTTCCACTGCCATTGTCAAACTATTGTTGTTGACAATAGTTGACATTAGTTTGACAATGGCAGTGGAAACAGCCGCTTCCGAACGTAATATTATATTTTCATTCAAAACTGCCTGTTGAGGCCAGTGAACCTAACTGGCGAAACGTCGCATTAAATAAATATGTGGTGGATTTTTTGAATTTTCCCTTTTCCACTTCACTCTGGATTGGCCCTCAAAGATCGACAACTTATACGTATTTGGAATTATGGAGGGTGCACTGCATAATATTTTCTTGTTGATATTGAGAAAATTATATGGAATCCATGTACTGCCTAGTGTGTTATAAAGTGTGAGTAATGGCACAGCTCATTATTTATTTTTTTGGGTCAATCTTTCTTATCGAATGAATGCAATTCATGACGCATATACTTTATTGATAGTTTCTTGGAAATTTTAGCACAATAGAGATAATATAACCACCATCAATGAGATCAAAAAAGGGGAATTGTAGTAGTATCGCAGTCAACATGTAATGCGCAAGCGCGACCTGTAACGGGCGAGTAGGCCCCACTACACATGCTCCTCAGATTTGAGAGTCAGTCGGCTCCAGTAGTTCCTTTTGTATCTCCACTCTTGAATAAAGTTAATAAACGCTCCATCGAGTAATACCTTTGCACCTGACCCCTTCCACATCAAGTCCTGTGCCTTATTGGATTGCAGTTGACGCGTGTCGTAATTAAGTAAGCAGTCATTGTTTAATGGGCTCTCCTCAGTATATTAAAATCAATGCATATAACTATTGACAGATAGGTGGCGTCAAGTATTAGTAATTCTTGATCTTTATAAATGGTATTGATAACTCCGGATATGTATTAGCATGATAGAATGTGAGTTTTTACAGTGAATAATTGTAATAATACCACAGACAAGTGTTTGCCAAAGTTGGGAGAGCTGGCGGTGCAAGGGTCCCTTGAATGGTTATTTTAGCTTATTTTCAAGCATATTCAAGGTAATATATTCATTTTTCGAGAGCTTCCGCAGCTCAGGTTCATTCTTTCACTATGTAGGCTGTATGTGTCATGAAATGAGGCAACTTCTAGTACCCATGGGGTGGGGCTCTTTACGAGCGGACTCCCAGGGTACAAAAATAGAAGCTCTTATTGGTAATGTGGAGCACTTCAAGTGCTTCAATGACCTTGAAGATAGTTTTTTTTCCAAAATATAGGTGATTTGCAGACAGAAATGTCTCATTCATTTTTTATCTCAGAGGTCATTTACGGGGTGTAAATCAAGGTTCAAAATGCCTCTGAAATTACAAAAACAGTAAAATCAGCAACTTGGCCTATTTGTTGAACAGTGTTAAAGTGCTTGGAAAAGTCTGGAAAAATTCTGGGAAAATCATATGATGCCCTAGTACGTAGAAACAAATTTTAAGTCAAATCGAATTCTTTGATGTTCGATTCCACATAGAGTTGCTTATATATATATATATATATATATATATTAAATATATATATATATATAATATAATATATATATATATATATATATATATATATATATATATATTTATATATATATATATATATATAGTCGGGCGTGATATACGTCACATGTGGAAGAAATTTTTAGGATTTGGAGCATTTCGTCTGCAAGTGGACTCAAACTGCTGTTCTGCTGATAACGATTGCAAAACTGCGGAACAGCGGTACAGTTTATATGTATGTCGTGTTTAATCTCACTATTTTAATTATTTTTGCTGTACCACTGTCCCGCAGTTTTGCAATCGTTATCAGCAGAACAGCAGTTTGAGTCCACTTGCAGATGAAGTGCCCTGGAGCTCCTAAAAAATTCTTCTACATGTGACGTATATTACGCCCGACTAGTGCATTCGAATCATCTTGGTATAAATCATCATCCATATATGTTTGTATTTTTTCGCGCTCGTTGCCTTTTGTCATTCCCTGTTGTAGTATCGTACTCTGTATTGAATGTCCGTTGAAATTATTGTTGACTCCAACTTCCCGTGATTCCAATTCTCTCCGATCTCTCTGTTCCCGCTTCCGCTGATCTTGTTTTTTCCCGAATTCTGCTGAGTGTAGCTTTTCCTATTTTCTCCAAAAAGTCTGAGTCAATTGTTTCTAAATCTTCTGGACCGTGTGCTAGTATGTATCCGATTCCTCCGTTTGCCTTTAATAATGATTCCTCGTTATTGTCAGTATGAGCCTGCTTTGCCAAAAACAATACCCTCTCGCATTTCCTGTTAAAATTCGACTGTGCCAAAAGTATTTTCAGAGTTTATTCTACTTGCCGTTTGCGTAATTCTCGAGAGCGCTCCTTTCAGCTAACGCGTTAAGATCTTGTACCAAATTCGTGTTTGATTCCGTTTCGTGTGTTCTAGCAGGCTTTGTAATTTTTTTTATTGCTCCGCTTTCATTTGACGGGGCTTGTGATGGTGAAGACGGAGGTGGAATTTCCGTTTTTGAGACTTTTGGGGGTATATTACCGCTTGCTCCATTTTCCACATTGAATTTATCGTTAAACTGCTCTCCCAAACTGTCGATCTCGTCGTGCATTTTCTTATCGTTGTAATTCGACATTATTGGCTTACGTTTACGAAGTGATTTCACAATTCCTCGAAAAATTTCTGCAGCGTTGCGCCTCTGTTGCGCGCAACGATCACTCAATTAAGTTCAACGGATTGACTTATCACTCGCTGATTTTAAATCGAATGTAGATTTGACTTCAATTCCAAAAGTTGGTTACTGAATATTGATGTATTGTAAAATCACTTGTAATTATGTTCACGTGTGCTTCTAAATTCCAGTCGTTCGCGACTCCCGCGGGACTAAACTACAATTTCGAAAAATTTACCAGAAGGTGACCAAGAGAATGCTGAACTGGGTCAATCCTGTTATCGTTCAAGACTGGGGTGTATCGGCGTCCGTAATCGTCCTTCTTCTCTATCCGCTTCGCTAGTGGTGTACTTCTGCCTCGCTGCTATTAGTATCTGCTTCGCTGCTTCTGGTATCTGCTATGCTGATTCTTCCTTTTTCGGTCACAACGTTTACTCGGCGCGGTTGGTTCTGACGCGATTCTCAAACTGCAAAAAAAATCTGTATTCTCCGTTCAAATCCCTTACACGAAACGAGATCCCAGCTCCTCCACCATGGGGAGGGGGGTTAGTTCACCAGGGTTGTATTGAATACCCTGTTACGTGGGACGATCCCCAGTACTCCTGGATTCTATCTCGGCTACGGTATATTGACCGTAGGTATTTCACTCGGTAGGGTTCGGATATGGACTGTCACGTCTTCGCGTACGCGTTACTTGCTGATTCAAGCGGGAGTGCCCCGAGGCGTCGATGTCAGTCATATTTATGTGTTTATCAGGGTGAAGTCGCAACCCCTTGGTGGCACTCGCGGTGGGAAGCGGTCAGTCACCTCGCACCGTCTTGCGTTATGTCTCGTGCGTCACGATTTCCACATCGACATTCCGGGATATTTCAATATTTGTAGCGCGGGCCTCGCGCTGACAATCGCGGGACTAGCCACGTGACATATGATATCCAGATAGAATCATTAATCCAGGGAAAAACATGTAGTGCTCATAAAATTCGTTCGATTAGTATTGAATTTTAATGACAAATACAGTAAACACAAAAAAATTACATATAAAACAAATTTTCTCAAATTTACAGTGATCTGTAAATGTGGAGTAGATCACTTTTCACTCCAATGAATTGTTGAAGAATAAAGAGAGAATTCATGAATCGATCCCTAGAATGAGTATATTTGATATTGTCTAGATAAGTTCTGCAACTAAGAGAAATTTTAAAATATCTATCAAATTCAGAGAATCGAGAGCAATATTTACTTATATTATTTTTCTTGTTTCAAGGAGGTATACATCGATCTGAGCACATGAAAGTACGGAGATCAATTTCTATTCATCCTGACGAGTATGAATACATTTTACCATTTAAGATTCTCACAAATACTTTCATGACTTCACAAATTCTATGATCTGTTCTGCATGTCTGTATCGAAAACAACTAAAACGAAATGATATTAACGAACAGTTATTTTTTTAACGTCCACAAGTTTCAAATAATAAATTATGATTTTATCGGGCTTGGTGGACTATACTAAAGTGATATCGCGAGAGAAAAAAATTCAACACTCCCTAGACTGGATTTGAAACGGCGTCCTCCTGATTTCCGGTCAGTTGCGCTACCATCTGCGCTACCGGGAAGACAACCGTTGTCACATGCCTGGAGCATGAATTGATTTTTCTCGCTACATCACCTATGTACACGATCAAAGATTTGATCGCTGAATTCGCACGATCAAGGTCCGATCGTATTATGGCAGATTCCTCATGGTTCGAATCCAGCCTGGGGAGCGTTCAATTTTTTTTCCTCGCAATATCACTTTGGCACAATCCATCAAGCCCGATTAAATCATAATTTATGAGATGATATCAAATTCATGAAGTGCTTTGGATAGGAGAGTATCAAATCTTTCTGAAGGAATGTATAATTTTCTGACTAGTAAAAAGTAGTTCTACGGGGATATATATTGAATACCTACTTGCCGTGAAGGAGAAATCTAGCTGTTTCTCGAAGTACTCCTCCATGGAGTTAGGGATTGACGTCATTGATTTCCACCACTAGTTGCTATTTCAAATCTCTTTATCACGCAGCTTATTCTACCATTTCTCGTGAATATAACCTTCATCTGTCCAGAATGTGAATGTGAAAATTAAAAACTCAACAATTGAAACTCATATATTTCTAGGTAGAATTGCTACACAACAGTATCATCTCCATCGTAATCGTCATTCATATCCGAATTCAGTATTTACTAGTTTGACCTATATGAAAATGAACTGAAATGTATCAAATTGATAAGTGAAACTTACTCACGAATGACTAATTGCGTATGTATTTTGTAGTCGTAGAGAAAAACAGAATTCGTCAACATAAGCGACACTAAATTTCTCCTTGCCAGCAAGTGAGGGATAAATTACAAGAAATAAGAATTAATGAATTATTTCCCAATGCTCCGAGACTGTAATCAGTAATGATTGATACCAGAATATTGAAGATGTAATTACAAAACGCATTTCATAATACGTGATTTTATAAAAATGCTTGTAAATAGTAAAGAGGGTGAAATGTATTTGAATTTGCCAGGACAAATTATGGTTTGACTTCAGAACTTTCATTTGCTCAGACTTGGATAGTTCTGGTTCGACATGAATTGATATATATTGAGTAAAAAAAACAATTTGACATAAGAACAATGGAGGAAAAGCATGTGCGTAAATATTGGAGATAAATTATAAAACGCATACTATAATATATGAATTTATAAAAATCATTCTCTATTGATCTTGACAAGGCAAATAGGATCTTGATACTTCAATATGCCCCGATTTGGGATGCTCTGGTATCCAATACATATCCTTGTAGAACTACTTTTCACCCGTCAGAAAATTGTAACTTTTATTAGAAAGATTTGATACTTTTCAATCTAAAATACACTATGAAATTGACAATGTTCCGTTTTAGTTGGGTTTGACATAGAATTGCAGAACGCATCATAGAATTTGTGGGCTCATCAAAGTATTGGTGAAAATCTAAAATAGTAGAATGTATTTGAACTTATTAGGATGAATAGAAATTGATCTATATACTCTCACATGCTCTGATCGATATATACTTCCTTGAAACAATTTTTTGCTCGTTAGATAATGCACTTTGGGACCTTTAAAGTTATCAGGGTGATAGTAGTAAGAAAAATGAACGTATATATTGAACGAGATTAAGTGTACATTGCGAAATATTATTGTATAGCAGGATAATCATACTAATTAAATACTCGGTACTTTTTGCTGGATTCATTGCTTGGCTCCACATTCTGTCATACAAATATACCTATCATAGAGAACTGTACGAACTGTGCCTCGAAACACTCAAACGTATCACATCATCCTGGAGAATCATTTTATGGAGAATTTTCCAAGAGAAAGTGGAATCTGTTGTTTACATGACCAATACCTTCTATTTCAATGATGGGGGGGGGGGATTCTGATGAAACTTTTCTCAACTCTCTAATCGTAATTAATTGCAGTTTTTGCTGATTGTCACTGCAAAACTGTGGAACGGCGTTAGAACGAAGAATGACCGACATCGAGATGTTCATAATGGCTAGTCCCGTCCACTCGTTTGCCGCGCATACTAATCGACAGGGGCGCTGACGCAACCCCTGATAGTTGGAAAAAATTATCTTTTATGGGAAACAATAAATCATAAAAATACACAGTAACTACAGAAAAACTACGGAGTTTCCCGATGTATTTGACTCAAGAGCCCACCATTTGAATTTGTTCAATTTTTGAATAAAGATATTTGATTCAGATCATCCAATCGTTTATTTTTACTTACCATATTGTCCTCACAGGGCGTTCCATCACGTACTAATCCAAGACCTGGCGAGGTACCATCAATTTCCTCTGATGTTGCTCTAGAAAAATTCGGAGAATAAGTTCAAATCCTAAATCACGATTATCATGAGATTTATTGATATGGATGGTTAAGGGGGTAGCCTACCTAAATTTTAACATGGTCAAAAAAAAATCGTACGAGGCTGTAAATTTATTTTCTTATTCATTTTTTTACGGCGGATTCAATGACGTATCGACCAACCCGGAAAAAAATTTTTTTCACCGTAAAAAAATTTTTTCAATTTTTTCGAAATTACTTGGAATTTTTTTTCTCGGCTCCTAGAGGTCCAATCGCAAAACCGATACGTACGTTTGTGGACATTGTATTGAGGAACCCTCCAAAAAATTTTCAGCCCAAACCACTAAAAATAAGTCTCAATTATTCACCTCCTCCCGCATCACGTTTCCACCTTCATTTTGCAACGTCATAAAAACATCCATTTGATTCAGACTAAGTATTTAGCATACATGCGATGTGTGCGTGGGAGGATGTGTGTGTGTGTGTGTGTGTGTGTGTGTGTGTGTGTGTGTGTGTGTGTGTGTGTGTGTGTGTGTGTGTGTGTGTGTGTGTGTTTGTTGTGTGTGTTTTATGTGTGTTTGTGCATGCGTGTGTGTGTGTGTGTTTGTAAATCACAACAGTTCGGAGAATAGGCGCGCATTCACATACTTATACTTATACGTATTCTAATCTCATTCCTAAAATTCCTTGATTTCAAGACAACTTCGTATGCTCAAATGTTTGATTTGATGGATTGGAAGTTCAGTATACATTTAGACGTGAACTGTGCCACGCTGCTCTAGTAGTGTATCCTGAAAAATGGTTCGTACAAAAAAATCGATGCTAATGCAGAAACTAGTTGATCGAAGATGGGAAAAAAACAATCTAAAAAATCAAGTTGATAGATCTCGCATCGTAACAAAATATGAGATGTGTAATAATACTGATATCTTTTTTGATAATGAAGAAAATAATTGCGGAGAGTACATCTTTTTAGACATATCTCAATTATCTCTTCTGACAAATAATATGAAGTGTTCTACTTGCGATCAAGTTTCGTTGAATTTTGAGTTAGGCAATGGCAATGGATTTTTACGAAAAATTTCTTTGAAATGTGATTTTTGTGAGCGAACTGGTATTGATGGTGTGGAAATGTGTCGTTGATACATCAAAGTTGATTGAATGTAAGCATACGAAACGCCTACGTCCCGATATAAATATTCGTATGAGCCTCGCATCTAGTTATTCAGGAAAAGGATATGCAGGGCTCCAGAAGTTTTGTGCAATAATGAACATGCAGAATTATTCTAAGAAAACTCATGAAGAATATAAGAAGATCATTGGAAAAGCTATCAATGAGTCTACACAGTTGTTATTGAATGAATGTAGAGATATAACAAAAGAAGCCTATAAGAATCTTACTCCAGCTCATGATAAAAATACCCATTTGAAAAATTATGAGCAACTTGAAAAAAAACCGTCATACGAACAAAACGCTTCCGAAGCAAATTCAATTGAAATTTTCGATATCGCTGTTAGCTATGATGGTTCTTGGCCAACACGAGGACACAAATCTAAGCAGATGCTCTGGGTGAAGATTCTCCTGACTTCCAGTTTTGGTTTGAAGGACATAAAGATAAGTGCGATATCAATCATGGAGGGTCTTCGGGTGCAATGGAGATTACAGTCGCAGAAAAAATTTGGAAACGTTCAATAGACTATGGATTTCGATTGACAACCATGTTGTCTGACGGAGATTGTAAGACTTTCAACCACCTACAACAATTAAAAATTTATGGATCAAATTATGAACTTGTGAAGGAAGAATGCATCAATCACGTAGGGAAAAGGTATGAAATCTAAACATATAATCTTGGTGCAAAATTGCATGATCCATGTATTACTGCTTTTTTTATCTTCATTCCTAACTCATGTTTCTCTGCCTCTATGTTTCTTGCTACCCCTACCTCTTCCCAACTGATATTTTGATTATAGTTTTCCATCAACAAATTTCCTCTTTCTGAACGGTTTTATTTATAGAGTATATACAGGAATAACAAGCATTGTGAAGGATGAGAAAAGTCGTAAAGTCACGTTAGGAGGTGGAAAGTATGGTCAGTTGAAGGAGACGACTATAAAAAAGCTATCTCAATACTATAAGAAAGCTATTTATAGAAATAAAGGCAACGTTGAGGTACATTCAATTTTACTCATTATCTATACTTATAAGAGTATACTCATACTAACTTCCTAGCAGGAGATGAAAAACTCTATTATGGCATCAATTTATCATTCAGCATCTACTGATGAAAATCCTCAACACGATTACTGCCCGGAAGGAATATCATCTTGGTGTTTTTATAAGGCAGCTCTAGCTAATGAAAAAGTCCCAGGTACTCATAGATCTAACATCAACACTCCAATAAATGAACTATGTCTCCAAAAAATTCTACCTCTTTATGATAGATTGACTGATGAGTCATTACTTACTCGATGTGCTCGCTGTCTCACACAAAATGCTAATGAGAGTTTGCACAGTGCTATTTGGAATAAATGTCCTAAAGAAATATTTGCAGGTAAATCGAGAGTCGAAACTGCAGCTTCAATAGCAATATGCGAATTCAATGTTGGGTATGAGAAAACAGCATCGAAAATCATGAAGCAACTGGGTCTCCTTGGACATATAACGATCTCCAGTTTCAGACAATTTGATAAAAAAGCATCAATTCTTGGTAAGAGGAAAAGGGATGAAAATATCAAGAAAGCACGGATAGTGAAAAAAATGGCTGAGATGAAAAGAAACACTGCCATCTTACAAAAAAAGGTGTATCTTATGGTGCTGGAATGTTTTGACACGATTTATTCTATTGTTGCTTATTTTGTAAGAATTCTAAATGAATATATTCACAAATTGAGCATGAAAAAGAAATGCGTCCAATCCATCAAAGATGTGTGGTAGTTTCGTGTAGTAAATAATAACCCAAAAATTCACTGGAGCACACCCTCACACACACATACATACACACACACACACACACACACACACACACACACACACACACACACACACACACACACACACACACACACACACACACACACACACACACACACACACACACACACACACACACACACACACACATCCTCCACGCACACATCGCATGTATGCTAAATACTTAGTCTGAATCAAATGGATGTTTTTATGACGTTGCAAAATGAAGGTGGAAACGTGATGCGGGAGGAGGTGAATAATTGAGACTTATTTTTAGTGGTTTGGGCTGAAAATTTTTTGGAGGGTTCCTCAATACAATGTCCACAAACGTACGTATCGGTTTTGCGATTGGACCTCTAGGAGCCGAGAAAAAAAATTCCAAGTAATTTCGAAAAAATTGAAAAAATTTTTTTACGGTGAAAAAAATTTTTTTCCGGGTTGGTCGATACGTCATTGAATCCGCCGTAAAAAAATGAATAAGAAAATAAATTTACAGCCTCGTACGATTTTTTTTTGACCATGTTAAAATTTAGGTAGGCTACCCCCTTAACTATATATAGCGCAGTGAAATTAGGAGTTTGCAAGGAGTTTGTAACATTCGGAAGTGGAAATTACTGATGCAATCACGGTCCTCAGATGCGGATCACTCTGATTAATGAGGCTTTGTCGATTTCTCTGCGTGCAATGAACCCGTGCAGGCAATTCACAGACTAGAGAAGCCGTAGCCGCGATATATCTCTCAGAGTGACATGGAAAACTAAAAGCTCCACGAGTTACGTGGAGAGAGGAGAGATTTGGCATAGAGGCGAAATCGGGAGAAAGCAACAAGTACGCGAGACTTCGATTCAATACGAGAACTGAAGCTTCTTTGTCGAGGAAAAATAATGAAATGTACTATACGCCGCCGAGCCACTGCTCATTGACGACGTGATGTGCCTACGAGCGCCAAGGGTTGCCTAACCTTTAACGTCGAGCGATTGCTCGCTCGCAAAACAAATAATAACGTAACTTTGAGGTCGCTTAAACATGCCTCACTAAGTCAGCACCGGGTCGCTTGGATTCCGCCGATCGCTACAGCAACTTGAAAGGAGCGGGCTGTTATGCTCCTGAGAGGTCCGAGGATAACTTCCCGGACGGGTGCAGCTAAGTGGATATTGCGCAGGCTTTTAAAGTACGACCCACTTACTCATACCCACTTACACACACTCAAAGTTCTCACACACACTCATCATCGATGTGAATGACATATAATGCATAAAATATGATATCTTGAGAGACGTGGATGGTGCTAGTCATGTTTAACTGAGTGAAAAAAGCATGAGTAGGGAAATCCTGCTGGAACAACGCCATTCAGATCAATTCGAAACTATTAAATTTCGATCGATTTTAATTATATCCAATAATACCCATTGACGACTACAAAAGCTGTTTACCTCTGATTGATGAACGAGGATAACCCATCAATGGGTTTGAATCGTTTTGAATGAGTCACCCATCAGATTACCACCCATCCTTTTTATTCCTATGACGTTTGGGATTGCATTGTTCCGAATAATTTTCAATTTCTTTCTAACGTATCACCTCTGCTAAGACGGGAGGACTCATCATTACGTGTATGTTTTGCTCAATCAATTCCAATCATCACTGCAGTAGTAATTCTATTTTTCATGTGTACTTCCGATCTAATCGAGAACGATAAAGAATTCATGGATAAGGAATATTTACGACATATAGTCTTACTCAAGAACAGGCAAGAAAGAGCAAGGAAGATTGTGTGTAAATTGTCGATCTTTGAGACCCAATCAAGATCATAGATAATACAATTTAAGTACAAAACAATCGACGAAGTAACAATAAAATATTCTTCCTCACCAGTTTTGAATGAAAATATAATATTACGTTCGGCAGTGGAAGCGGCTGCTTATTAGTTTTACTTCTAGATAAAAGGTTCCATAACGACAATATTAATAAAGTTAAAAGAATATTATTGGAGAATGATTACCCACAGAAATTCATAGAATCATGTGTAAATGACCGACTTCGTTCAATTAGATTCTCTAAAAAGAAAAATAATTCAGATAAAAAAAGTCCTCTTTGTACTTTGGCAATACCTTTTCAAGATACATTCTACAATAAAGTATCCAGCTCCCTTAAAAAATTAAACATTAGAACAGTTCCTTTAGTCAATCATAATCTTACGAACATAATAAAATTAGGCAAAGATAAAACAGATATTTTAGATCAAACTGAGGTAGTTTATAAATTTAATTGCAACGACTGTTCGGCATGTTATATTGGCGAGACGAAGAGAAAATTGAAAGAAGAAAACGAATCACAGAACATCAAAAAATTACTGATAAACCACTTCCGGTCCCTTTGCATTTAATAGAAAATAGTACGCACACATTTGATTGGAATAACGTTAAAATTTTAGACCGCGAAGCGAATTATAAGAAACGACTTATTTCGGAAATGCTCCACATCAATACGTACCAACACACACTTAATGGGAAGGAAGACACACAACAACTCAGTCACACGTATAGGAAGCTTAGCAAGATTTTTCAAAACAAACACACCAATGTATCTGATGGTATATAAGACCACTGACGTTAGCTTTATAGACAATAGTTTGACAAAATCGAACGTAATATTATATTTCCATTCAAAACTGGTAAGAAAGAATATTTCATTGTTACTTCGTCGATTGTTTTGTACTTGAATTGTATTATTTATTACGTGTTCTCTTTTTTTTTTTTATTTTTGTGTAATAAATTTTTAGCCTGATGAGGCCAGTGAACTTAACTGGCGAAACGTCGCATAAAATAAATATGTGGTGGATTTTGTGAATTTTCCTTTTTCCGCTTCACTCTGGATTGGCCTTCAAAGATCGACAATTTACACACATTTGGGATTATGGAGGGTGCACAATCACGGAATGCGGTAGTGTTCCATGCGTCAAGCAGAAGACACCGCAACTATATAATGTTTGAGATCGCACGCTCGATTTTTACATTGGCATTAATTTAGTCAGAACAACTTTTTTTGGATGCGAAACAGGATCTAATGCTCATCTAGCATCCCAATTGGGAAGAATACGCTATTTTTTTTATTGTAGATATCGAAAGAACGTGCAAAATTAATTAGGTCGTATTTTTTTGTTTTTCGATCAAATCAAAATTCGAGCTTATATGAGGAGATGAAATTCGTGTTGTTAGTAACGATATGACGTCATTTGCATTTGAAGTATATCTATATCTACCGAAAACGCCGAATCTTTCAGCGGTCATATCTTTTAGAAAAATAACATTAAACAAAAATAAAAAAATACGACCTAATTATTTTTTGATTCTTTATGCATTTTACATGAAAAAACTAGGTGTTGTGAAAAATTCGTCAACCCTATTGAGCGATCGACAAAAAGAAATACTCATCAAAAACTCGTTCGCAATAAGGAGTTTGGAGTACCGTATCAAGCGATCTGCTCATTTTTTCTCTCGACCAGATTTTTGTTAGGATCATTTTTTTGTAGCAACATGAAGTTAGCCGCGGTAGCCTGATGAAGCAGCTACGTTCAGGCATAGTACGTAACACGTTTACATGCTCTTGCTTCCCGCGTAGATTTGAAACCATGGGATTGAAAGTAAACTGTAAATGTATCATAGTTAGAAAGAATATGGCAAAACTATTGACCGTGTCCCATAGATTCAACGAAAAGTAATGCAGATTTTTTCAAACTTACAGAAGATAAGACAAGACATATCAAAATTCATTCCATGTTTTTTTTATAATTGATTTTACACGGGCAAATAGTAGTTTAGGATGCTGATGTCGGCGTGTCGACTTAAGTTTTATTTGAATAAGCATATATCCTAATACCCGATAATATTCAAGTAGCTCGTGTCGCAGAAGGCAGAGTCCCTAGGGAGCGCTCCTCGTATTTTGACTTGGAAAAGCTGACCCTGGACCCGAACGATGTCCAGGTAGTCAGGGTACCCGATGACGGTGTTCCAAGGGTACGCTCCTGGAATATTCGCTTGAAGCAGCTGACCCTGGACCCGAACGATGTCCAGGTAGCCAGGGTAACCGATGACGGTTTCCAAGGGTGCGCTCCTGGTATTTTTGGTTGGAGAGCCTGACCCTGGACCCGAACGATGTCCAGGTAGTCAGGGTACCCGATGACGGTGTTCCAAGGGTGCGCTCCTGGTATTTTTGGTTGGAGAGCCTGACCCTGGACCCGAACGATGTCCAGGTAGTCAGGGTACCCGATGACAGTGTTCCAAGGGTGCGCTCCTGGTATTTTTGGTTGGAGTGCCTGACTCTAGACCCAAACGAAGTCCAGATAGTCAGGGTACCCGATGACGGTGTTCCAAGGGTGCGCTCCTGGTATTTTTGGTTGGAGTGCCTGACCCTGGACCAGAACGATGTCCAGGTAGTCAGGGTACCCGATGACGGTGTTCCAAGGGTGCGCTCCTGGAATTTTTGGTTGGAGTGCCTGACCCGGGACCCGAACTAAGTCCAGATAATCAGGGTACCCGATGACGGTGTTGCTAGGGTGCGCTCCTGGAATTTTCGCTTGAAGCAGCTGACCCTGGACCCCAACGAAGTCCAGGTAGTCAGGGTACCCGATGATGGTGTTACAATGGTGCGCTACTGGTATTTTTGGTTGGAGTACCTGACTCGAGACCCGAACGATGTCCAGGTAGCTAGGGTACCCGATGACAGTGTTCCAAGTAGTCGACTCTGGACCTTAATGATGTCCAGGTAGTCAAAGTAGTTAGCTTCCCCAAACAAAAATACCAGAAGCGCATCCTCAGGACACTGTCATCAGTGACCCTAGCCACCTGGACATTTTTGATTTTTGATGCACCTGGGATTAATTTTGATGTCGTGTCTTAAAATCAGATAATAGATTAATTATTCCTCTACTGATTACATATATTTATTTTGTGTATCGCTCATCCATATAAATATTCGCATTTTGGAAAAATGTCTATTTAATTTTATTACTGACGTTAATGCATATACATTTTATTGATTATTATTTTCATAATATATTATACTCCGCAAAAAGAATTGAAATCCTCAAAAAAATCTTTTTTAAAAAAGTAAAAATGTTGCGTCAAGCATGTGCAGAACTAGTTAATGTCTTATATTGCTTAAAAAAAATGAAATCCATAATAGACACATGAGTCAATTTATTTTTTCATCAGTATTCATTCTGATTAATTCCTCATATAGTTGGAGTATTACGTATTCTTATTACAGTTTAGGTACTATAGGAGACGTTGTCAACTTTAACTAACCAATTACAAAAAAAATTACCAGAATGCTCTTAGGTACCTCATCAATTATTTGAAGAACTAATAACGAACCAAATTGACGCCACTTGGTGGGATCGAATATCTTTGAATGCCTCATTAAACTGACATATAATATTCTTCATTACCTATTTATTCCATTACCTATTTATTCCTAGTTAAACGGTTTCACAACCTCTCCTCAATCGTTTGATTTATTTCAAATATATTTTTGTATCGTAATTGCAATGCAGTTAATCCCATAATTCAGATAGACTTTATATATTCTTCTATTATCAATACTTTCATTGTCTTTCAAAGAGACAAATATTAATAATCCAAACTATTGATCATATGTCTCAGTAAATTATAAATATTTCTATAATATTTCTATGATAATTTTCACATCCAGTGATTTAGTGAAATATTATTATCCTTAAGACGTTAAAAACGCCCACCAAGTGGCGTCAATTTGGTTCGTCATTAGTTCTTCAAATAATTGATGAGGTACCTAAGAGCATTCTGGTAAGTTTTTTCGTTATTGGTTAGTTAAAGTTGACAACGTCTCCTATAGTATCTAAACTGTAATAAGAATACGTAATACTCCAACTATATGAGGAATTAATCAGAATGAATACTGATGAAAAAATAAATTGACTCATGTGTCTATTATGGATTTCATTTTTTTTAAGCAATATAATATAAATATATATATTTTTTTTAAGCAATATAAGCAACATTTTTACTTTTTCTAAAAAAGGTTTTTTTGAGGAAATAATATTAGCAAGAAAGATTTTTCGTTTGGATAAGTAAATGAGTAATCGAATGGATAAATAAATAGATAAATACTATGTTCATTCTCACACATATTCATTATAATTAATAGGATTACATTCATTCCAAATTCCAGTTCTGGATGGGCCCAAGAGTGATAGGAAACGAATTAAATAATTAGACAATTTATATTTATAGATATCAATTGGGGGCGATAGGATTCAATCGAAACCCACTGGGAATTTGATTTTGAATGAGTTCAAGTCTGATAAAAATTAATAGAAATAATTCGATAGTTCATTCTTAAAAATATCTATTACAATCAATAGGATTCAATAAGATTCCATTAAAACCCATTCCAAATTCCGATTCCGAAATAATTCGATAATTCATTCTCATACATATCTATTTGGGATGATAGACTTCGATTGAAATTAGTAATGGGATTAGTTTCTGAATATGCTGAATGAAAAAGTATTCATAACGTTAAAATCGATTAGTATCTATTAGACTAATGCTAGCAAATGACCGATGATTATTCAAATAAATTTCAAATGATCGTTCGATGATCAAGAAATTTAATTAAGAACAATAGAAAAATTTTCTATTGATTTTAATCGGCAAGTTTCAGCAGGGAAGACATTGTCTTCTGCAAATAACGACAATCTGTGCCCTGCTAGGACATTCAATACCACGTTTTTACACGCTATGAAAAAACAGTCGAGGACAGGCTCGCTACAGTTTAACTGGAAGGCTATTTGTAAAGTAGAGAAATCACGCAGAGAAAAGCAGCTCTTGAAACGACAGAAAACGCCCACATGTCTATACCTGGATCAGGTTACAGATTGCCCGGAATTAGTTTATTCCAAAGTTATTTCAAACATGGATGTTTGAATCAATGTTTTTGAATGTATGTAACAACCGCCTTGCCATCGCGATCTAGAATTACAAATTTTGTGATGAGTGTTTGAGATATCTCCCTGGAAATGTAGGTTTTGATTACTACTTGAAGCGAAATTTGTCGTCTATGTGGGAGAACGTCCCATTTCAGGAATTTTCCTTGATGGACAGAAAATTTGAAAACTTACTCGATTTTTTTCAAATGTGGTATACACGGGTTTTTCGGGTCGCTGATCATGAATCTGGCCTTAGATTTTTTGAATGTTTGCATTCAACCCACTAACGCCGGAGCGCTCGAATTTTTAGACGACATTTCGACGCGATTATTTTGTATGTTATTGGCGTTGAAAAAATTTTGTTTTAACATACTTTGACGTAAAATTTGATGCTCTTTCAGAATCCGTTAACCAACTTTTGATTAGATCAATTTGCAAAAAGTTATGACTGATTTTTGTACAAAAAATACAAACATTTTCGGAAATTTTTTTTATCTCGATATTTTTTTAGAATGTTATCGCTAATAATTCATGCTCAAGGTATGCAGAAGGGTGCAGAGAAAAGTCGTTCTTTACGACTGTATTCATTGTTTTAGTAGCCCAATAGGTTGGGTTGGGGGGTATAGATATGGGTGAAAATGGAATCTGCATTAGTTCGAACGGACCTTGATCGGGCGGATTTGGCGATCGAAAAATCTTCGATCGAATGTACTGCAAGGGCAACACATATCCTTAGCATAAAATAACAATAGTGAATTATGAAAAATATTATTAGTTGGGAATATCATGAAATTACTAGTATAAGAATGCGTGCTAATATGCACCTGGATACGCGTGACGCGAGAATTGCTAAGAAAATTGTCAGAAAACTAGAATGCATATCCTACCATTAAAATAATCATAGATAAGATAGAAGCCGCTGCCAAGTGCCTTAGCAGTATGCTTTTTCAAAGAGGCTTCAACATCACTCACGAAATAAAACTTACGTGAATTTTTCTTCTCCTTAGCGACGGTTGCTAAAGAGCTAATTGGGAAAACTTTGTGTCCTTGGCCGTCGGGAAGGATGGGAACGGGTCATAAATTGATCATCTCCAACCTTCGTAACGGTTACTAGGGAGGTAAACAACGATTGCTACGGAGAAAATATAACAATTCAATGTCCTTGGCCATCGAGTGTGACTCAAAACTGATTTTCCAGCTTACGAAGCAACGGTTGCTAGGGATGTAAACAAATGGTTGCCAAGGATATCAACATCCGTTGCTATGAGAAATATCTCATCGATTCTCATCGATTCTCATTGACTCTCATAGCCCCAGTGAGCCCTTATGAGGATTTGTGAGAAAACACGTTAGAAACGGTTGCTAAGGAAATAACCAACGGATTTTGTTGAAAATTGAACTCGGCCGAGATTTTCCCGTGACTAACCTGTGTGCAAAATTTCAAGACGATTGGACTATTCCTGCAAAACTATCGTGGACGGAAAAAATGGGACGCACACACACACACACACACACACACACACACACACACACACACACACACACACACACACACATACAAACATACATACATACAGTGTAACATTGCATTTTGCAATGATACAAAGTTAGCATGCTTTGCTTAAGATTGGGGGGAAAATAGACCATGCGAGCGTTTCAGGTTGGTTCGAAAACGGATTCTCAGTTAGAGAATTCAACACGTTTCGTCTTGTTTTTTTTGATTCACGCGCGTCAAGCGGAGGCTGCCAACGGCGCTCAGCCGAGCCGAGCGTAGAGAAGGGAGAACACGGCGCCATGATGGCTACGGGAAAAAGGCGGTAGAAGCTACCTCAGCCAGGCAAAAACAAGAAGGATGTTGATGCGTTGGACTACGGGATCATGCACGGAAAATTCAAAGGGCTTTTTACAATGCATTGGGGATACAGATGCATTGCCAAGAAACCGGCGAGAAGAAACTGCGTAGTAGCGGCCGGGTAAGCGCGCGCGGATTGGTGCGGAGAGTGAGTAGCGGGCCAATGGGAGCGCGCGACAACAGGGCCCAATGCGAACGGCGGGCGAGTGCGGCACTTCTCTACCGAGCGTGCGAGCGAGCGGAAGCGCGCCCAAGGGAACATCGACGTGCGGAGCCCGGACGCGGCGAGTGCGCAACGACCGGATCTCGCGTCCAATATGGCGCGCTGCGGTTAGCGTGACGAGCGACCGGCTCGGACGAGTTGTCACCACGCGATCGGGTTTATCTTGGCGCGGTTTGACGTGATCGCGAGTTTATCTTGGCGCAGTTTGGCGTGTTCTCGGGTTGTCTTGGCGCGATTTAACTCATTGTCTCGCGGTATTCCTTGGCGCAGCCGACTTATGACCGATGTATCTTGAAAAGCGCATACGAATGAGGTATACCTTTGTGCGCATGAACTGAATCGCGGTTTATCTGTATGTAGCCAAACGGAACGCGGCATATCTCGTGGACGGCGTGTCTTGGGATGGACGAATCCCAAGCCGAGCGCGGCACGGAACAAAAGCGCGATCGAACTCAGCGTCGAATCGACCGGTACGCGCGTATCAATAGGCGTATCGCGAGTATGTCTTTCGGGATATCGATCAACATTAGAATAAATATGCGTCATTGAAATAATAATGTTTGGTGTAATTTAGAGAGCGAGCGGGTTGTGTGTGAAAACAGTGTGCGTGTGCGTATAAAGTTGGGCAGCACGTGGGTGAGTGCTGACTAGCGGTGTATCTGGGGAAATTCGGTGTGTCTCTGGTACGTTTTTGCGAGCGAGGAAATCGGGTCGCGAGGATCTTTCTCGACGACCGCGCGAGAGATACGGTTGGGATGCGTAAATTGAGTGAATGTGTGGTTCGGCGGTCTGACTGAGTGCGTGTGCTTGAAACGAACCGCGATCGGGTAACCGTGTTTGTCGCATAATTTTAGAGAGCCAGACTCCAGGCTCACGGGGGGGCCTGCCAAGCTGATAATGGTCGCTGTGGGCGTAGGACTTTCTACGAGTTGAACATGGCCGCTGTAGAAATTAGGGACGCGTGCTGAACATGGTCGCCGCGGGTTCTCGGAACGAGCGAGGCAGCGGGCTGCGCGCGAGTTTCTTTAGTTAGACGGAGCAGGTTTGGATTATCTTCGCGTGCGAATTTGTATGGTGTGAATGCGAGTGTGTTATCTTTGCTTCTTTTGTAGCAGGGTTGTCTTTCTAGTAGTTTCAATAAAGTTCCTAATCATTCACAGTATAAATAGTCGTGTTGAGTCATTTGCGCACGTTTTCTCCAACTCCCCATTTTCAGTGATTGTAAAGTGAAGGGCTGGAGCTCAAACCCACGGCCCCCCTCTCTCCAAAGTTCCTGAGTAGCTGAGCAGCCGGCAACATCGTCGAGGACGAGGTGAGAAAAGGAGAGTCATCTCCGATACCCGCGGGTATCTGACGCTCTCACCTGCGCTCCGAGAAGCGAGAGTTTTTGATAACCAAGCAAAGGTTAAAAAATTACAAAACCCACCTTCCAGTTTACTTTGCTTTGCAAAATTCCTTTTCCCCATTTTTTTCCCATAGTTAGATCAAATTGAAATTTTCTTTCGTTCTCCGTCAAGAAAAATTCAGGCTATGAGTGAATGTTCGTATGAGTGAGAGTTTTCATAAACAGCAACGGCTCAAGGGTATTTATAAGTCAATATCAAAACAAATCTAGAAGGTTAAGTCCTGTAGAAATAGTCACGTTCGTCGTCGAAAAGTAAACATTAAGCACTAGAATTAAGAAAGTCGAAGTATAATACAGAGAATAAACACAACGCATGTAAATAATACGATCGAGTTCTGAGCACGTGTTTTGATAAATATCCGTCGAATTCACATTCGAAACAAAATTTTTGAGATAATACAATACGAACATGGAGAATTCAGTCAAAACAAAATTTTCTTTAGATAGATTGATTCAAGACGCGAAAAATCGTAAACCTCTGTATTATGCTGATGATTTTGTTCCATACATTAGTTCTAATATTAAAACGCACGCTGGCAGGCTCGAAAGCGAGAAGTCACAATTGAAACAAAACTATTCAGGGTATTAATAATTTAATACTTAAAATCTATTTTTATTTCCTTTTTCCTTTTTTGGCTTTAATTTACGTAATGGAATCGTATGAAGCTACGAAGTGATAAATAATCACTCAGTCTCGTAGGTGGCAACTCCCCGAGTTTAAACTTAAGCGTAGACTAAGATTTTCTTTTTCCACTTTTCTTATTTCTTTTCACACATATTCACTATATATACTATACTTGCGTTTCATAACACATGATAAAAATTTTTTTTTGTGCTCATTAATAACACTAAGGTGAGTTCAATACAGGAGCGAAATTCATGATCCACGAGATCTAGACTTGTTTGACAGAACAAGCAGGGGGAATTGACTTTTTTTCTATTTCTTGATGTTCAAAAATTTTTCCTAAAAAAGTTCAATTTTAACTCAAGAGATTTCCCAAGTACCCATCAAAATATCTTTTTTTTTGGTATATCTATATTAATAGTCAACTATAAATAACGTAACTGGTCCCAGGATTATCTGTTCGTACTGAACAAAATATAACTTTTTCCCTCGAGTGTTTGAACACACATACACGTTTAAAATATCGTGTGTATATGTATTTTTTTTTATTTATTTATTTATTTATAGACGCTTTTGAGCAAACTAGTGCTATTCA
This sequence comes from Aphelinus atriplicis, assembly GCA_020882685.1. NCBI lineage: Eukaryota > Metazoa > Arthropoda > Insecta > Hymenoptera > Aphelinidae > Aphelinus > Aphelinus atriplicis. Next base: position 59,632,005 of record CM037073.1, on the reverse strand, counting down.
GCGTCTAATATCGTATATATTACGATATTCAAACAAAATTTTTCTTCCTCTTCCGTAAAAAAAAAGTGTCATTTATATTTCAATTATGGCAAGCGAAGCGTCAATAAACGATTGGATTATCCAATTAACGCGGAACGAGTTACTATTGGAATTAGAAAATTGAAGAATGAATACAGACGGTACCGCGCATGAATTATGCGAACGATTAGCAGATGTGGTATATGTTGAAAGAGGAATTGACGATCCAATTGACTCAGCACCAAATCGCGGGCGCAGATCAACAATAATCGCGTCGGGCCCTATCGATGAAAACGCACACGCGGACTCACCGAATGATCAAATATCAGACCCTCCGCCAACCTACTCGGCGACAACGCAATTTTCATCACCGATAAGACAAATCGCGGAAAATCACTCGGAAGCAGGCGCAATACGAACACGTGGTTCTGCCAGTCCCGTCGGGCAGAGAGATCGCGAACAAGCTTGCGAGGCAAGAGATAACACGGGAAATCGAGCACGTTTCGACCTAGACTTTCTCGCGAATTATAACCTAGATATACAGGATAATCGCCATGCAAATCATGTAACATCAGAAAATCCGCGTAGAACAATACCACTCACAAATTCGGCGAGAAACATAGTTCAAACGTTGGGCGCGATAAGCAGAAATGTTAATAGGAATATCGAACGATCAATGAGTCTCGGCGCGAGTAACGTGCATTATATTCAACCGAACGGTCGTTTACTGGAGGATGAACGGAATATCGGTAACATGCGACAAAACAACTACAATGAGCGTCCAAATTTGGGATATCACGAAAATCGCACAGTAGAAGAAGATGGTTTACCTGCGCAAAATTTTCATCGCGCGAGACAAGCAAATGAATTCGGAGATCGTAATCGGCAAACTAGCCCTTACACGGCATAAGAATTTATTCGGAAATGGAATTTACAGTTTGGGGGATCGGAAAAGGAAGACAGCGAGGAATTCCTTACGTAATTACGCGAAGGGCGCGCGTTAATGAATATTCAAGATGATATACTATTTTCAGTCATCCCTTTCTTTTTGAACGGTGTAGCGTTGCATTGGTTCAGAAATAATGCGCGAAATTGGAGAAATTTCAATGTTTTTGAAGCTGCGTGGAGATCACGAATCTCAGATCCAGATTTTCAATATGCTTTAATCAACGAGGCGCGTCGTCGAACACAAGGGGAGCGTGAACCAGTTGCGGATTATCTCACGTGCTTAAGTTCCATGTTCAATAGCATGCATCCACCGATGGATGAAGACCATCAAGTCGATTTAGCTATTCGAAATATGATTCCTTGATTGCAAATTCGTTTGGATAGAAGCGAGATAGATTCGATGAGACACTTAGAAATAGTCGTCGTAGCGAAAGAAAAAGGGTTACGCGTAACGCGCGATTACAGACCACCACTAAGCGCAGACGAATCTCTTTTACCATATCTGTCAGAGAGCCGGCAGCGTTATGTAGACTTATGTAGACGATATCATAATAGTAAAAGCTACATTCGAAGAACATTTATTTTGGCTTAAAAAAGTATTTACACGGTTGATTGAAGCGAATCTTGCGTCGAACCGAGAAAAAAGCGAATTCTGCAAAAACGAAGCGCCATATCTAGGCTTTGTTATTAATCATAAAGGCTTACAAATTGACCCGAAAAAAATCGAACCAATAAAAGAATATCCGGTCCCTAAAACTTTACGTCAAATTAGAAGATTTTACGGTATGACATCATGGTACAGAAAATTTGTTCCAAATTTCGCGGACCTAATCGCACCAATCTTGGATTTGCAAAAGAAAAACTACAAATGGCGGTGGGACAACGAACAACAAAAAGCGTTCGATCAAATAAAAGAATGTCTAATGAGTGCACCAATTTTGAGACCACCGAATTTTGAATTATTATTGACAATACAATGCGATGCAAGTCTAGTCGGACTAGGCGCAGTACTGACACAGGATTTTAAAGACGGTGAACACGTGATTGCGTACGCGAGTTGTAAATTATCGGATGCGGAGCGTAACTATACCACAACAGAGTTGGAATGTCTTGCAGTACTTTGGTCATTGGATCATTTTCGTAATTATGTAGAAGGCACGCGTGTTAGAATAATCAGGGATCATAGCAGCTTACGTTGGTTAAATGATTTAAAAAAGCCGACTGGTCGTTTAGCTCGTTGGGCTATGGCATTAGCCGCGTTTGACATAGAAATAATCCATCGAAAAGGAGCAATGCACCACGTACCAGAAGCATTATCGCGTATGTATGAAGATTCCGACGAACTCGTAAATTCTTTAAAAGAAGAAGAAGACTGGTACGCTAAACGTATATATCAAGTACAATCCACACCCTTAAAATTCAAAAATTGGCATGTTGAAAATAATAGATTATACTATCACAGAACCGACGAATTTGAAGACGCCGTAGATCCGGGTAACAATTGGAAAATCGTACCGACGGATGATGAAAAAATGAGAATTTTATTCGACGCGCACGATAACCCGCTAAGCGCACACGCGGGTGTAGATAAAACATACGCACGCATTTCGCAGGAGTATTTTTGGCCAGGACTTTCGCGAGACGTTACCAGTTATGTAAGAACATGCAAAGTTTGTCAGAAGAATGAACCGTCACAATTACCTCCGGCAGGTCTCTTGGGAAGTAGGACTGTCGAACATCCATGGTGCGTTATAGCAGCCGATATCATGGGACCTTTGCCAAAAAGTAAGAACGGAATGGAATATCTTTTAGTCGTGCAGGATTTATTTTCAAAATGGATTGAGATTGAAGCATTGAGAAAAGTGACCGGAAAAACAATACGTGAAGCGTTCATCGATCTCGTTATTACGCGATGGGGAACACCGATTGTACTGGTCAACGATAACGGGACCGAATTTGTTAATAAACTCATGTCCAAATTCGCAGAAGAACATAAAATACATCAATCGACAACACCTCCATACCACCTCCAGGAAAACCCTGTTGAACGAGTTAACCGCGTTCTTAAAACAATGATTAGAGCATACGTAGATCAAGATCATAGAGAATGGGATAAATACATTAACGACTCTCGTTTTGCCTTTAACACTTCAAAACATTCTTCCTTACAAGCAACCCCAGCTTTTTTTAATTTTGGTAGAGAACCAATATCTCTAGGCTCGTTAGCCCGAGAACTTTCAAGCCACGAGAACATCGAAGAAGGCGATTTATCGTGTTGGAAATTAAGATTAAATAGATTAAAAGCTATTAGAGATTGGATCGTACTCAATATGGGAAAAGAATCATGATAGACAAGCGGCCTATTATAATGAACATCACAGAAATTTGACATATCAGAAAGGGGATAAAGTATTGATGAGAAATCGTGTTCTGTCAGACAAGTCGAAAAATTTTTCGGCAAAACTGGTCCATCCTTTCAAAGGCCCATATATAATTTCAAAAGTCATTTCGCCCCTTGTATACGAGCTCACCAATGAAACGGGTGAATCCTACCCAAAAATACATGTGAATGATTTAAAACCCTACAATGACCGTATTTCATTTTCCACTTAACAGGAAAATATTGATAGTTCGTCGGTGCGGCAGGAATATCTCGAATCTTCGTAGTAATCATCGTATTAAACATCAATTCACCGAAGATTTCACCTCAAAGAAGAAGAGAAAATACACATTCTTTTTTCTTTTTTTTTTGGAAATCAATAGCTCGAAACAAACTAAATAACGGCCTATTTTACATTTTTTTTTTGTCTCACCATAAAAACAAAAATAGTTTTGGTAACAGTCAATCATAGCGGAATTCCCCTCACAATTTTCTTTTGTTCCTGTCTTCTCTTTTCCTTACCTTGGTTTGTCGTTTATATTGGATTATCTTCCCACACACCTGTTACACGTAAACATGTCGGACTGGGAACTGTGTGAAGTTGACTTACTGAAGAGTGACGACGAAAAACAAACAGACGAACAGATGAACACATCCTCATCTGACTTGTCTCGCTTAGCGGAGGAAGCGCTAACAGCGACTTTGGCATTGGAAAATACTGCGGCATCACCAGTGCCATCGGGCACAAACAAGTCCGACTCTGAAGATGACATCGAAGTCCTGAGCATCCCTGGACCAGATCAGGAACCACTTGTGGAACTGCGCATACTGGATGCGGATTTTGTGATACTCGACCCGGAGGAGCCGATGGATACGTCAACTTCCTCATCTTTCGTCGAGGTTACAAAAGAGCCAGGCGTCTCTTTTTTGACGGGAGGGGAGAGTTCCGAGGTCAAGGAGGAGTCCGACCTCGTTTAATCGGGGCAAGATCAAACGGCCTGGAAGATTGAAAGCTTGTCGAGGGATTTGGAAGAGTATAGCCAAATAATCCCAGAAGGCGAAAAGGGATGTATCATGATCGACATGTAACTACTGCAAGGACCACTCGACACGGCCAAGATAGCCAGTCAAAGAGTCACACTAAAAGCCGAAACCAGCACGCAGACCCTGGACACCGAAAGATCAGACCAGAAAACACAAACCGTCACCGCGGAAAGGCAAGAAGTTGACGTCCAGAGCGAGAGAAGCAACGTAGATATCGCTACCGACACAGCGGATTTGCAAAACCAGAACACGGGAGAGATACAGCAACAACCGTGGGCCCCTATGACGGTGAGCGAACGACCTCGATCGCCGAGTTTCACCAGCGACTCCGGCACTTCGACAGGCCAAGGGTCGACGAACACGGACGAGCGGTCAGACTCGCATTCCAGGCGTATACCACGAGGGCCTTTGCTACCCAAACTGCCAGGCTGCTGGAATTGTGGAGGAAGTACCCACAGTTACCCGTAATGCCCAGAGCCTAAGACCCTATTCTGCAAGAGATGTGGCAACGTGTACGCGTTCGAGTGCCCAAAGTGTGCGCCAGGATGGAAGGCCGAAGGACTATGGCTGAAATGCGAAAAGACACGAAAAACTTTGGACTAAGATGTGACCTTCGTCAGCGAGTAAGACATTTGACGATCGGGATGAAGGGTCCATATAATCTAGTAATCGCAACTCGCGTGATCGACGCGCGATCGACGAGGGCACGCGCCGCAGCCCTTTGAGGGGTAAGCGTCGCAAAGGAGAGAGAGAGAGAGAGAGAGAGCACATAGAGAGGGGCGGACCGCCCGTTTCGCGGCAAGCAAGTCGCGCGAGGACAGGAAGGACGCTCACTCTCGCGCTGACCCTCGTGCTAATTAGCACGTGCCGTGCCGACCAGTTCATCCGCGCCGCGACGTGAATGATCGAACTTGTGCGTGTGTGTGTGAGTGTTCCCACACCAACCCGATGACACTCCAAGCGCTACACCCGGGCGCGTGGGGCAACATAATCCCCGCCCCACGGAAGATGTAGAAAATTAATCAAACAATTAATGGTAACCTTAGCTAAAAAGAATGTTGAGAAGAATTTTGCGAGACGTAAAAAGGGCAAAAGATTTTCCAAAGTTCAAATACGTGTTGGTGATCTAGTTCTTCTGCGAGTAAAGCACTTATCAAATGCAATAGATAAAGTAACAGATAAATGTTTCCACCTTCATGAAAGTCCATATAAGATCTCTCAATATTTGAATAATAATGCATACATTCTAGTAGATCATCAAAAGAATAATAAATTGGTTGGTACTTATAACTGGATAAACTTACGGAAATATTATGAATAATATGTGTAAAACGAATCAAGCATGTAATAATCTGATTCAAATATACATCATGAGAAGATTTTTGTACAAATGAATGAATGAGAGAATACAAGTATGTGTGGGGTGTCTAGTCTTAAATAAATGTACATCGGTTGGTAGGTGGCCACTGTTGATCGGCGTACTTTGTGAATAGTCTAAATATTTCAGTTTTATGTAGTGAATTTATATAGATAACCAGCGTTTTGACATTATTTTAAACGAACAAAGTATAGGGATAAGTATTTATGTGATGTTGATAAGAAAATATAAAATGAATGATAAATCTGCGCAAAGATATTATTGAATACCGGTGATTTATATTTATATTTTTGAAATTTATGTAAATTATGTATTTGGATAGCAAGATATTACCGTTTTTGAAAAATATGCGTGAATTCACTATTTCCATTAATGCGAAAACGATCTTGATTATTTGATTTTTGCCAATGTATTGACACAAGTATGGAAAAAAGCAGGATGTATGTGACGAATTAATTGAAGATTGTGTACGCGAATAGGGTTTTCGCGAACGTTCTATCGCGTAATCCGACGGAAAGTTTTCGGCGGTATGAAGCCGCTTAATCCGAGGACATAAATCGGTGTGAACGTAGTCAACGATAAAGTCACCGGCGTTGTGCGACACAGCCCAGTTTTGAACGCTATTGCGTTGAACAATATACCATATAGATTGAATATGACTATCATCATCAATACATATAGAAAAAGAACTGATTCAAAACGATGAGAGCCGAAAAGTTATCATTGAGTTCCAAGGGACAACCTATGAAACTTGATTCTTTCCGAAGTTCAAGCGAAAGAGCTTGAACGACTCGACCGAAATGAAAGAGCGTTCGACGCATAAATCGATGAGAACTCAAATTTCTAGTTTATTTTCCGACGTACAGTCACTGCCTGAATTTGCGGTAGCAGTATAAGCCACATTGTCCGAGGTCAATCTCCCACTCGAGGGATAATTGGAATTGCGAGTTTTGGAATTATGATCGAACGACGATGCGTTCGACTTGGGCTGCGAAGCGAGATGAGCCGCTGAAGTATCGAGTGCATATATCCGATTTTCAATAAACCTATGCAAGTCTCGGTAGGCGGAATAACCTTCATGGGCAAGCTGGCTCATTTCCCATGATTCCCGAGTCCCGGATCTAGCTTAATTAATTCCCTCTCAACTAAATATGAAATTATGGAAAAATTTGAAAGAATTCTAAATAATAAGTATTTATGAGTAGATTATAGTATGCTCGCAAAAATGGTATGTCGCCATCGACTTAAGATCGTGGAATTGAAAAAAAATGAGTTTCGATGGAATTAACAATTGTTCAGGTGCAGATCGTGACTTAGTTACAATTTATTTTTCTTTCTCAAACATCCACAAGTGATTAAAACGATAGGATTGGGAGAATTTTGAAAAATAATGAGGCACCCCCAGTAAGGCCCCGCATAGGTACGACACCTAACGCTGAAGCCACCTTAAGCTGAGTGACTGATTTTTCCGTGATCGGTTTCAAGTTTATCAACGACAGCATGTGAGCGGTGAGCCTGCGCTTGGGATTGTCATAACATGTCCCAATTTTGTCGCTTGGGAGGAAGAACGTTCCATCTCAAAAACTTTCTATAAGAAGTTCCATCTCAGATTCACTTCTATAAAAAGTGCCATCTCAGATTTAACTTTTATAAAAAGTGCCATTTCAGATTTACTTCTATAAAAAAGTGCCATTCCAGATTTACTTCCATGAAAAGTGTCATTTCAAGAGAAATTTCATCCCTCGAAGTAATTCCGACTTCGGGGATGATGTGGTATGTATGTGTCTGTATGTGCATGAGTGTATGTGTGTATGCACGTCTGAATATGACAACTTGATCCACGTCGAGACATTATACTCTAGAAGTGAACTATCACATATTCTTTTCATGGATGGATTTTGATGAAAATCGGTAACTATAGGTTTTTAGGTCACTGATTACGAATCCGGCCTCAGATTTTGAAAATTCGGATTAAAGCCTCTAAGATTGTCGAACGAAAATTTGAGAAGATACTGGATTTTAATGAAAATTGGTATCTATGGGTTTTCGAGGTCGCTGATTACGAATCCAGCCTCAGATTCTAGAAGTTCAATACAAATCATTCAACAAAATACACTGGGTCTTGATGAAAATTGATTATCTGTGGGTTTCTCGGGTCGCTGATTACGAATCTACCTTAGATTGGTTTAATCGGTGCATTTAACAGTGGTTCAACATCGTTACGTTGAACACTGTACCATATAGATTGTATATGACTATTATCTAAACATACAGAAAATTAATTGTATTAAAAATTCATATATTTATCCTGGCGAGTTCAAATAAATTTCACCCTTCTTGCTTATCACAATTATTTCTATAAATTCACGTATCATAAGAAGATGTGTTTTGCATTTTATTCTTAATATTTAGGCATTCATTTATTCTTCATTGTTCTTAGGTCTAAATGTATTTTTTAATATACATAAATTCATTATATACCAGAACTACCGAAAGCTGAGCATATGAAAGTGGAAAAATCAATTCATATTTGTCCTGGCAAGTTCACATTGATTCGCATCAGGTGGCGCGTCAGCGCCACCGACGACAAGTATGCGCAGCAAGCGAGGGGACGCGACAAGCCATTATATACAGCTCGTTTGCAGTTTAACCTTGCACCTGGAAATATTTTTCTTTAAACCTCTGTCCTGCAGTTTTGCAATGGTTACCAGCAAAAACTGCATTCAGTTGCGTTTAATTACGTCAGGAGAGATTTACGAAAATTGACCTGGTTATTTGGGTATAGGAGGTATAAGTCGACGAGCAGACGACAGACACTCTGAACCTCTCGCAAAATCTCGCACAGAAAATTTTTCCCACCACTGACGTATATTACGTGAGAGCGGTTCGAGGCCTATTGCAAGCGTGGTTCTCAGCGTAACGTAAACGTGTATTACGTCCAGCCTCGTATCCTCGTGATGAAGAGATATATATATATAGATATATTATACAGTTATAGTAGTATCGTCGTAGTAAACAGCTGGTATAGGCGAACATATACGCAAATACCATATACCCATGATCAGATCATACCAGTGCCACGGTAATAGCCTTAGCAAGAATATGTATTATAGAAGTATCGTCTCTCTTGAATATCGATTCTATTTTGAAATTGCCAAACTTCGGTTTGACCAATTAATTGTTTTTATCAGTTTTTTAAACATTTTATTCTATGTTCATATATAATTAAATGATCTTAAGAACATTCTTCTCTTAATAGTGCAATAATAAGTAAGTTCTCTTAATAAGTAAGATTTGATTCAAATACCAATTAGCTTTATATATAAGACTATGAGCTCATTTTCGAGTAACCGACCAAGTATCATGGCGCGCCTGTAGATGGCGAGGCGTTGAGTCGCGCGTGTACAAGGTATAGCGCGGCACTCTCGCAAGAGAGTTAGCGTTCAACCGTCTATAAGAGGGAGCTTGGACATGAGGCAACTAGCACCTTCGCGGTCAATCCTGTAGTCTCCAATATGGTCATTCCTATTGGAGTATACTTTTTTGAACAATATGCCATGATACAGATAGTAATATTGGCCGGTAAAATAGAAAATAAGACAGACTCAAATCGCACGTCCGAACCAGTCTGCCAAATAGCATGACATGGACCCAGGGAAAATATAAAGTTGTATTTGTGAAATATATTGTAACAATTGTCAAGCCATGCGTTCGCTTCCTACAATAACCCTGATATCTCCACAGGGTTAAGATCCAAATTGGAATTCTATGTCTAATGATATGATTTTAATGTGTGCACTTCAGATTGGATAGTACTGGGGAACCCTTTCCAATAGGTCCAGCTTTCTGACGAAGGTTGAAATATATGTGATCTTGAAAGGAATGAATATAAATGCATTTCTGTACTTCAACCTTTAGACTGCTGGAGAATCAATATATTGACGCACCTCATGATTCTACACTTTGATCAATCATTGATATGAGGTACTTAAAATACCAGTTTTCTGAGGGCGATATGCTCTTCCAAATCCCGGCAGTTTAAAGGTTAACATGCCCCAATGCAGGTAGCTCTGGTATCCAATACATACCTCCCATACAATCATTCTTTGATCGTAAACTAGTTATACCTTTCTTTAGAAAGGTTCACTACTCTTCCATCTGGAATATATTGTTATGATAACCAACTACAGAATGGATATTTTTAAATGTACACTTAATTCTTGTAGCTGTTATCAAATTTCAATCCAGAAAAATTTCTTTAGAAGTACTCAAATCATAAATTTACGCCAAGTAATTAACTCAGAGGTATAGAACAAAAATTATATAAATGGTTTAAATAAGATGGAATACACTATAAGCAGATTTCTTTTTCATGATTAAAAATTTACCTTTGAAATAGGTCCACGTTGCCGACTAGTATGTTCCGTATTCTGCGGTTCGTTGTTGAATGAATGCCTAAGTGACTAAAATTTTTAGAGTGGGTAAAAATTGCAAGATGTCTTTTCAATCTTTTTCTATTTCAATGCATCTAAGATAATAATTACAGAATATGAAGCCTTCTTTCTGCTTCATGTTTCTCTGTTACGGATTTCAAACTGATTAATTTCATACAAAGTAATATCAAGTATCAAGTATAGTTATATAATTCATAAATACGCATTTATGAATATGATATACGCATATTCACAAATGCGAAATCAAATATATGTAAGATCATATTATTCAAATCTAATATGTTATTTTGAATAGGGTTGACAAATTCAAGTTATGAACTTCTTCATCTCTGATTTGCAACAACATTCATTGAGATATCAATATTCCTTTGATATTATTTTGATGTAGTCTCATGAAAAAACAATGATATCTATCGAAACTTGCGCAAACAGTAATGATTTGAGCGAGAAAACGTATACAGATTTTTTATACATTTTGTAAGTTTACATATACAAAATAGCATCTTCTGGATAGAGTGTTAACTTTTGTTTGTATGTAAAGTGAAAATAAAGAACAAATACACTGCCCATCGAGAATCTGTGAAAAACGGGCCCGTGGCAAGTATGTATTTGTTAAGGTAGTTCATGCCAAACTGCGTTTTCTTACAATTGTCTTGAAATTTTAGCCACTCATTCATAACAATATTTTACACCAGCTCTCAAAATTTGAGCGAGCTCAGCCATGCCAATCATGAAATATTGAATATCAAATTTTCCCTTTTTAACACGTGAAGTCCTATACCGAGCCTCTCAGGGGATGCTCAAAAAGACGTTTCCATCGATATCTCGAAAATGCTTCTTTAAATGTTGACAAAAAAACAGTATGTTATAGAGGACATAGTAACGAAAACTTCCCTCGCTTAGTGTAGCATGTTAAACCGTACCGTTTCTGAGTTATTTTAATGCAAAGTTGATGATTTCACGTCGCGAACGCGTGAGCGCAGCGAGAGCAAGTGAGACAGAGCATGGGCGAGCTTGTGTTCGCCCGTGCGTGTGCCGTGTACATGTACCGTGCGTGTGTGCGTGAGCTTTATATGGCACGAACTACCTTAATTCCATTGACTGAAAAAAATGAGACAAAGAAGTGAAATAAAATAAATACATTTCAATTGAAGAATGAATCGAATATCATGATGTACAATTGTAACATTCAAACATTAAGAATTGTAATGTAAAAATTCCATTCATGTAGTTATCATTGGGATTTGAGATTCTAGTAGAATAACGTCAGTTGTACTATGAGAAAGATAATTTCGATTATCGAGTATTTTATTTGATTTCAAATTATTATGAATTCAATACTGAAACCTTACAAAGTGGTACTACTTGACATAGAATAGTGATTTTAGTACTTTCTATTCCAACATTGGTAGATGTATTTAAAATGTATGTAACTACTTGACATGGATTTTTGATTTCAGTATATTCTATCGGAACATGGATGAATTGATCTGGAGTGCATTGATATTTGATAACAGGTCATGCAACAATTGCTTTAAGGTATACTTTGAAAAAATATTAGTTCTGTATAAGGCTAATCACATTAGTTGGATACTTGTCAGTTGATGCTAGATTTCGCTACTTTCTCATGTCATCATTGAAAAAATGAACTGGAATATATAACGATAGTGTTTTGGTAAATATGTTTATTGAAGTGATGGATCTGTATTTCCAAAAAATATATTAGATTTGAATCATATTCATCAATCTTACATGCATTTGGATGGACTGAGATTAAACAGACATTTCCAAATTTTTTTTTGCATGGAAAAATTTAGTCTCCTAAGAATTTATTCAATACTATCTTATATGCATTTGAATGGACTGAAATTGAAGACATTTTCAAAATTCTTTCTATTTAAAGAAATTGAGTAGAATTAAAGTTTACCCGACTACAAACCAAAGGATACGGAACATACTTGTCTTCCACGTATACCTTTTTCAAAGGTTCATTTTTTACTATGGAAAAGAAAACTTGCTCGAGGAGTATTTTAGTTGATTTCAACCATTGTCACGGGCGGACAATTACATTGCCAGGCCCTGTGATATCTCTCTCTATAATATTATATTATCTGTAAATATAAGTTATGTTCCAGCGTCCAGCGAGAGAGCCAGCGCTGCCGACAACGTAAGAGAGAGAGAGAGACCGCGTCGCGAACGAGATTCAATCCGCGCGCCGCGTGACGTCAGCCGGAGACGGCCGAAGCGAGCTCGGCCGGCCGACCGCGCGGCGGAAGTATTTAGTTTATTGCCGGTCCTCGCGCGCGATACCACGAGCCCTCGAGACCACGAGACCGCCCGGGCTATCGCGACCCCGAGGACACCAGCGGACATTCCCACGTCATCCCCTTCGCTAGCGCACGCCAAGGCCGACCCGAGGACGAGCCGAGTACAGCGCCGGAGCACGTCGCCGAGTAAGTGCCGCACGATCGACATCTCTCTCTCTCCCGGCCAACACGTGTTCACGCTCTCTCTCGCTCCGGCCCGCGAGACGCGACCCGAGGCTCGACGCCTCTGTGTAGTATCTTCCCCACTAGATTAAGTAATAAACGTTGTGTTCGTCAGAACCACTGTGTTTATTCTTTGCTGCCACGCTATTCCTGCAAAGATCCCATTCCCGCGCACACGAGTTTCACCACCTCGTGTGCGCATTTGTCCTCATGCTCCAGGCCCTAAGGCCTTTACTGTATTAATTATTAGTAATAAATACGGCGGTGATAACTGGCGCCCAGCAATCGTGGTGCTGGAATAGTGTGGCAAAGTAATTGGTAAAATTCCCAAGCGAGAAGCGCAACAGGTGAATTCGTTTCCCCCCAAAATTCGGCGGCCATCTTTTACTCCTCGCCTCGTGCTAACCGGCAGCGCATGGCGCTGAGGCAATTTACCGCGAGAGGATACGAGCGAGAAATTCGCTGGAGAATCGTTGAAGCGGAATAACCTCTGACAGGAAGAGGCGACAACGAATAATCATAGCGCCGAGTAATATCGCAATATTAACAGCGAGCGAGATACATACATACACATATACATATCTCTGTAACCATATCCCCCCCGCTCAACCGCGAGTCCGCGCCGACCATGAGGCGAGCATATATGCGCGCCGTCCCAAAAACATCGACCGCCGAAGCGAAGCGGTGCGCATACGCCCCAGCCTAAATACATCGAGCGGACTAGCGAGCGAGCAGACCTTATGCGAACAGACCATATGTGACCATATGTGCTGACGAGTGACCTACATATGGGAATATAGGTCAGCTAATACTCAAGCGAGGGCAGGCATGAACTCATGCAGTTTCGAAGTGAATTTAAACACCCCTTCGGAATATAATAATTTTCTTTTTCGTCTTTTCAAATAAAATAAGCTTTATTAAAAATAATTGAACTTTTCCTCCCCGGAAAAATTTCTTTTTTTTGAATATTAGTTTATTTTTGAATATTAGTTTTTTTTGAATATTAGTTTTTTTTACAATTTCAAAAATTTCTTTTCTAGCGAAATAAACATTTCAAAAACCAAATTTGCTTTTCTGCTTATACCAGAATTGAAAGCTTTGCCAATTGAGATAAAATTTTTTCAGAAACGACTGTTTCCCAGAGGATGAAATTTTCTTTTCCTCAAAATAGGATCGGGATTGTTTCCAACGGAACGAAAAATGATTTACATTAAAATTAGCATTTTCTTTCCTCCTTTCGAGACTTTCCCTGATGAAATAAAATGTTTATAAATAAAAAGTTCAAATCATCTCCAACGAAATAAATTCTTGTTTGGAGTTTGCTTTTTTTTTTTTTTTTTTTCTTAAAAGTAAGATTTTGGAATTGTTTCTGACGAAATAAAATCTCCTCCGGGAACCGACGTTCCAAAAATTACAAGCAATTATAAAGACTGACTCAAACTTCGAGACTGCAATAATTTTAGAATAAGTGCGATAATATAATATCTAGTCGATATTAGCGCAAGCACCGACCTTTGGCATTTCCCGTCTGTAACCAAGAGACTGAACGTGTGTGTGTGTGAGAGTGCATAGCGTGAAAAAATACGGAGCGTTATCCAAATTTGCGATAATTAATAATTAGTCGTAGCGTACACATCCCGATACACATCCATCCACAAGCAAGATGGCATCGGATCACAGCATCGACCTGACGAAATGGTTGGAGAATTTATCAGATTTGGAGCTAGAGGATGCGATGAAAAAACTGGATCTGCAAATGAGCAATTCAGCAGGCGCGAATATAATTAAACTAATGCGACGGCTAAATGGGGACTACGAGATGGCAGACTTCATACAGCGTCCAGAAGTGGGGACAGACCAGGAGTTGTTCGAACACAGGGAAAACCTGCTAATTGAATATACGCAGTACCTGGGAAACTTCTGCCCCACGACGTTGAACGAAACGGCAGCCCGCATACAGCGAAGTAGGTTAGAGCGTACGACACTAGCGGAAACTGAAATTACAGCGAACAGCACACATCTAACGCTAAACCCAACAATCGCGGACCCCTCAGGATTCCTGTTAACAGACGCAACTAACACCCCCGTAACGCTCCAAGATAAAATCATAACAGAGACCGCTAGCACACACGCACCCACAACTACGACAACGTCGGCGCCTATTAGACCGACCGCAAGAGAGCAACAACAGGTACACGTAACGTACCCGGACGGTACTAGCGAATGGATAGACAGGAGGTTAGTCGCAGAAATGACAAAACTCCAGGAAGCTCGGCGGGAATGCGAGAGGGTAAGAGACGAGCTCCTAAGAGAACGCAAACTCATAAGTAGCACGAGGATGCAGAATGCCCAAGCCCGCAACGAAGCGTCGGCAGACGGAAACTCGGATATATCAACGGTGCTGACAAGCACAAACTCAAACCCCGATGCGCTAGCGAACTCGATACGAAACGAGACGACACCCGCAAGGAGAGTAAACATGCAGGACACCTACGATATAAATTATTATCGTAAAAATGAACCAGTCCAAACAACAGTCCCGACAGCGACGACGCAGAACAACCAGTACTTGTTGCCAGGCCCTCAAGACCCGATTTACCCAACCTGGGGGAGGGGGGCGCACAGTACGTATACTGGGCGAGAGTCGGCTAGCAATGGAACAGCGGGACGCCGAACTCATCTGAACAACTCAATCATAGATGTAGGGAAAATCGTCAGGTCCTGGAAAATAGGATTCTCGGGCCAAGCAAAGACGACCAGTATCGAGGAGTTCCTGCAACGGGTAGAGGAGTGCAACAGGTCATCTAACCTGTCAGACACGGAGTTGATTAACGGAATGACGGAGTTACTGTCAGGGGTGGCGTTGCACTGGTACCGCCAGACGCAGCATCGATGGCAAAGCTGGCAAGACTTTTGCAACTCGGCACGCCTCATTTACGGTGTTGACCGTAATTTTCAACAGCGACTGAGTCGTGAGGCGGAGAAAAGGACTCAGCACCCCAGCGAACCGGTGAGGGACTACATTATCTGCCTCATGACGATAATGAGCAAGTTCGAACCCGCGTGGCCCTTGCAGCAACAGATCGACCTCCTGTACGCCAACTTACTACCGGCGATACAACGACAGATCAAACGCAAAACCATCGCGGACGGCGACACGTTAGTACGCCAGGCAAGGGAAGCGGAGTACCTACTCCACGCTGGAAAAGTATTACCAACCACCTCCACCGCCGGCAATGAGCCTTCTACCGGAGACTGCGTTCGAAGAAACTGACGCATGCGGGGGAGAAAAGGTGCTACCCAAACCGAACGTGGCTGCTGTGGAAATACAAAAAGCTGCACCCTCGATGAATGAGATCATTGAGTTGGTCGGAAGAGTGGTGGGACGACAGATCAGCGACCTAGAGAAGAGGCTGAAAGCGACAGGCCCTACCAGCCCAGCCAACTCAACCCCGCAACCAGGTCCTGCCACACAAACGTCCAAGTCCGCGGGCTCCAAACGAAAACCGAGTCCTCGGAGCAGCGTTCTGATAACACCGCTACCCCCAAAGGATGAGCGGAACAAGGATAAGCCACCAGGCCCGGATAACAGCAAATATTGCTGGAATTGCGCCTGGAAAGGGTACACGGTCCGTAAGTGCCCCGAGTGTGGAAAACACTACGCTTCGGGAAACGGCCAGGGGAGCACAGCCTAAAAGAAATTGCTGTTGCTTCCTGTCACGTTGCTGAAACCTCGGAGACTGAACCCAACCATATACCCTGAAGGGACTGTCGTTGGACCCCTACTGTACACGGCTACCGAGGAGGGAGCGATCATGCCCAACGATCTCTCAAGACCGCTGCCGCCTCACGGACGCTTCTGGATCAACAGGGTGAACGTGAGTGGCTATACGATGCGAGGAATGGACGACCCAGGAGCGTCACGGACTTTCATGGGCCCCATGGGACTGCAGATTGCGACGGAAATCGGGGCGGAAATTCACGAGTACACTGGACCGCTGGCAAAGCAAGCCGCGGGTGATCCAGCCAGGATCATGGCACAACTGGTGCTGCCGATCAGGATAGGCAATGTAGTGCACGACATGCCAATCTTGATCCTCGAGCGATGCCAGTATGACATTTTACTCGGATCCGATTTCACACAGATGTTCAACGCGAAGCTGGACCCATGGAACAAGGAGATGTCCATAGTAGGCGATCCTGATCCCATCCCCATCGAACTAGCGGCACTATCCGCTAGCACACCGCACCTTGCATCTATCGGCATCGCAGATCTAACCGAGGTGGAGGACAGAGAGCTCGCGACTCTCATCGGGAAGTACCGTTTTGCCAACGGCAAAAAGATAGGCTGCACTGACCTCATCGAGCATGAGATCGAAATACAGTCGTGCAAGCCTATCAAACAGAAGTACTACCCCGTGTCCAAAGTCCTGGAAGAAGAGATGCACCGACATAGCAAGGACCTGCTAAGCGAGGGAGTGATCGAGCCTTCCAACAGCAGCTGGTCAAGTCCGGTTGTCATGGTCAAGAAGTCCAACGGCGAATATCGGATGTGCATCGACTATAGAAAAGTCAATGCAGTAACACGTCCGAGCGCCTACCCGCTTCCCAGAATGGATTCGATCCTACGGAAGCTGAAAGGGGCAAAATATATCTCAGATTAAAATGACAGCGAACTCGAAACATTTGACGGCCTTTACGGTACCAGGCCTAGGCCTGTTTCAGTTCACGAGGATGCCGTACGGGGTAGTCGGCGGGCCCGCGACGTTTCAGGAATTAATCGACAGCCTCATTGGGCCTGAACTCGAGCCTTACGCGTTCGCCTACCTCGACGACATCATCATCGTGACTGACAGTTTCGAGGAGCACCTGCGCTGGTTAGAGCACGTGCTGCAGAAAATTTTAAAAGCAGGACTTATTATCAATTGGGATAAAAGTCATTTCTGCAAATCTGAGGTTAAATACCTTGATGTATTGGTCAATCGGGACGGCTTCAGGCCCGATCCTGAGAAGATTAAGACCATCATGGATTACCCTACACCAACCAAACGTAAGGCACTTGGCACTTGCAAAGGTTCCTTGGTATGGCATCGTGGTACCGAAAATCCTTAAAAGATTTCGCCACGATCGCTGAACCACTAACATGCTTGACCTCCAAATCCGTGAGTTATACGTGGGAGGAAGAGCAGAGCCGCGCGTTTCAAATGATAAAATGCTTACTGGCAACGGCCCCTGTACTTAACCGACCCTCCTATGAGCATCAATTCGTCATCCAGACCGATGCTAGCGACACTGGGGTGGGGGCAGTTATCTACCAAGTAATCGACGGCGAAAAACGACCGTTGGAATTCGCTAGCAGAGTATTATCTTTTGCAGAGCGAAACTACAGCGTTACAGAACGAGAGTGCCTAGCGGTAGTCTGGGTCATCAGGAAATTCAGAATGTACGTGGAAGGATATCAATTCAAAGTCGTGACCGATCACCACAGCCTGAAGTACCTGCAGACCCACAAGCACACCACCGGACGCCTGATACGCTGGTCTCTGGAGCTACAGGACCACGAGTTTGAAGTCGAGTACCGTAAGGGGGCAGAGAACGTCGTGTCTGACGCACTGTCTCGAATGTACGAGACTGATGACGAAGTACCAGTAGCGGCAATCGACCTACCGGAGACAACCGATCCATGGTACCTTACAGGTTCAAACAGGTCCTGGAACGGCCCAAAGAGTTTCCCCTCTACCGTATCGTGGGAAACAAGCTATACCATTACAGCGCGATCCACCATTTTGACGAGGTCATCGAGGACGAGGACGTATGGAAACTCGTCCTGCCGGAAGAAAAGCGGCTAGTGGCCCTGCAGGAATGCCATGACAGGCCCACAGCAGGTCACTTTGGGCGGTATAAAACCTTCCAAAGATTGGCGCGATATTACTTCTGGCCAACGATGAACAAGGACAGCAAAAAGTACGTCCAAGACTGTAATGTCTGTCAGCAAATGAAGGTGGAACAGCGAGCGCCTGCCGGACTCATGGGTACGAGAAAAAGGCTCAGGCCATGGCATACGGTGGCCGCGGATATCATGGGCCCGTTCCCAAGGAGCGCACACGGGTTTGAGTACGTGCTCATCTTCATGGACATATTCACTAGGTTCATTGAGTGCATACCGCTACGGAAGGCCAACGCTCAAGCAGTGCTTACGGCGCTGAAAAAGAACGTCGTACTGCGCTGGGGCGCCCCAGTAGTGTTCCTTAGCGACCATGGCACGCCATTTAAGAATAAGGTGGTTGACTCGTACCTGGAATCGGCTGGGATAAAACATTATCTGACGCCGACCTACCACCCCCAGGCCAACCCGGTCGAGCGAGTCAATCGGACATTCAAAACGTCCCTGAAATGCTACATCGAGGAACACAAGCGGTGGGACGAAAACCTGGATGAGCTGACGTATGCATACAATAATGCTACCAATGAAGCCACCCAGGCGTCGCCCGCGTTTCTCCACTTCGGACGTAATCCTACCCCGCCCGATAGCCTCCGTCGAAAAGAAGATTTAGAGGCTGACCTCGAGAAGGAAGGGACGGAAAGGGTAGAATACACCAAGTGCCTGTCGACGCTGGAAGAAGCCCGGAATATCGCAGCGCATAATTCCGAGCTCGCGCAAGAACGTAACGCACAATATTATAACGCGAAACACCGCGACGTCCAATTCGCTGTCGGAGACAAGGTTCTCAAGGCGAATCACGTCTTATCGTCCGCCGCAGCCGGAGTTTCCGCGAAACTGGCACCGAGTTTCAATAGCGATTATACGGTCGTCGAACAGGTCGGCTCAAACACCTACCGCGGTCGTCCCAGAAAGACACGTATTGTAGCGACAGAGCCCGACCCGAAACGCACCGAAGCCACCGCGAGCACCGACGAACGCGAGCCTGACGAGGCTAGCGCCGAAACGAATGCTGCGCAGGCCCACGACGTAGCCACTCGTGACTCGGAGGCGCCGGATGATGCGAAAAGTGCAGCGAACACCAGCACAAGCGTTAGCGTAACGAGCGAAAATGATGCAATTGCGAGCGTTATCCCTGACACAGCGCCGAAAAAGTGCGGGCGGCCCAAAGGTTCTAAGAATCAGTATGAGCTAAACACTGAAGCAGTCATGACGACACGAACCAGGTCCGCCCGGACGAAAACGAATACCTAAGAATGACCAGAATGGAATACCGTGACTGAGCAGCCGTGTTTTTTGTCTCTGCAGCTACTGACATGGAGCCGACGAAGGATTCGCCCAACAACGTCAGCTGGGAGCAGATCCTCCAGGACCAAGACGGCAACCGCTACGACCTGGTTGCCGGGAAGTTCGTCCGGTATTTCGACTTCCCCCCTCCAACCCTGGAGGTCCCCACCAGCGAGGACGACGAAAGCGACCGGGATTCGGTGGTGACGGTAGTCGCCGGCCGCGAGACGACCGCCTCGACTCTGCAGCAGAGGCTGGAGCGCGTGCGCCTGGGGCACCAGGATCCTGCGGATACGCAGGTGGAGGGTGCGGAGTCGCTGGAACTCCAGGCGACACGAGCAACGACAGGCTCGGAGAAAAGGCCTCCCCGCCTGCCTAAGATCCCGGGGGCGGTAACGCCAGGCTCATCATCAATGCCACCCCGGGATCCGACACCAGCCACCGCCAACCAATCCGGCCTACCCCAGCCCGGCCCGACAGGCTCTGACGCCAACTCAGCCAGGTCCCAGCGAGAATGCCCACCCCAATGCCCTCTCGGCTCCGAGGAGGTCCTGAAGCGTTTCCAGGACAGCGTCAAGAGGACACGCGTGGCAAAGGCGACTTATGAGGCCGCCGTCGCCAACGCTGTCCTGGAGTACGCGGAGGTCGAGCGGCGATTCGGCCCAGCAGTGCGGACCGAGGAGGTCGGCTACGTCCATGAACTGCTCGACCTGCGCACGGCGCAACAACTGAGCCGGCGCGCCCTCCGTAACATCCAGGAGTCCAGGGAGAACGCGGAGAGGATGCGGCAAACGGCCAAGGAACAGGCGGACAAGCTGGCCGCGGTGAGAGAGGCGAAGGCCAGAGTCGAGGCCAAGAAGGCCGAACTGGAGGCAGTGACGAAGGAGCGCGAGGAGCGCCTGGCGGAGGTGCGCCGACAAAGGGACCTCGTCGAGAAGGAGGGGAAAGATCTGGAGGCGCAGGAGAAGCGGCTGGCCGCAGCAGCGGGAGTCCGCAACCGCAACGCAATATTCGCCGAGGAAAGGCGGGAGCGCCACGAGCGTCGCCTCACCCACCCCCACCCAAACCAGCGGACCGGCGTACGGCGATGCAGGACCTGCGGAATGTTTGAGGTGGAGAAGGACGAGGACTGCCCCAACGCGGATTACCACTACGTGATAAAGCCAAAACCCAAGGCCAGGGACCTCTACAAGAGGCGCTAGTCCTCGCCCGCCCCCCCCCCCACCAAGCGTCGCCAGGCTCTGAAGCCGTCGCCACGCCGCCGCCGAAAATCGCCGTCGAGGGTCGCCAGGCTCTGAAGCCGTCGCTACGTCGCCGCCGAAGATCGCCAGGCGCTAAGCCGTCACGACGCCGTTTTGTTCACTCCTTACTTATGTTTTTGTCTCCCCTTGATACAATTTTGTTGATCGGCGAAATCGCCAGGCCCTAAGCCAGAAGTTTTATTTTTGTTCTTTAAAATCGTAGGCACTAGGCCATAAAATTGTTTTTCCTTTCGTTTACTTTATAAAATAGTCAGGCCCTAAGCCACAATTTAGTTTTGTTACGTTCCTTATAAAGCGCCAGGCTCTAAGCCGTTTACTTGGTTGTGATTACCATAATAAAATAGATTAGGCATTGAGCCATATATGTTTTTCTTCTTTCTTTTGTACTAGATCCAAAATTAATCAGGCCCGGAGCCGTAATATAGTTGTAAAACCTCTATTGTAATGAAAAGGACAAACTAGTCCAGAAACCATGTACAAGGCCCCAAGCCAAACAATCATATTACTGCGCTGTGATCTAGATTGGAATGTAACCGAAATTAGCCACAAACACTGTAAAATAGGCGTAGGCTGTGAGTGAAGAGTGGACGGATGCATTTCGTTAACTAGCAATAAGCAAAAGTACCACGCGATTAATGTAAAATTGACTAAGCGGCGTGGAACCGAAAGTATTGTTTTTGGTAGCGACAGGCCCGTTAGCCAATAAGTCACTAGGTTAAGACCAGAGAGAGCGTGGAACATTTGGCTCATTATGACCCAAATACCCCACAAAAGTATTTATCTTTAGCCTCTCTTCTTTACATTTGTTTTTTTTTATTTCATAGCAATCACATTTACACTTTTCTACATTTAAATAAATAAGATAATTCAATGAAAATGTGAGTTTGATTCATTTACACAAAATAGCACGCATTAGAACGTGCTGAAACCCCTTAAATTCATCCCAATCTACGATACATTGAGAGTGATGAACGTGACGTCAGCCGGAGACGGCCGAAGCGAGCTCGGCCGGCCGAGCGCGCGGCGGAAGTATTTAGTTTATTGCCGGTCCTCGCGCGCGATACCACGAGCCCTCGAGACCACGAGACCGCCCGGGCTATCGCGACCCCGAGGACACCAGCGGACATTCCCACGTCATCCCCTTCGCTAGCGCACGCCAAGGCCGACCCGAGGACGAGCCGAGTACAGCGCCGGAGCACGTCGCCGAGTAAGTGCCGCACGATCGACATCTCTCTCTCTCCCGGCCAACACGTGTTCACGCTCTCTCTCGCTCCGGCCCGCGAGACGCGACCCGAGGCTCGACGCCTCTGTGTAGTATCTTCCCCACTAGATTAAGTAATAAACGTTGTGTTCGTCAGAACCACTGTGTTTATTCTTTGCTGCCACGCTATTCCTGCAAAAGATCCCATTCCCGCGCACACGAGTTTCACCACCTCGTGTGCGCATTTGTTATCATCCTCCAGGCCCTAAGGCCTTTACTGTATTAATTATTAGTAATAAATACGGCGGTGATACCATCTATAATTTTTCAACTAAACTTTTACAAAATTATATGACTTAAGTACTTGACATGCATTTGTGATTTCAGTACTTTCTTATTTTAACATTAGCAAATTCATCTGCATTGTCATTTTCAATGGTGGCAAGGATCAAGTGTACATTGAAAAAATATTCATTGTGCTGTCGGATGAATAATCACACTAGTTGGATACTTGGCATTTGATGCTAGATTTCAGTGCTTCCTTGTATTACCAATGACAAAATAAACTGGAATGTATAATTGGATTTCATATTACTGTATTTAATATTCAGGTTATTAATTCAAAATCCGTAACAGAAAAACATGAGGTAGATTAAATATACAGTTACTTTAAACATATTATTCTACATGTAAAGAAATACATCAATTCATTATATACCAGAACTACCAAAATCTGAACATATGGAAGAAAAAAATTTTCTCTTTCAAGGTTCCATAAATCCTTTACCTTTTGATGAGTTTTCAGCAGTTAATCTGCGACTCTTTTCGGTTGTAAAGGCCCGACTGTTGTTTAGAGGGGCGATTGGGCGAAATACCCCTGTATTGATGGGAATGTTATTGGCGGAGAAGTACCGCGATTCGCAGTTTCGAGAGACCGCTCGGTCACTCACTAAACTCTCTTCCGTCTGGCGCCTCGTTGTCCTTGGCTGAAGCTTGGCAGCGTGTCAGCCAAATAGTCCGTGGCGCGCTGGGCCGTATATTTGTGTTCGTGATGATTCCGGAAGGATGTATGGTGTGGGAGGGGTGTTGCCGAAATAAACACCTTCACGTACTTTAGCACTAATCCTTTATTCAAATACCAATTTTTATAGAATAACCTAGATCCCGGGTGGTCGGATCTTCGTCTTAACTTTATTGTTATTCCGAATCTACGAGTTACACGTTCGCGGGAGAGCTGCGCCGCATGCAAGCTCTAGGTCCGGCCACCCGTGTGGCATCCGTGATAATCGCGGATCAATTCATCCGTGTCCGCCGCGGCCGCATCTTTTATATGCGTCGTGACGTCACGTCAAGATGCGCTCTCGGGGCGCGAAGCGGTTGGGGAGCGCAATTGCACTTCGCGCGAATTGCCTCTCCCTCTTGGAGTGATAACAAGCGCCGTGACTCAGCGTCTTTCCACCGCATGCGCGCGCGTGCACTTATGACTACGAAGCGCGCTCGCTTCGTTACAAATCTATTCGTGCGCCGTAATGAGCATCGATCACTTATTTATTTATCCTTATGTATAAGGCACCTTATATCTATGAGTAATAATACATATTCTTTCTTATGGTGCATCGGCCTACTTAAACATATCTGTCTGGACGTCACGTATGTGTGACCCTAAATCCTATAATCAAAAAGAAAGACAAATCATATGAGGGCTTTGCTTCCTCGTTCATTGCAACTTACGTGTTTAGGAATAATAACTTACTCTCGCTGGTCGAGCGCCCGCTGACTACTCGTCATCCCATACGTGTCGATAAGAAAATATCCTATGGCCGCTTCTTAGAAATTCGGCTGCGCGTCGCCGTATGCAACTTATAAACTAATATTCTCGCACGAGCACCCGCTGGCTACTCGTGGCTTCGCACAGGCTGATAAGAGAATATCTTTTAGCCGACATCCATACGTTTCATGATGAGCAGAAGAAACTTAGGAATAGTGTAACGATGAACAATTAGTGGATTTGTCACTACAAATGACTTTGCTAAACTTATCACGCAAAAGAAACTCGTTCCTCCAGGATGGGTTCCGTCGTCTGTCCGCCGAAGTTGCAGTCAGTAATCATTAAAATATCGTTTTGATCAATCATTTTCATTTTCCAAAATTGAACTGCCTCCAATATGATCCATAATTGATAAATCATGTGAGATACGATCTTTAAAGGCCATTCTCATCAAATACTGGATTGGCCCTGAAGGTTCCCATTGTCACTGATGTTGAAACCGGATATAATTTACTGATCAAGTATCCGTCTCACATCGGTATTATCAATTCCACTGAAACATGACGAACGAGTCTAATTATGTTAGAACACACTGAACACATGGATATACATATAGTGTTCATTAAAAAACTAAATTCATTTGAAAATAAATGTCGAGGCTAAGGAAATTTAAATTGATACAATACATCAATATCTACAGGAATACATAATCTCAATCTGTGATAGAAATAGATGATCACAGATCATAACTTTTTTCACAATTTGTAGAATAAACATACATCAAAAAACTGCGAAAGACATTGCCGGCGAGTGAGCAATAGAATGCAAGAAATGCTTCATTAATACAATCGGTATTGCTTGTTATACTTTTAATCCCAGTGAATAAATTGTATTTTTGAACATATTGGACATTCACACTAATGTTTGAACGACACGAAACAGTAATTCCATTCTTCAATCTCAATAAACCAATGTTGAGGAAAGAAAATAGAAATATATGAGAATTACTGAGTTTCATCATTCATCTGAAAAAGTCAATTAATTCCATTTATTGATGCATTCAATCGTTTGATGCTCACCAACGTCAGCCTCATAGATATACTGCAAATCATGTGGCTAATAATGCTGTAGATGCAAAGCTCAAAACCTTATGATAAAGTACTTGACAATTTGGCTGGACTTATAGCAAATTTAGCGACAGAAAAGAGTCGCAGATTAACTGCTGAAAACTCATCAAAAGATAAAGGATTTATGGAACCTTGAAACAGAAAATTTCTTGACTTTCAAATGCTCAGCTTTCGGTAGTTCTGGTATATAATGAATTTATGTATATCGAAAAATACAGTTAGACATAAGAACAATGAAGAATAAATGAATGCCTAAATATAAAGAATTGAATGCAAAACACATATTCCTATTATACGTGAATTTATAGAAAAAATTGGGATAAGCAAGAAGGGTGAAATTTATTTGAACTTGCCAGGACAATTATATGAATTGATTTCGTCACTTTCATATGCTCAGATTTGGGTAGTTCTGGTATACGATGAATTTATTAGTGTAGTCGCATGACCTGCATTTCGTAGCACTTTTTACGGCACGGGTCTACCCAAATTTTTTTGACGCATTTGGACCCCCTGAAAATAATTTTTTTGGGTAGAACACGCGAAAGTGGTTAGGTCAATTGTTATTAACAGAAATAGCAACAAATTCATAATATGCGCTATTTTGATCGGAAAAAATTTTTTTCATATTCTTCAGCTAATTTTAATTGAAAAATTATTCCATAATTTTTTTCGTAACGTTGATATTTTCCGAGAAAAAAATTCCTAAACTTTTAAAAAACGCTTATTTTGCAATTTTCAAACCGATTTTACATAAATAATTTTGCATAATTGCCAATCCAGCGAGTGTGCATATTGTTCTTCAATCTCACATTTATCATATGAAACAGTTACTTGTTGTTATTTTTTGTATTTATGACATTTTTTTTTATCATCACAAATCAAGCGTTTCTGCAACTCGCGCACGGTTATACTAGCCACCACTTGCGGCATGAAGGTAAGTACCGGCCCAATATCATCATGATTCTACATATAAAAAAATGTCATAAATACAAAATATTACAACAAGTAACTATTTCATATGATAAATGTGAGATTGAAGAACAATATGCACAGTCGCTGGATTGGCAATTATGCAAAATTATTTATGTAAAATCGGTTTGAAAATTGCAAAATAAGCGTTTTTTAAAAGTTTAGGAATTTTTTTCTCGGAAAATATCAACGTTACGAAAAAAGTTATGGAATAATTTTTCAATTAAAATTAGCTGAAGAATATGAAAAAAATTTTTTCCGATCAAAATAGCGCATATTATGAATTTGTTGCTATTTCTGTTAATAACAATTGACCTAACCACTTTCGCGTGTTCTACCCAAAAAAATTATTTTCAGGGGGTCCAAATGCGTCAAAAAAATTTGGGTAGACCCGTGCCGTGAAAAGTGCTACGAAATGCAGGTCACGCGACTACACTATATGTATATCTTTACGTATAGAATAATATATTCAAAGTAATCTTACTATCATATAAAGAGGAAAAGTTTGTATGTTCGCAAAAATCTCAAAAACTACTGAACCAATCGCCTCCAAATTTTGACAGTAGCTTTACTATGTACCCCAAAGTGTCATTATTAAGATTGATTATTAATTAATTAGGAACGTTTCTATGCAAAATGTAGAAATAACGTGCAAATCAGCAGCGGCTTCTCTCTTTGGCCACTAGGTGGCGAGACGTAGTTTTAACCGTTCACGCGGCTGAAATGGCACTGTCAAGCCTATAAGTATAAGACAATCAGTGAAATTTTAAACAATTGAATGTTACGTTTTCATTCCTATGCACAGTTATTAATCATCATTCGTATTATATTAACTCAGAGAGTGGGCGAAGCTGCGACGGGGGATGCTAGTTGTATATAATAATAATAAATTTTACATCAGTCATTAAAGTCTGAATATACTCTTTGTTTTTCAGTTGATAGAGAGGGGGGAAGGCATATGAAAGAGTTGTAATAACATGTAAAACTTGACAATTCTTGACGATGTATTCAATATTCGATAATCTGGTTTAATATCTACCAATTTTCCAGAAAAATGCTTCTACTTCAAAAAAAAACTACACGTGTGATTTTAATTCTCTCTTAAGTATTTCTCAGAACAAAAAAGTTTTTTGAAAAAGTTAGTGGGGACAAAATTTGTAGACTTTAAGAGAATCTAAAAAAATATGCAGCTTTGCACTTTTATAGCATATATCCCTAGGTGATCGAGACAAACGTCAAGGATCAACGTTTTTATATTTTCTTCGATTATTTGAAGATTGCTCTGCTTGAAAAACGACGATTTCACTAAAGTTTCCATATTTGAGGTAAAACTCTTCTGATGAGCGCCACAACAGTCTTCAGAAAATTTTGAGTTTCATACAAAAATAATATAGTTCGTGATGTGCAAATTCTTTGCATTTGTATACGGGACGTTCCACGTCAAGTGAGCATGGTCAAAATTTTGTTCGAGATTCTGCATTGACAAATTGATTGGTATCCATCCCCAGAATACTCAAAAATTTTTTCAGATTTTTAGGTGCATGTATGTGGAAGTTAGTCTGTGCACTCAAAACCTGAATTATTCAAAATTTAACTTTTTTCTCAATTTTGAGAGCCCAAATAATCTTGTATATGTGGGAAAATGAAAAAAAGTTGAGAACAAAAATTATGCTGAATACTACAAAGATTATAAAAAAAAAATGTTTGACACCAGAATCCTCCATCCGGATAGGCTACTCTATTAATTAAACATGTTTCAACCAGTTTGGCTATGTTCGCCCACTTATTTTTGACCTTCCAAGTTATACGTACAGACCTCTGTTCGATAGCTTGAAAATGGTCTCATACATTTTTTGGAGAAATTCCAATATCTCCTGCAATTAATTGTTTAAATCTGCAATATCACAATCGCCTTCTTGTTAGTTTCAACATATCAGGTCCACGATGAAGCTCACAGTGAGGATATCATGCCTTCGGGTCATCAATCTCAGCCAAACTCTACAGATATGTTCCCTGACACTGGATCAAGCTACCGGTAGAGTTTGGAGTTCCAGCGCTGCCTTGTTATAGAACTTTTTATGACTTTAGACTGAGGCAGCTATATATAGATATACATATCTGCCTTGATTTGTCTAAAATCTACATAATATTCATAATTTCATCAAGAAAATGATGTATTTCACCTTGTTTGGTACTATGAATGAGTATTATAACTTATGGTTTCACTTATATTGTGTGAACAGCTCTTGACGGGTGGTCTCAAATCACATGCAAGTTATTTACACATGAAATTATAAACATTAACCAGGAATGTGATTTGAGACAACCGGTCAATAGCTTTTCCAACCTTAGCCTTGCAGTTCACACAATATAAGTGAAACCATAAGTTATAATATTCATTCATAGTACCAAACAAGGTGAAATACATTATTTTCTTGATGAAATTATGAATATTATGTAGATTTTAGACAAATCAAGGCAGATATGTATATCTATATATAGCTGCCTCAGTCTAAAGTCATAAAAAGTTCTATAACAAGGCAGCGCTGGAACTCCAAACTCTACCGGTAGCTTGATCCAGTGTCAGGGAACATATCTGTAGAGTTTGGCTGAGATTGATGACCCGAAGGCATGATATCCTCACTGTGAGCTTCATCGTGGACCTGATATGTTGAAACTAACAAGAAGGCGATTGTGATATTGCAGATTTAAACAATTAATTGCAGGAGATATTGGAATTTCTCCAAAAAATGTATGAGACCATTTTCAAGCTATCGAACAAAGGTTTGTACGTATAACTTGAAAGGTCAAAAATAAGTGGGCGAACATAGCCAAACTGGTTGAAACATGTTTAATTAATAGAGTAGCCTATCCGGATGGAGGATTCTGGTGTCAAACAATTTTTTTTTATAATCTTTGTAGTATTCAGCATAATTTTTGTTCTCAACTTTTTTTCATTTTCCCACATATACAAGATTATTTGGGCTCTCAAAATTGAGAAAAAAGTTAAATTTTGAATAATTCAGGTTTTGAGTGCACAGACTAACTTCCACATACATGCACCTAAAAATCTGAAAAAATTTTTGAGTATTCTGGGGATGGATACCAATCAATTTGTCAATGCAGAATCTCGAACAAAATTTTGACCATGCTCACTTGACGTGGAACGTCCCATACACTCCAGGATTCATGAGAAGTTGTGGGTTTAAATCATTATATTGGCGTTTTTCTTATTGAATCAAACTTTTACTACGGAAAATTAGATTTGCACAATATATAAAGTCTTAGTTCTCCATTTCGAATTTCAACATTTGAGAAAATCACAAGTTATTTCGACTTAATGAATAACAAATTTCCATTAATCAGGTGGCGCGTCAGCGCCACCGACGACAAGTATGCAGCAAGCACTCGTGGGGACGCGACTAGCCATTATATACAGCACAATATTGTGTTCAACCTTACTTTTTCAATTATTTTTGTTTTACCGCAGTCCCGCAGTCTTGTAACAGTTATAAGCAAGAACTACGGTTACTTACAATTACTTTTGTCAGAAAAGTTTTATCGAAATGGCTCTGATATTATTTGAGAATAGAAGATTGAATCGGCTAGCAGACGGAGTGCGCGAGAGCGCTCAAAAATTCGTCAACATTCCAAGATTTCAAGAGTACGTTATAGATATACAAGCAAGCGAGTGAGCAAGCGCTAGCGGTGCCCAGTGGTGAGAGGGTGACGGCCAGTGAAGTTGGTTACCACTGGCGGCTGGCTACGTCACCTGAATATTGTTGGGCAAACTTGAAGATTAGCAAAAAAAGTTGCATCTCAGTGAGGTGCTGACTCGTATCTCTTAATTCAGAAATGGATGATAGTTCTTCAAAGAGTGAATGGTATGTATGTTAAAAGTTCATCAACTCAATTAAATTTTTTCTTGTTAAATGTTGGTTGGATATACTTAAAATCTTGTTTACAGACAAATGAAGATGCTGAATCATTACGTTCTTTGGTTGTGCCATTAAAAGAAGGAATAAAAGCATTGAAAGAAAAACTAAGAACAACAGACGATGAATTACAGAAATACAAAGAGAAAGAGGAACAGTTGCACAACAAGCAGTTTAACATGTATGTGTATGTTTCATGACCAACAGTAAAATTGTCGACATTGCAGTCAAATCTTCTGTCAGTCGTGCCTGAATAATATTGTGACAAGTGGACCAAAGCAAAGGCCATCAAGAGTTTGTAATGTTTGTCACACGCTGCTGGTGCAAGAGACAGCTCCATATTTCAGCTAAGACCCTCCTTTAATAACAAAAAAACGAAGAACTCTCAATGTAATTATCTTTCTTAGATCACAGAATCAGTGCAATACCAATGCAGAAAGAATAGACAGTATACCGGTATGAAAGGGTTCTTACGAAAATAACTTTTCAAGTATTTTTCACTTGGATTAATTAGTGATTTTATTTATTAACTAAATCTTATTATCCAATGTGATGTGCTAAGGGGTTACAGGCTGCTATGAGGAACATAGTTCAAAAGTTTTTCCAACCTGTACAGTGAATGATGAATCAAGTTCGTGAAAATTTGGATGAAAGAAGAGTATATCTGTAACTCGATAGAAGTATAAAAGTGATAGAACTCGATAGTGTGTAAAAGTGAAGGTTAACCCTGGTTACATTTAACAGAGTCAAGTGATAAAAGAGAGTAATTGTCAAGTATTTGTAAATTATGAGACTGTACTAATTAGAGTTAAATGTCGTTTGAAAAATTAAAGCTTTTGAATGTACATACTCTGATTTAATTGTACATAGAAAATTTCCAAATTTTACCATAAGTTTGTGAAAATTTGGATGAAAAAAGAGTATATCTATAACTCGATGGAAGTATAAAAGTGATAGAACTCGATAGTGTATAAAAGTAAACGTTAACCCTGGTTACATTTAACAGAGTGAAGTGATAAAAGAGAGTAATTGTCAAGTATTTGTAAATTTTTCAGTTTTTTTGAATATCTAATTTTGTGTTTCTATAAAATTAAATGATCTTAGAAACATTCTTCTCTCAATAGTGTAATTACTGTAAGATTTGATTCAATTACCAATTAGCTTTGTATATGAGAGTATGAACATTTTCGAGTAACCGGCCAAGTACCATGGCTCGCCTGTAGATGGCGAGGCGTGGAGTCGCGCGTGTATAAGGTATGACGCGGCGCTCTCTTGCAAGAGAGTCGGCGTTCTACTGGTACGTTCGTAACACGTATCCGTCGGTATGGACTGGACTGGTTCAAAGTCCCTGCCTTACCGCTCAATCTGAGTTGTCGCGTCTCTCATTACCCAGGGAGTAGCTCGTTTTCAAGGCGCGCGACGAAACTCAGGATAAGTCCGCTCGCGAGCTTCGCAGGGCCCCGCTCCCCTTTTCTTGGATTTCCACCCGGAAAAATCCACTGCGTGGGACGATACTTCGATAAACGGTTGGTTGAGTTCCACGCACCTCAAACAATCCTCCACCAATGAGGTGGTTGTGGTCCCGATTAGGCGAGACAGTGGGAGAGATGAGAACGCCCTATAAAAAAGGAAAACTCGACGACTCGAGGCATGATTGAGTGCGTCAAATTAAGAGGATCGGTTCATCGATCTCGCGTTGGAAAGGGCATTCACCAAATTTTGATTCTAAAGTGCCCACGTGTTCAATAGTGTTTTAAGATCATTTTTGTATATCTTTTTGGTGCAATAAATTACTCCAGGGGAAATCAAGGCATTTCTTCATTACTCTTCCTCTTGAACAACTCAAGGTTTGTACACACATTTGAATTTTCAAAGGCAAACTTCGGAAAATAGTCGGACGTTTCGGCGTATCCTGACGTTTTGCCAGTGTAGGCGGGGCATTGGCTCTATCACTTTTAAGTTAACATTTTGAATAACCCGCCGTAACACTACCGTCTATATAAGGGAGCTCAGACATTAGACCAACTCGCGCCTTCTGGCGCCTTCGCGGTCAATCCCAGTCTCCAATTTGGTCATTCCATATTGGAGCACACTTTTTTGAATAATATTCCGTGACCCAGAAGTAATATGGTCGGTAAACTATTAGATTAAGAAGGACCCAAGTCGTACGAAGAATCAGTTTGCCAATAAGCCTATCACGGGCAGAAAGTAAAGTTGGACTTTAGACTGCCGGAGAATCAATATGTTAACATGCCCCAATGTAAGTAGCTCTGGTATCCAATATATACCTCCCATGAAACCATTCTTTGCTTGTAAACTATTCGGGTGTCCGAGCAAAGTAGTCCCCCTCTGGTGGATGTTTTCGGTACCTCTGTAAAGTATAATAAAACCAAGTATCCTAACCTCACATAAACACAAGTCCAAAATAGTGGACCCACAAAGTAAAGATATATAATAGTCAAGTATTCCTATTCACTTTCAACAAAGTCCTAAATGTCTGAAGTGCAAACTATTCATTGTTATAAAACTTTACAAATTTTTTTTTTAATCATCCTTGAATTTGAATTTCCTACCTCAGACCACGTGACTTTATTATACTTTACAACTGCAACAGCACTGCCTCCTGGTGGAACTCGGACACCCGAATAGTTATACCTTTCTTTAGAAAGGTTCACTACTCTTCCATCTGGAATATCGTTTTGTTTTAGTTGTATTTAGTATGATAAATTGCATATAAAGCAATATCGAATCCAGTTATACATTTCAGATGATTTTGTCAACGGTGATACGAGAAGGCATAACATGCCGAGTATCTAATTAGATCACAAATTCACGCCAAGTAATTAACTCATATATATTTTCAGAGGTATAGAACAAAAATTATAAAATGGAATGGTTTAAGAAAGATGAAATACACCATAAGCAGATTTCTTTTTCATGATTAAAAATTTACCTTTGAAAAAGGTCCACGTTGCCGAGTAGTATGTTCCGTATTCTGTGGTTCGTTGTTGAATAAATGCCTAAGCGACTAAATTTTTTTGAGTGGGTAAAAATTCCAAGATGTCATTTCCATCTTTTTCTATTTCAATGCATCTAAGATTATAATTACAGAATATGAAGCCTTCTTTCTGCTTTATGTTTCTCTGTTACGGATTTCAAACTGATTAATTTTATACAAAGTAATATCAAGTATCAAGTATAGTAATATAATTCATGAATACGCATTTATGAATATGATATACACATATTCACAAATACGAAATCAAATATATGTAAGATCATATTATTCAAATCTAATATGTTATTTTGAAAAAGGTTGACGAATTTCTCACAACATCTAGTTTTTTTCGTTACTAATGACACGAATTTCATCTCCTCATATTATGTCGAATTTTGATTGGATCGAAAAACAAAAATATGACCTAATTAATTCTGCACGTTCTTTCGATTTCCTACGATAAAAAAGCTAGCGTATTCGTCCCAATTACAGATGTATGACTTCAATAGACAATTTTACTCGTACAATATCGTTATACATTCCAGTTCATTTTGTCAATTATGACTCAAGAAAGTAATGAAATCTAAAATCAACTGACAAGTATCCTACTACTAAACATATATTTTTTTTTTATAGTAAAAAATAGACCTTTAAAAAAGGTATACGTGGACGACAAGTATGTTCCGAATCCGTTCATTCGCTGTTGGATAAACTTTTATTCTACTCAATTTCTTTAAGTAAAAAGAAATTTGAAAATGTCTCGTCAATTTCAGTCCATTCAAATGCATATAAGATAGTATGGACAAAATTTGAAGCCTTCTTTCTACCTCACGTTTTTCTGTTACGGATTTTGAACTAATGACCTGAATATTAAATACAGTAATATGAAATTCAATTATGCATTCCAGTTTATTTTGTCATTGGTGATACGAGAAAGCACTGAAATCTAGCATCAAATGCCAAGTATCCAACTAGTATGATTATTCATCCGACTACACAATTAATATTTTTTCAATGTTCACTTGATCCTTGCCACCATTGAAAATGACAATGCAGATCAATTTTCTAATGTTAAGATAAGAAAGTACTGAAATCACAAATCCATGTCAAGTACTTAACTCATAATTTTGTATAAGTTTAGTAGAAAAATGATAGATGGTTGAAATCAATTAAAATACTCCCCGAACAATTTTTCTTTTTCATAGTAAAAAATGAACCTTTGAAAAAGGTATACGTGGACGACAAGTATGTTGCGTATCCTTTGGTTCGTAGTCAGATAAACTTTTATTCTACTCAATTTCTTTAGGTAGAAAGAATTTTTGAAATGTCTTCAATTTTAGTCCATTCAAATGGATATAAGATAGTATTGAATAAATTCTTAGGAGACTAAATTTTTTGATGCAAAAAGAAATTTAGAAATGCCTGTTTAATCTCAGTCTATCCAAATGCATGTCAGATTAATATGATTCAAATCTAATATATTTTTTGGAAATACAGGTCTACCACTTCAATAGACATATTTACCAAAACGCTATCGTTAAATATATTCCAGTTCATTTTTTCAATGATGACATGAGAAAGTAGCGAAATCTAGCATCAACTGACAAGTATCCAACTAATGTGATTAGCCTTATACAGAACTAATATTTTTTCAAAGTATACCTTAAAGCAATTGTTGCACGAACTGTTATCAAATGTCAATGCACTCCAGATCAATTCATCCATGTTCCGATAGAATGTACTGAAATCAAAAAGCCATGTCAAGTAGTTACATACATTTCAAATACATCTACCAATGTTGAGATAGAAAGTACTAAAATCACAATTCTATGTCAAGTAGTACCACTTTGTAAGGGTTCAGTATTAAATTCATAATAATTTGAAATCTAATAAAATACTCCATAACCGAAATTATCTTTCTCATAGTACAAGTAACGATTTTCACTAGAATCTCAAATCCCAATGATAACCACATGAATGAAACTTTTTACATTACAATTCTTAACGTTTGAATGTTACAATTCTACATCATGATATTATTTCCATTCTTCAATTGAAATGTATTTATTTTGTTTCACTTCTTTACTCCATTTTTTTCAGTCAATGGAATTAATAAATGCATACTTGCCACGGGCCCGTTTTTTCACAGTTTTTGATGAAATACATCTACGATACGATTCTTTTATGCGAATTCATTTCATTCAAAAAAACTAGCTCCTGTTTGTAATATAGAGAATGCTGATCAAACACGGTAAGAAAAAGATGAAAATTTTGATGCTCAATGCTTCTTGAATCTACATTTCTGCAAGTAACGAAGGCGATAAATCAATTTCCATCCTTCAAACATATCGTAAACATCCCTTGGTAAGATCTTTAGTTTTATGTTCATCGTTTTCATCGAGTATTTTCACCTCTATTGAAGAACTTCTAGAACTCATTCGAGTAACAGAATATTTTTTTTTCAAAAATTTTCAAAATAGTATATTCAAGTTATGAACACCTTTATCTCTGATTTGCAAGAACATTCACCGAGAGATCGATATTCCTCAGATATAATTTTGATATACAGCTCTGTGGAAACACAATGAGTTTTATCGAAACTTGAGTCAATAGTAATATGAGCGAGAAAACTTATCCGGATTTTTCATATATTGTAAGTTGATAGAATTTTCAGAATAATGGGTTAACTTTCACTGGTATGTAAAGTGAAAATAAAATACAAATACACTGCCCATCGAGAAACTGTGAAACAACGGGCCCGTGGGAAGTATGCATTTGTTAATTCCATTCCATTGACTTCTTTTCTCCATTCCATTGACTGAAAAAAAATGGAGAAAAGAAGTGAAACAAAATAAATACATTTCAATTGAAGAATGGAAATAATATCATGATGTAGAATTGTAACATTCAAACGTTAAGAATTGTAATGTAAAAAGTTTCATTCATGTAGTTATCATTGGGATTTGAGATTCTAGTGAAAATCGTTACTTGTACTATGAGAAAGATAATTTCGATAATGGAGTATTTTATTCGATTCAAAATTATTATGAATCTAATACTGAACCCTTCCAAAGTGGTATATACCAGTTCTTTAACTGCTTGACATAG
This sequence comes from Aphelinus atriplicis, assembly GCA_020882685.1. NCBI lineage: Eukaryota > Metazoa > Arthropoda > Insecta > Hymenoptera > Aphelinidae > Aphelinus > Aphelinus atriplicis. The sequence continues at coordinate 59,595,698 of CM037073.1, read as the reverse complement.
AATTGTTATTTTAGTACTTTCTATCTCAACATTGGTAGATGTATTTGAAATATATGTAACTACTTGACATAGATTTTTGATTTCAGTACATTCTATCCGAACATATGAGTGAATTGATATGGAGTGTATTGACATTTGATAACAGATCGTACAACAATTGCTATAGGGTGTACTTTGAAAAAATACTATTTCTGTATACGCTATCCACACTGTTGGATACTTGTCAGTTGATGCTAGATTTCGCTACTCTCTCATGTTATCATTGAAATAATATGCTGGAACATAAAACGATCGTGTGTTGGTAAAGATGTCTATTGAAGAGATACATCTGCATTTTCAAAAATATATTAGATTTGAATCATATTATTATTTTACATGCATTTGGATGGACTGAGATTTAACAATCATTTTCAAAGTTATATTTACGTAACAAAATTTAGTCGCATAAGAATTTATTCAACAACGAACTATGGGATATGGAACACACTTGTCGTCAACGTATACTTTTTTCAAAGGTAAATGTTTTTAGGGCTATAACACTAGTTGAATACTTGTCAGTTGATGCTAGATTTTGTATTAGTTTACATGCGTTTGGATGGACTGAGATTTAACAGTCATTTTCAAAGTTCTATTTACGTAACAAAATTTAGTCGCATAAAAAGTCGTAAGAGACATAAACCTCGAATCGCAAAAATGTATTCTCACTTTTCTTCTTGGTTTTTCTTCTAGAATACTAGATAAAACTAAAACGAAACAATATTGCTTTGAAAACGTACAACTAGTTCACGAGTAAAGAATGGTTTTAGGGGAGGTATATATTAGATGGATACCAGAGCTACCTAATCGGGGCATGTTTAAATACAGAAATGCATTCATATTAGCGCTTTCAAGATCAAGTACATTTCATCCTTCGTCAGAAAGTTGTTCATTTTATTGGAACTTCGAATCTGTATAGATATCAGGGTTATAAAGCGAACGCATGGTTGGCAACTGTAACAATATGTTTCATAGATCTAACTCTACTTTCTGCCCGTGTTAGGCTCATTGTGGCAAACCTATTCTGACGTACGACTTGGGTCCGTCTTAATCTAATAGTTAACCGGCCTTATTACTTCTGGGTCACGGAATATTATTCGAAAAAGTGTGCTCCAATATGGAATGACCAAATTGGAGACTGGGATTGACCGCGAAGTTGAGTTCGTCCAATATCCAAGCTCCCTTCTATAGACGGTAGAACGCCGATTCTCTTGCGAGAGAGCGCCGCGCTATACCTTATACACGCGCGACTCAATGCCTCGCCATCTACAGGCGTGCCATCGTACTTGGTCGGTTACTCGAAAATGAGCTTATACTCGTCAATTGTATAAAGCATCATGAAAATTGGATCGAATCTTACTGTAATTGCATTGGAAAAAAAAATGTTATTATGATCATTCCATTTTATATGAACATGGAAAAAAATATTGAAAAACTGATAAAAACAATTCAAATTGAAGTTTGTCGAATTCAAAATGTAATCATAATAATATTATAGTCTTCATCTAAAATAATTTGTTAGCATGTCAGAGGTGGATATAGTTTTTTGAAGCAGTCAAAATCAAGCATTAACAATTTCATAAAGATGCGATGATGATATATGCTCAAATGCAGTCTTCTCTTTCAATAGAAATTTATTATAATTAATGTATCAACATATACAAATACAATACACTATTCACAGTTTAGTTCAAACTATTCTAGATAAGTGTGAATTGTAATATATTTTCATTCTATACTTTCACAGTAGTCTGTGAAAAATAAATTGTCATATCCATGAATCATGAGCTGAGGGATGATGAGCTTGTAAAGTGAATAATAGTCTTGAGCTACACTAGTTATCTTGGAATTGTTGAATACAGGAATCACCGGTAGAAGTGTCAATAAACACTCATAATATGTCAAGACGTCTCCTCCTGTAAAATTATGGAGCTCCATTCCAAGCCGCTCTTCATCTTAGCTGTTTTTTACGTATAACTCTCCACATTTTTTCACTGTCATTATATTTCTTTTATCCTCACACTAGATATTGAAGATAATAAAATATTTTCACTATCTACATAATTATAAAATGGATCCGTATATTTTTCTGGTTCACCTTTCTTGCTCTCGGAAACAATGATATGACAGTTTCGAGGTACATTTAGTATGACGGATCGAAAGGTGGGATCGAGGACTACGTTTACATAAAAAAAAATCTTGAAAAATTCATGTTGGGCGTATGGACAATTTAAAAATTTTTTTACCGATGTCCGGGTGGGACCCCCCTTTAAAAACGTACAAAGGGTTGATTTTTCGAAAATTCGTTCGAGCAGATCGATAGAGGAGCTTGAGCGCTTCCATAATTCATATTGAAAAATTTGAAAATATTGATGCGTGGGCGTATTCTATGTGAACGAAAATGGTGTGGTGAAAAAAAAAAATTTTCGTCAATTTTCTTGATGATGCAAAACCAAAATTATACAGTTTCGTGGTATCTTTGGTATTGCAGATCGGAAGGTGGGATCGAGGACTACATTCACATAGAAAAAAAAATTTCGAAAAATTCATGTTGTGGTGGGCGTATGGACAATTTAAAAAATTTTTTACCGATGTCCGGGTGGGACCCCCCTTTAAAAACGTACAAAGGGTTGATTTCTCGAAAATTCTTTCGAGCAGATCGATAGAGGAGCTTGAGCGCTTCCATAATTCATATTGAAAAATTTGAAAATATTGATGCGTGGGCGTAAAGTATGTGATTCGTCGTAAAGTATGTGATTGAAAATTGGTGGTTTACTTTGCGATTTTTATGCTTTAAGATAAATACGTGAGATTATGATTTGGTGAAATGTCGGGTATGTTCGATCGAAAGAACATCGGATGGGCTTGGATATCCATGGAGAGAATTTTGGAAAAAATGATGCGTGGGCGTGAAATATGGAAAAAACCGCTGCCAAGTGCCTTAGCAGTATGCTTTCTCAAAGAGGCTTTAACATCACCCACAAACGCATCCCAAACCTGTATTTTCACCATTCCACTAGCGTAGATACTATCATTTATTTTTCAAAAATAACAAAAATATTATTTAATCAGTTCAATTCGTATCTTTGTGACTGTGTAAAGTGTCGTTCTTTTTCAATTGACCAAACTTTGTTGCGACTGTTGATGTCTGCCTGGGCTCTCTTATTATTTGATCAAATGCAACAAAGCAAACGGTTCTAGGTTCTACACGATGCAAGACATTTGGACCTGCTTAATTTTTCGATCAATTCATCTTGTGACTGTTATACGGTTTAATGGTGGTTCAAATCGATCCATCCTGCCCTTAAGTCCGTATTTAGCAAACTCGAAGACTCATTTTGATCATTTTCGACGGCTGAGGTTGGAAATGATCAATTTAAAATCTATCTTGATCATTTTCGACGGCAGAAGACACCAAATTTTCCCAATTTTCTCTATAGCACGTTGAAAATACTGGAAACGAAACTTACATGAATTTTTCTTCCCCTTAGCAACGGTTGCTAGGGCGGTAAACAACGGTTGATAAGGAGCTAATTGGGGAGATTTTGTGTCCTTTGCCGTCGAAAATGACGGAAATAGGTCATAAATTAATAATTTCCAACATTCGTAACGGTTGCTAGGGAGGTAAACAACGGTTGCTATGAAGAAAATAGAACAATTCAGTGTCCTTGGCCATCACGTGTGACTTAAAACTAATTTTCCGGCTTGCCCAAATGAGCACTCATAAGGATTTGTAAGAAAACACGTTAGGAACGGTTGCTAAGGAAATAACCAACGGATTTTGCTGAAAATTGATCTCGGGCTAGATCTTGCCACAATTAACCTGTGTGCAAAATTTCAAAAAGATCGGACCATTTCTTCGAGAGTTATCGTGGACGAAAAAAAACGTTACACACATACACACACACACACACACACACACACACACACACACACACACACACACACACACACACACACACACACACACACACACACACACACACACACACACACACACACACACACACACACACACACACACACACACACACACACACGCACACACACACACACACACACACACACACACATACATACAGACACTTTTGGATTTCCATGTTTTTCGACCCGTAGATTACGAAAATCGAGATCCCGAGGTCTGATTCGGTGGGTCGATTTTTGCCCCATTACAAAGCTTTCTCTTTGAGAAAGCAAAACTTACTTTTGTCAACTTGTGCCGCATAAACCATTAAAAAATATATGAAACAGCGTCGTGATGAAAATTCTGTTTAGAGGTATCGATAGAGCTCATTGAACGCTTCAATTATTCATCGTGAAAAATTCAAAAATATTGATGCGTGGGCGTAAAGTATGAAATTGAAAATTGGTAGTTTACTTCGCGATTTTTATGCTTTCAGATGAATACATGAGATTATGATCTGGTGCAATTAAGGGTATGTTTGATCGAAAGAACATAGAATGGGCTTGAATATCCATGGGGAGAATTTCGGAGAAATCGATGCGTGGGCGTGAAATATAGAAAAAACTGACTTTTGTCAAGTTGTGCTGCATAAACCGTTAGAAAAATGTATGAAACAGCGTCGTGATGAAAATTCTGATCAGAGGTATTGATAGAGCTCATTGAGCGCTTCAATTTTTCTTCGTGAAAAATCTAAAAATGTCGATGCGTGGGCGTGGAGTATGTCATTGAAAATTGGTGGTTTACTATGTGATTTTTATGCATTCAGAAAAATACCTGAGATTAAAGTCTGGTTCGATTTTGAGTATGTTTGATCGAAAGAACATGGAATGGGCTTTCATATCCATGGCGAGAATTTTAGAGAAATTCATGCGTGGGCATGAAATATGGAAAAAACTGACTTTTTTCAAGTTGTACCGCATAATCCGTTAAAAAAATTTATGAAACAGCGTCTTGAAGAAAATATTGATTAGAGGGATCGTTAGAGCTCATTGAGCGCTTCAATTTTTCATCGTAAAAAAATTGAAAATATTGATGCATGGGCGTGAAGTATGTACTTAAAATTCGGTGTTTCAATTTGTAAAAAGTTAGAATTCGTTTGAAAAAAATACTTGATATTTGAAAGAAATGAAGAATTTTGGAAAAATCGATGCGTGTGCGAGAAATATGTGAAAACTGACTTTTAGCAAGTTGAGCAACATAAATCGTTAAAATTCTACGAATCAGCGTCGTGACGGAAATTCTGATCTGACGAATAGATATAGCTGATTGAGCGCTCCCCGTTTCCATCGTGAAAAATGGAAAAATGTCGATGCGTGGGCGTTAATTTTATGAGAAATTTGCATGTTTTCATGGCGAAAGTTATTAAGTTGCAATATAGTAATAAGATGCAATATAGTAGAAATTATATTTATTCCCATTGATATTTCTCGAGGTTTGACGAAAATTCATGATCATAACAAAATCTATTTCTGATTATGTTATTTTACTTCCTCAAAGACAAAGCTTTGGAATGAGGTAAAAATTGACATCTCAAATCAGACATCGGGACCTTATTTTTGATGGCTTAGAGGTGAGATACATGTTGATGTAAAAGCGTCCGTAGATACTTTGAATTATTCACCAATAATTCCAATAAAAATTTCATTATTTTCCTATATTCTTGATAGAGCAAATGAAAGACACGAGCGAGCGATAGCGAGTGAGTGATTCTGGCTAGTAGTCTGTAAAATGAATTTCAATCCAGAAATCATAAGCTGGGGGATCATGAGCTGTTAAAGTCAACCATCTTCAATCACACTGATCATCTTAAGATTGTTGAATATTCAAATCACTGATATGGGTTTCAATGAAGCAATCACTACATGGCATGTCTAGACGTCTCCTCCTGTAAAGTTGTGAAGTTTCATGCTAAGCTGCTTCCTATCATAGCAGTTTTTCACATATAACTGTTTACTGATTCTCAATTTATCACGATATTTATTCTATCCTTACGCCAGTTATAAATAGATATCCAACACTTCCATGGTAGGAGATGATGAATTCCCATATTCAAGAATTATATGAGCTGGTGGATAAGGAGCTGTTAACGTCAACAGTCTTGAGTTACACTGATCATCTCACATTTGTCTAACACTGAAGTCACTCACTGGAGTGTCAATGATGCGAACACTTGTAACATGTTTAGATGTCTCCTATAAAATTAAGGAGATTCATCACAAGCTGTTTTCCATCATAGCTGTTTTTCATGCATACAACTGTTCACTATTTATCACTTTATCACAAAATTTATTCTGTCCTCACCCCAGTTATGAATAGTTATTCAACATTTCCATGGAAGTAGGTGATGAATTTCCATAATCAAGAATTATGAGCTGGCGGATAAGGAGCTGGTAACGTCAACAGTCTTGAGTTACACTGATCATCTCACGTTTGTCGGATACTGAAATTACTCACTTAAGTCTCAATGAAGCTAACACTCATGACATATTTAATCGCCTCCTCCTGTAAAGTTGTGAAGCGTCACCACAAGCTGCTTTTCAACATAACTGTTTCTCTCGCATATACCTGTTCACTGCTCATCACTTTATTATAATATTCAAGAATTATATGAGCTGGCAGATAAGGAGCTGGTAACGTCAATAGTCTTAAGTTACACTGATTATCTCACGATTTTCAGATATTGAAATCACTCACTGATGTTAACACTCATATCTAGACGTCTTCTGTAAAAATGTTGATATTTAAATAGGGTGTAATTGTTAAAAAAGATCTAACACGTCAACTGAAATACACTGTTCTGTAGAAGTCTTCTACTTGCTTATTCATGTCCATTTTAAGACAATCTTTTATGGGCGAAAATTTATTTTCTCATCTTGTATGATGAGTTTTGCCAGCTCCTGTGGACCGTATGAAAATACTGAGCAGTTGTATAGCCTTCTAACTTTATTGACATATATTTTTGAACTGCAAAAAAAATGTTTAATTAGATTCATTCATCAATCAATGAATAACCTCAAATCCAATTTTCACAATAATAAAAAAAACTAATTTACCTTGAAAAGTATCAGCAAATAGGTTAGCCCATGTCAGACCACTCAATCAATTTAAATTCAGATTGACAAAACTGCTATAAACATATTTCTCCTAAGGCTATCACCGCATATGTATTTGCGTATATGTTTGCCTACCAGCTGTTTATTACGACGATATACATATATACGGAAGCATATATATATCTCACCACTGGGCACCGCTGGCGCTCGCTCGCTCGCTCGCTTGTATATCTATAGCGTACTCTTGGAATCTTCAAATGTTGACGAATCAAGCGCTCTCGCAGACTCCGTCTGCTAGCCGACTCAATCGACTCAATCGTCTATTCTCAAATATAACCGCAGAGCGGTTTCGATGAAACTTTTCTGACAGAAGTAATCGCAAGTGACCGTAGTTCTCGCTTATAACTGTTACAAGATTGCGGGACAGCGGTAAAACAAGAATAATTAAAAAAGTGAGGTTTAACACGACATTGGGCTGTATATAATGGCTAGTCGCGTCCCCACGAGCGCTTGCTGCGCATACTTGTCGTCGGTGGCGCTGACGCGCCACCTGATAGTTGAACACCAGCTGGTATGCGAAAGGGAGGTACAGCGGATAGACTTCATTATCGAAGTTATGAGAGCATTGGTTTTTTTTAACGTTTGAACTGGCCGAGCGGTGTGCGCATACGCTCGGGCAGGTCGCACAGTTCACACTCCATGCTGTTGTTATAGCCCGACCAGTGGGAAGGGACTTATTTAAATTTTGCGGTGGGGGAACCGGTTTAATTGATGTGGCGGCGAATCGCTACTCGAGATTGACATTCCGAACTTACTCCGATGTGCGCTGCAAATGCACGGAGCGCGCGGTAGTTACGGCCCTGGCAGCGTGCATCGCCAAGCGAGGCGCATGGACCGTGATGTGTGCGGGCTCCGGCAAGAGCGCGTTGGTGGGAGCGAGAGCGCTGCTTGGGCGCTGCGCGTCGCGACTGCGGAGGGGAGGGGCGGATACCCGTCTCTCGCTTCTGGATACTCCCAAAACGCTGGTGTCCGATTACGGCCCACCAGTTCGGCTTCGGCTGCAGGCGCTCTCCTTCGGCTCGGCAGCTCGCTGGCAAGCGATCACGTCCTATGTGATCGCCTCGTGGGTAGGAGGTGTAACAAAACTACTCACAACACCCTTTCTTGCTATATCACTGATCTTTATTAACTATTAGCACTAATAATATTACGAATGGTCTTCAACTAATGCGACACGCCCGGGAATTCCGTAACTAATTGTCTGTGAGCGGTACGCGTAGCAAACGTCTGTTGCTTTCGGTGGCGGGTGGAATTCTGCTGCGGCCGGCCGCAGCTCGCTCTCTTATCCTCTCCGTGACGTCACACTGATAGGGTCGCGGAACGCTCCTCGAAGGTGCCGCGACACTATCCGAGTGGTCGAATAGCTCCTTATATGGTCATGGCTCCGGATGAGGCGCGGAGTAACACCGTGGCGTCAGGGACTACATTTCTTAATTCTACTGCGCAATAAAATCCTCACGCATATATAGATATATATTATGTATAACTTGGCGTTACATGATTGACTTATTCCTAATAACAATTGACAAATATGCGTATTTGTATGCGCGCCCGCGAGACTTACTCGATAAAGGATAATTCTACTTTATTATTACATTGTTTCTATTATTTAGGAATGTACACATAGTGATCTCGAGTCATTAGCTCTCGATCGATGGTGTATGCTGCCTGATTGTAGGGCAGGTCGCTTTATTAGTAATGCAAAATGTTTATATGTACATATGATGTCAATGAATTGGTTATTCCTCAGCATAAGGTTATACTGAATGGATATAAAATGAATAAGTCGTTGTGAACACGTTGCATCGGTCATGATCGTACGCGGAGTTACTACGCTTTGGCTTTGGAATCGCGGGACGTATATGTATACCGAATTTGTTGATTAGTTATGCATTTGATCAAGGCCGTTGCAGAATGATCGTGCAGCTTCTTATGCCTGAAGGCTAACTTGTTATCAGATTTCTTATCAACTAGCCTAGCCCGCTCATTGTAAACTTCTAGGATAAAACATAAATCTGAAAACTTATTATGTAATATGCCACGCCCTGGCCATACTTCACTCTCGAGATGCACGACGGAGGGTAATGCAATCATCGCCTGCAGATGATAACGCAGCGCGTCTTGATTACCGTGCGCCGTGTCTCTCTCACTCGTCTACTCATTCATACAATTATCGTCTCTACACTGGCAAACAGCTGAGCTGCTCGCGTCGTCGTAGGACTCGTGTGGGGCAGAGAGCATGACGATAGCTGGATCTTTGTTGAGATCGGGGAAATCGGTGGAAGAAAAAAAACCAAAATAATTTGGCGGGGCAAGGCTGGGCCATAACACCCCCATCCCCAAGTCAGGCCAAGGACTACTGGACCGAGGACTGTCCTGATGTCGTCAACGAAGTCTCCCTTCAGCATCAGCTGGTAGTGTGTGTTGTTGCGGCTCGTAATACCTCTCAGAGATACCGTCGTGGTGACTGGTTTTCCCGTCCCACACGAGTGACCGGTGATTTCCGCTTCGGCGTAGGCGAAGGGTGTGGTTCAAACAGGGTGGGCAAAGCCATCTTGGCCCAGGATATTCGTATATCCTGCTGCTTGACCTGTAAATACAGTGACGCGACAGAGTCTACTCGACAGTATGGTATTTAATCTAACAAAAAAAATTTTACATATGAATTATTCTTATATTTCTAATGTTGTCTTTAACAATTTGTTGGGATGCACGACCTTGTGTCCCTTCCTCGTATCGATCTTTATGTTTCTACCGTTGTTTAAAATTTCGATTACTCTGTACGGCCAGAGTATACCGGTGCGAGCTTCCCTCTACTCGGTTCTATAATTAATCTTACTCGCTCTCCGACCTTGAACTCGGTTGGATTGATCCGTCGGTCGTAGTTCTCCTTAGATTTTTCTTTCGCTATTATTAGATTTTCGCGAGCTAAACGCTGATATTCATTCGTCACGGATCTAACCTTTGTCCACAACTCTTCGTACGTTTCTCCGACGGGTCCGTCGAGACTCGGGCGATCGGAAGGAACTCGTGCTATCCTGCCATAAATGCATTGGAACGGGGTAAGCTTCGTCCCAGAATGGACGCTCGTATTATAAGAAAATGTTGCAAATTCCAGCCATTCGTCCCAATCTCGAACGTTCGTTGTACAGCATCGTAGCCATTCCTTCAATGAGTGGTGCATTTTTTCCACGGATCCGTTCGAGGCCGGCGAAAAAGCCGTAGTCGTACACGTTTTGATGTTACACAATCTAGCGATCTTCTTTATTAACGCGCTTGTAAAGTTCTTTCCCTGATCAGTTAATACTATAAGCGGGGCCCCGTGAACATACACCATTCGCTTAAGGAATGCCGTCGCGATATCGTTTGAAGTCGCGCGATCTAAGGGTACCGCAATACAGAACTTTGTTAACAAACATTGCATCGTCAGAATATAAACATTTCCGTTCTTTGTTTCGGTAAGAGGACCTACAATGTCCATCGCTATTTTATCGAATCCCATCCCAGGGGTATCGGTGAGTACCATTGGTTGACGGGTACACTTACGCACTAATTTCTTTCTCTGGCAAATCTGACATTGCCTCACAATTCTCTCCACGTCGGCCTTTATTCCCTTCCACCAATAATCCTATTTGATTCGTTCGTAAGTCATTGTTCGTCCCTTATGTCCGTTGACCGGAGATTCGTGAATATCCTTGATTAGGATTTCTCTCAATCCTGCATCGGGGATCGTTATCAAGTTTCTGCAAATTATTATTCTAATTGCTCTATTGTCAAATGTTTCCTTCAAAAGGCCGGTCACTGAATCCCAGGTCAAGTCGTCGATTCGTGGCGTCTCAGATATCCGTATTGTGTCTAGGTCCATTGATAAACAAACGTCGAGTAACGAGTTAATGCAATCAGAAAGGATTTCTGCGTCCGCTCGGATATGTAAGTTTTCCTTTAGCGGTAGAGCAATCAAATATTTATTCTTGTCTGGCCAAGGGGTAACCTTAGCTCTCCCCAGTGTCACTTCAGTGATGTCTGGTAGTCTATTGTCTGATTTTAATGCCTCACTGCCCGTGCAGATCGGTTGATTTTTGACTGTCACAAAGTATACCAAGTTGTCCTTGCTCATCGCGAACAAATCACGGACTTCGATGATGTTCGGACTGATTCGTGCGCGTCTCGTTTCATCTGTATTTAACTCGAATTCTACTTCTGAATCGATTTCGGATTCTTCTTGGTTATCGATGTTCGATTCATTATCCATGTCACGGGTTTCAATTTCGTCATTGGAGGGTTCTCGGTCAAGAAGAATCTTATTGAAATCATCAAGTGATTCTTCGAGATTCGGTTCTTCCGCAAATCCGCGTTCAATCGGCTGCTCGTCCACGCGCCAATCTTGATCGTTTATTCGGTCATCTTCCGCGTCTAACGATTCTCTCAAAGTCTCATAAATTTTTGCCTTCTCCTCATCGCATATTTTATATCGGTTTTTATTTAATTTTGTAAGCTTTACGGCGACCATGAGCGTTCGTGGGTCTACTGAATCGGAATAGTCGAGTACGTATACATCTGGCATTTCTGCATCTTCAGTTAACCATTTTACTCGCACCGTCTTACTCGTGTTGAACGCGGGTTGATTAAGTTGACAAAGCCAGAACGCGTTTGCGTCGTTCCTCACGGCAACGAATGAATCCTTCTTGAATGTCATGATCCTTGGTATCTTCGGCAGGTTAGGAATGGGCCTGTCGTTCTCGTTAGAAACAGCACCCCCATCCCCGAGCTCGTTATCTATTTCCTTGTCACTTGAGCTATCCCTCGATTCAGGCTGTTTATCGGAACGGGCTCTCGAACCCTTGCTTTATTCTGCCTTGGCTCATTTCATGTCTTTGCTTCTCGACTCGCCTGGGCTCTTTTCAACGAAGTGTCCCCAGGTTGATAAATGATATCGACTGTATTTGCTACATGTTCTCTGGATGTTGAATTTTTCACCTTATGGAGCCACACTAACGGTCTGTGGTCAGTCACAAAGACAAATTTTCGTCCAAGCAGACAAAATTCAAATTCGTCTGCACATACAAGCATTGCCAATAGTTCTTGTTCGATCGTACTATACCTCTGTTCAGTTGGGCTCAATTTCTTGCTAGCATATGCAATTGGTAGATCAGCGCCGTCGTGCTTTTGTGAAAGCACGCCTCCAACTGCTTCGTTTGAAGCATCAGTTGTCACGTAAAACGTTTTATCCCAATTTGGATGCTGCAGTATAGGCTTTGATATCAGCGCCTGTTTAAGTCTCTCGAATGCGTGATGTTCTCGTTCTGTCCATTGAAAGACTGCCTTGTCGCTGAGCAGGTCAGTCAGTGGTTTAGCTATTTCAGCATATTCGGGAACGAATCGTCGGTAATAGTTGCACATGCCGTTGAATCTCTTGATTTCGCGTTTCGTGTGGGGTGCAGGAAATTCCGCAATTGCTTCGAGTTTCTTCGGATTAGGCTGCAAGCCTTGTGGCGTAATCAAATGACCGAGGAAAACAACCGCTTGCTTGTAAAATTGACATTTTCTCGGATTGAGTCGCATATTTACAGCTACCATCTCATCCGCCAGTATTATAAACACTTCCTCTAGCTCTTCGAGCAGGCTCCTTGCCATGTATATGTCGTCGATGTAGCCGAAAATATTTCCTTTTGTTCGTTCGTCAAGTTTCTTCATTCGTCTCAAAATGTTTATGACCCGTCTAATAACTACGTTAGTGTTCTCTTGGAACGCACTTGCAGCGTTTCGCATACCAAATGCTAGTCTTGTGAATTGGAAGTGCCCATAAGGGGTCGTAAATGCGGTCTTTTCGCGATCCTCGTTCCTCAATGGAATTTGATGGAAACCGGAAATCATGTCAACTACCATGAAATGTTCAGTGTTGCCCATATCTTCGGTAACACTCTTGATATTCGGTAATGGAAAAGGAAATCTGATTGTCTTATCGTTTAATTTCCGAAAGTCTACGACCACTCTATATTGTTTCGTACCATCAGGGGCATCGTCTTTCTTCACTACCCAAAGCGGCGAGTTGTACGGGCTCGTGCTTGGTTCAACGACTCCTGTGGCTAACAGCTGATCGACTTGGTTCTGCACAACGTCTTGAAGTGCTTTCGGAATCGGATATTGGGGTACGTAGACTGGTTCACTGTCAGCCAAAACAATTTTATGTTCTACCAAATTGGTTGCGGGCAGGGGTTCGCCTGGTAGCTGAAACGCCTGCTCGGTTCGCTCGACTAATTTCCTGAGTCTTAGCTTCAATTCGTAACTTAAATGGTCTGTTGGTATCTCTTTCATTAATCTATCGACTCTCGATTCACCCTTACAAAAAGAGTTTACAGAAGTTTCTGCAAATGGGGTCTGGATTGACGAACCGTCATGAAATTGTCCAAGTTCAGCTATGCCATGTGAAATAGGCTCGTAAAGTTTGGATTGGAAAAATCCCACGAATTTCGAAATTTCGGAATGTTCTTCTTGAGCGTCAGGAGGATATATCGTTTCGTCTTTGTAATTTATCTCCGTGCGATCTATGTTATCGTTGCGTACGATGTTGCAAATGTTCTGACTTCCCGAGGGAAACTCGAAGGGTCGGTATGTGCTTGCGCAATTATCTTCGTGCAAGTTGGAATTGGAATTAGTATGAGTTGAGGTGCGAATTCGAGCTTCTTCGTCAAGAAGCCCTGGAATGTGTTTTCTAAATTTCTTCGGTATCTCGAATGTGATCAGCTGATCGAGCATGTCGTCAAGCTTACTTTGGTTTTCATCGGCTGAAATTGGATAAACGTCGCAGTGCTCGTAGCGTGCGGCTGATTCGGCTTCCAATCCCACTTCGATTGGAATTATGTCTAGAGCGTGATCCGTCGTGTTTATTACCTATAAATTGACAAATCCTTTATCTTCTTGCACTATTGTGCTTTCGGTATACACTCCGGGTTTCAAGTGATATTCGGGAACAAAACCTGTTTTTATATCAAGTTCGTCGATGACCCTGAAATCGGTAAACAGAGATGAGCCTGCAGGAATCATCACTATTCTGTCATTTGCAAAGGGGATCGATTGACCCTTGAATTCGAGCTTTCCCTCCTCAAAACTCACTAAACACCCGTTATCTTTTAAAAATCTTGAGCCAACTAGAGCTGAGTTTTTGATAGGCAAATTATCTGACACGATTATAAATTCCACGGTTATACCTAACATATGTAGTTTACATATGCCGTACGTTTTTTCATCGCCTCTAGTAATGCCTCGCAATATTGGCTTTATGTTCTCATCCACTTCTACGTCCGGATCGAGCTCGCCTATCTTGATCAAATTTGGGGCGGCTCCGGAGTCCAACATGGCATCGACACTTAATGTTCGGAATTGTCCTGATTCGAGTTCGATGACCGGGATGTACTCGGTGTCTGAGTATCGTATGTTGTACACGGGCTGATGCGGTTTGTGCGTTCTTGTATCGCGGCTACGTTTGTAGTTGGACGTGTAAACTGGCCTGCCACGGTCATGTCCCTTGCCGGGGGCCCTTGATCGTTTCCCTGCTGCTCGGCCCGCTGAGTTTCGACGTAAATTCTTTTCCTGCATTCTCGAATAAGATGTCCTGATTTCTTGCAGTAGAAACATACCGGGAGAGTAGTAGTCAAATGCTTTGTTTGGTTGGCTTCGCCTGGATATGGTCCCTCTTCCGATTTTGCGGCTGGCGGGTTGCGAGGATATTGTGCTTTTGCTGGCTGATCAGATTCTTGTCCATTCCTTGGCAGCGTACCAGGATCTTGCCCTTTCTTTGTGGCGTCTTCTCCTGCTGCCTTGACATAATGGTTACTATACGCGAGCTTACCATGCTTCCACCTATCATGCTGCACTTGTTTTTCAGCACTCAGCGCTTCACTGATTACATCGTTCAAGGTCGTTACATGACGATCCATATAATTCCGATATTCTGGAGGGAGCCCGTCACGCAGGCTCTCCATTACGTCGTGCTCTATTTCTTTTTCCTCTTCATAGAAAATATCTCTTCCTGCTTCGAATTTCTTTCGATCAAAGATGGCATTTTTGAGGATCGAAATTCGATTGATAAAATCGATCACCGATTCCTTTTTCTCCTTCTTTATGGCATCCAACTGGCCGCGAAGGCGGTTAACGCTCTCACCTGTCGCAAAGATCTGAGTGAGTCTATCCAGTATTCCGTCCAAGGTCTGAAAATGCATTCCGGCTAATGTCGCATATGTGCGATTATCGAGCTTATTTTTAATTAAACTCAAAAAATCTGCAACTAAGTCGCGAGGTACCGATTCCTTCGCGCGCTTACATGCACTCGAAAATTGTTGTAGGTTGGTGCCGTCGAATCGCGGTACCATCGCTAACGCTTCTTTGAGATACAGGGTTTGGTTCGACGTGTTTGGCTGTGTTGTGCGCCAAGGGTCATTGTTTCGTATGCTATTTTTCTCTAGGCGCTGAACTCTGTCTGTTAGCGCTTTTACTAACTTCAAAACGTCCACCCCTTCTTGTGTTAACGGGAGGTCCTCATCTGCATTAGTCGGTGTTTTTCCTGGCATGAAAGACCGCTGGTTTGTGGACTCAGCGGGTGGAGTACGGGGGCTCTGCTTTTCGTGGGCTAAGCGATTCAAGGTCAAATTTTCCTTTTCGAGAATTTCGCACCTGCTTGCCAACTCCTCGAGCTGTGTTCGCAACGCGAAAGCCTCGTCTCGTTTTATATAGGCAGCGTCGCTATGATCGTCCGTACTGCGACCCATCCCTGACTTCACAGTTCGCTCGCGTTCCTCGAGAGCCTACATCCGCTCGTTAATCCGTTTTTCCTTAGCTGTCAAAGTCTCGCTAAGTAGCGCAAGGTCATTCTCGAATTTAAGTAGGTCTTCTTCCGTTTTCGCGATGCTATTGAGATTCTCTTGCGACATTTTTACCGTATCTGCTAAACGTATGAAGCGATAAATCTCTTTTTGCAACCTGGCGGTTATTTTATGTGATTTGTCCGACACCGTGAATTTACTTTCCAGTCTGCAAGATATAATAAATTCTCCAAGGTATTGAAAGCTTATTAAAATTTGGGAAAAATCAGATGATCAACGAATTTTTCTTTTAACCAATTTTGTGCTGTTTGATCTTATAGATCTTCGTGAATTTCGTAAATCTAATCGGATAAACGTTTCATGCGACACAAATCAAACAGTATCCCACCGCTACGCTGTCACCATTGTTATGGCCCGACCAGTGGGAAGGGACTTATTTAAATCTTGCGGTGGGGGAACCGGTTTAATTGATGTGGCGGCGAATCGCTACTCGAGATTGACATTCCGAACTTACTCCGATGTGCGCTGCAAATGCACGGAGCGCGCGGTAGTTACGGCCCTGGCAGCGTGCATCGCCAAGCGAGGCGCATGGACCGTAATGTGTGCGGGCTCCGGCAAGAGCGCGTCGGTGGGAGCGAGAGCGCTGCTTGGGCGCTGCGCGTCGCGACTGCGGAGGGGAGGGGCGGATACCCGTCTCTCGCTTCTGGATACTCCCAAAACGCTGGTGTCCGATTACGGCCCACCAGTTCGGCTTCGGCTGCAGGCGCTCTCCTTCGGCTCGGCAGCTCGCTGGCAAGCGATCACGTCCTATGTGATCGCCTCGTGGGTAGGAGGTGTAACAAAACTACTCACAACACCCTTTCTTGCTATATCACTGATCTTTATTAACTATTAGCACTAATAATATTACGAATGGTCTTCAACTAATGCGACACGCCCGGGAATTCCGTAACTAATTGTCTGTGAGCGGTACGCGTAGCAAACGTCTGTTGCTTTCGGTGGCGGGTGGAATTCTGCTGCGGCCGGCCGCAGCTCGCTCTCTTATCCTCTCCGTGACGTCACACTGATAGGGTCGCGGAACGCTCCTCGAAGGTGCCGCGACACTATCCGAGTGGTCGAATAGCTCCTTATATGGTCATGGCTCCGGATGAGGCGCGGAGTAACACCGTGGCGTCAGGGACTACATTTCTTAATTCTACTGCGCAATAAAATCCTCACGCATATATAGATATATATTATGTATAACTTGGCGTTACATGATTGACTTATTCCTAATAACAATTGACAAATATGCGTATTTGTATGCGCGCCCGCGAGACTTACTCGATAAAGGATAATTCTACTTTATTATTACATTGTTTCTATTATTTAGGAATGTACACATAGTGATCTCGAGTCATTAGCTCTCGATCGATGGTGTATGCTGCCTGATTGTAGGGCAGGTCGCTTTATTAGTAATGCAAAATGTTTATATGTACATATGATGTCAATGAATTGGTTATTCCTCAGCATAAGGTTATACTGAATGGATATAAAATGAATAAGTCGTTGTGAACACGTTGCATCGGTCATGATCGTACGCGGAGTTACTACGCTTTGGCTTTGGAATCGCGGGACGTATATGTATACCGAATTTGTTGATTAGTTATGCATTTGATCAAGGCCGTTGCAGAATGATCGTGCAGCTTCTTATGCCTGAAGGCTAACTTGTTATCAGATTTCTTATCAACTAGCCTAGCCCGCTCATTGTAAACTTCTAGGATAAAACATAAATCTGAAAACTTATTATGTAATATGCCACGCCCTGGCCATACTTCACTCTCGAGATGCACGACGGAGGGTAATGCAATCATCGCCTGCAGATGATAACGCAGCGCGTCTTGATTACCGTGCGCCGTGTCTCTCTCACTCGTCTACTCATTCATACAATTATCGTCTCTACACTGGCAAACAGCTGAGCTGCTCGCGTCGTCGTAGGACTCGTGTGGGGCAGAGAGCATGACGATAGCTGGATCTTTGTTGAGATCGGGGAAATCGGTGGAAGAAAAAAAACCAAAATAATTTGGCGGGGCAAGGCTGGGCCATAACACTGTGTATCTACAATATAATTTTGGAAATTATCATAAATGATTGTGCGGTTGACTTTTTACATTGCAACTTTCATGATATGGAGAATATAAACTTCTCATAGCTATCTCCATCATATTAAATTCAATTTGGACCCAAAGACAAGATAATTTGATGAATTCGGAATTGTGTAATACTAACTTGCATTCGTATTCTTTTCCTTTGATAGATATAATAGTTCTTGAATACAATGTATCTACTCCATCAATCACTGGCTGCTTACTTCCTTCTTGACACTGTAAGAGGCCACAGCGGACATTTCTGGAATGCAACATCACGATCAATGAAAGATCATATTTCGATGCGAAATGTACAAGCTTTTGGGGTTTGTAACGGAAAAATGATAATCATGGGGAATATCAATCTCTTATATTGTGATGATATACCTTGTTCAGTCTTTTTTCAAACTTTTCAAAACACTGCTGCAAATGATAATCGAGATAAACGAAATCGCAGGAAAATTATATATTCTTTTGACAGCTAAACGCACAAGTTTCCAAGAAATTCTCACAGGATGTGAATACTCTAACAATATTTTGAGGTTGGTTCAAGTGGTATTGTCGGTAGATGAGATGGAAGATTATATTCACCATTGTCATTTGCTAGCAAATTACTCATTGTCAGTACTGCTTAGTTGCAGACTACATATTAATATAGTCCACAAATATGAAAACTATCAGCTGATATGAAAACTGTGTCACAAGTTTGCAAGGTTTATGACGATGTAAGCAGAGAATTCGATAATATCAAGGAGGAAACCAATACTGGTACGTAAACTATGAACGCCTCTTATTTTCAAGTATGATTATAGTTATTCAATTTGGATTTTGCAATTCTGTATATCATCAACGAAAATATCGGAACGGTGGACTTTTACAGGTGCGAATATGTTCATAAAATAATAAGGAGTCTATGAAATATCAAAATCCTATCAATATTTTTCTAGAGTTACGATGTCAGCTTCTCCATTACAAACATGTATATGGAACGAATCTATTAACAGAATATTGTAGGCTTCCTTATCTATCTCACGGAAGGAGTAGACAAAAAATTAACCCATTAAGGTCCATGGCCAGACCAGCGGAGATACCATAAAATTAATTATTCGACCACGTGCTTTTTCGAGGAAAAATACCCGTGTTTTTTCTTTTTCCATTTCCATTGTTTAAAAAATAATTATTCGAACAAATTGCACCCAAAGTCGTAAATTCGAAAAATCAATGGTACCAATCGATTAAAGAAAAAAAAACAAAAAGAAAAGTAGAAATACATTTTTCCGATTTGAGGCTCATGTCTCTTACAATCACGTTAGAAACAAATGGAATTCTGTGTCATCAAGGAAGTCGAATTTCACTATTTCTTACTTGCTCCAAAAGAATTTTGCCCATTGTCACAATATAAATCTGCACGATGATCCCGACGCGCGATGAATCAACAGAATACGAAAAAAGCGTAGGTGGTCACATCTGATATGATCTAGATGTGAATTCCTTCAGAGAACATGTAGATGAGGATCGCGAAGTAACCTCAGGTTATTTCAGAGCTTCGTACTCGTAAGGACGATATTAATGTGGAACCTGCATAACTGACGCCAGCGGCTTTGAAAACCTCACTGGGAGTGACTCTAGCTGGAAATGGAAGGGCTGTCTGCTACATGGTTGGGTTTGCTGAATAACGCCATAAAGAACTCGAGTGATCCTAGGATTACGATACTTTTGGTTGAGTTCGCTCCGCATCATCTGCACCCCCCCCTTCTTTATGCAATGTGGTTATGAAGTGTCATTTAGTCATGCTTACCATGGAGATGCAACTTTTTGGTAGTACAATTGGGTGCGCTTGGTTGTACGGGATGATCGTATTGTGCGAAAAACCATCGATGTGCAACAAGCCTTTAGGACAAATTAAAGGAACGAGTCGACGAAAATGACTCTTGCTACGCCCCGGTTATCTCTTGATGAATTTTGGAATCTAGATTGATAGTAAGTATGTTGGACATCTTGAACAGTGCCAGCTCAATGATTCGGAATTCTACTTCGCTAGGAAATGACGTATAATTTTTAGAAGATCGTCATTGCTTTCCCAACGTATTATGTAAGCAACGATGCGATTGTCTTTCGAAAAGGAACAAAATTTTTAGAGTGACATACTCAGATCTGATTGTTTGGCTGTAGGGTCGCAAACACCTTCACTTCCAGTTGGTCTGACGGTCAAACATCATCTCGCGACGGCCAATTGTATTTGCCTTTTATAAGTCAGTCTATCCCATGCCAACATATTTGAAACGTCTGCAGCTGTCACTGTCATCCATTTTAGATTAAATTGATGTACCTATTATTCGTCTAGTATCAAGCGAACTAATTGACTTACTTGACTGGCACTGAGCGTTTACCAACAGGCTGGCGGGTCTGTCAACCAATCCAACGCCATATTTAAGTGTTGCAACGAGGTACGTTGCAGTATAGTCGCCATACAGTCAAGTACGTCGGGCGTGAACATACAGGCGCCAGACCGTCGGGCACCTCTCCTTACGAGCACCAGCGCGCGCACACCCGAGCCGCCGTACCGCTCAGGCGGCTATATAAGGCCGCGCACCGCCCAACTCGGGGCAGTTCGACTCAGCGGACTCGAGGTGTTCTCGAGCCAGCTGACCCAAAGCTCTCTCTACCTACGGGTGCTCCGTGGTTGAGTGACTCCCGGAATAGCTGGTGAACCCGCTCCTTCGGACTACATCCAGTGCACGAGGTGCTCTCGGCAGCTGGACCCCCGATCCCCTCCGTACGATCGTGGTTCATGGGTGCTCCATAGCCTCCGCGACGGTGTGGGCTAGTGCACGAGGTGCTCTTGGCAACTAGCCACTTCGCCTTTCTCCCGCCGCGACCCGGGCTCATGGGTGCTCCATAGCCCCCGCGCCGTGATCGCGTCCTCCCGACACAAACACTGGGTGCTCCAGGTTGACTGACTGTGCTTACAAACGACGCTTATAGTAATCTGCAGCGCAGTACCTGTGTTACCGACTTCGCGCTGCAGGTTACCATAGGCGTCGTTTGTAAACACCATGTTTAGTTAGACATGTGATGTGTATTCATTAGGTAGACATTGCTTACTCACAACAGTTTGAGTAATTGTAAGAAAAGTTTCCAGATTAATTTTCACCACAGAGTTCACCTGCAAGTTTGGAATTTCATCGTGTGCAGCAGCTGATGGATTTTCATTCAAGACGAAAGGGAATTCAGATAAGTTTTAGTATAATTGGTTATAGTATAATATTGATCGACACATGTTCAGAATTTTTATGGATGAAAATCAATTCTGACACTGAATTGTCATCCAATGATACTATATTTATTGTCTTTGTGCTTGGATACATGTTGTTATTGCTTCAGTATCCAAGCACAGAGTGGAAAGTCGATTAGCATTGATTTTTTCATATATTTGATGTTTTACTCTATGTGAGTGAGACATGGAAGTAAGATTTGTTGAGCATACACACAATTTACACCTTCCGTATGATTTTTAGGATAAAATGTGATATGGTATTCAAGTCGCAACAGTGAAAGTGCTGTGCAGTGAGGGAAATACGTCTCAGATGGCATATTGTCATTTGGGACGAGAACAACGTCTCCACTCAGGATACATTAATTAATATCTGGGAAAGTTTGGGAGCGTTGGACCCTCAAATTCTGGATTCTCTCTACTATGGCCACCAGGAACCAGGAAAAAAATTTTAGTCAATATTGGTGACCCGCATCCCAAGCGGTCTCCTAGTGAGTCAGTTGACGGACGTATGTGTAAATGTATGTAGCTCTCCGTTTTTCTATCCAAAATAATTCGGACGACGATTCGGTATCTCGGTTTAACCGATTTCAGACACCGTCTCGTTTATGATAAAGTATAATCATGGAATGATGCTAATTTCCCGGAATGAGCGCAAAGAAATGAGGAAAAAGATTTTGCCTAAGCCGAGTTCAATTTTTACTGATCGCGGTCCATAGCCCACAATGGAAAGTTGCGTGCTCCAGCAGGCGAACGACAGATTTTACAGAAAATGAAATGTGGGAGATAGATAGAGAATAAGGAATAACTTACTTTCCCTTTTTCTTTCTCTCGGTTAAATTTGCTTTTTACTCGGCGACGCTGGCTGATAGACCTTGCAGTGAGTGCAGTATTAAAATATGCCTTGCCTTGTTTAAAATACTCATGCAGTGCATGAGTATTTTAAACAAGGTGATGCTCATTGTTTATGTTCAATGATGAACATGTCGCACGACCCGAAAATAACAGTGTAAACTACTGAGTGAGGCTCGTGTATGCTACAGCGCGACGCGTTCGCCTTGGTGACCAGAGCAATAATGCATGTGGAGCCTTGAATGACTCCACTTCTATAGGAAATGGTTATATCGAGTTGTGCGACTTGTTCTACGAATTCTCTCGATGGCATTGATTATTCCCAAATTTTACAAACAGTGTGCACACTGTTGGTGCTTGTAGCTTTGCACACTGTTTCGCTTTTTCACATCTATCGATCAATTCGCAATGAAATTCGGCAAACAGTTTACCGATCAATTTCGCACTGCTTGAAGCGTCGTTTTACTCGTGTCGCGTCACGACTCAAAATCCCTAATTTATTTCAAATCCAATAATTCATAACGTCTCATATTCGATAACGATATGTACGTGCCGATGCACACAAACAACCGGAATTAAAATATTCCTCGTTTCGACTAATCTGCTAATTGCATACTATTGTTGACCGTTATACCCCAGCGTCTGAGGGTCACTTACCTGCAACCCTCGCAGTCCTTCCTTCTCCTCTCCATCAATAAATATTCCTAAACTCGTTCCGATTCATCGATTTAAGCAACTCTCAGAAACTATTTGACCAATCATGAAGCATTGTAACCTGCAGTGGCAGGAACCTCACTTACGATTTAACCGTCGAGCAGAGAGCTACAGCTCTGCTCTCTCAAGGTGTAACTAGGATTAAGGTGTTAGTTATTAGATATATATATATATATAACATTCGGCCCTCCTCCCCTCTCCGCCGGCCACAGCGAGAACTGGCGCTGTCGCGCCAGTCGGCACAAGTCCCGCGACTGCCGTCGAGATCGGACGCTCACACGGTGGTGGTGTATAGAGTCGGCGCGCATCATCAATAGATACATTAGATATTACTTAGGAGCATTCTTATTTGACCTGCCCCACGTAATAATCAACAGGTTATGGGAAAGGCCCGCTTCCACTGCGCGTAAAAGTGTTTCTGAGTGATTGCGGTGAGTGAAATTGTGAGGTGTGAAAGGCGAGACGAGGAGAGACGCGAGTTTCCCGACAGGCCCCCTTCACCGTACTACCAAGGATCGAGAGGATGTCGGACGGCGGAGACGCTGGAGTGTCGAGCATGCCGACCCCGGAAAGCTCTAGTAAGTAGGAGTGCTTGAAGCGGTGCGCGATCGGTTACGGAGAGGAAGTCTCTACAGGATAGGTTCTCCAACAAACATAAATTATTCGAGGTTAATCAGGATTTTAACAGACTACTTGTTAGTCGCTCACTCAACTTAGAGTTATGTTTAACCTTTTCAAACGGAGATCTACGTCTCCTACTCTAGTTTGCCATTCCGCTACCGTTTCAGTCTTAGCAGGACACCCTGGCTAACACTTACTCTGATATTTGATTGCGTAACTGTAAGTATCCCCGGGACTTATACTCCGAATGATTGAATGAGAGAGTCACTTGTTCATTGATATCGGGCCACCCCGACAATCAACTACTCCGGTGATAGAGGTCTCTCAAGGATTAGGATATTTTAGGAGGTTATGTTACCCTTGTACCTTGCTTCGGATTACGTTGGTGCTGGACTTCCTTCGATGACTTCTCTCGGGTGTGGTTCTAGATCAAGTGGCCGAATCCTCTCCGGGAGCCCTATTTATACCCACTGAAAGATGGAAGGAATATTCGGCGACATTTTCCACCACCTCTATTGCGCAGGACTCGTTCTGCGCGTCACCTCCTTCCATGGTCCGTTCCTTTCCCCTTCCAATTCATGGTCTTTTTCGTTGTGAATTCGAATATCGAATTTCTTACTTTTATCTTTCGATTTCCGCGCCCTCTTTCGACCTTTCGCTTCCTATTCCGATTTGATCTACTTTACTTATGTCGATAACCTAGGAAATTTTATTTCCTCCAGAAAAAAAAATGTTCGCCTTGAACGGGAATCGAACCCGGTCCGCAGGATCATAAAGCTCGTACTTCACCCCACGACCAACACGGCTATGACGAATACTATACCTATTTGTAAACGTACTCATCCGCTTGTTCTTATGCGTTCTGACCGTTACAATACATATATATATATATATATATATATATATATATATATATATATATATATATATATATATATACACGGGAAAAATGTTGCGACGGCGGCCGCCGAAAGCTTGGGCGCGCGGCGCTGCATCAGTTTTGAGGAACGGCGAGGCAATTTCTTCGGACGACGGCCTTCCAACCCCGTTGGTGTGCCGCTCCTCCAAAAATTGGGCTCGCTGCGAGCCCAATTTTTCGACCGTGGCAGTCGAACAGTACTGAAGAGCTGTTTCGGATGCGCTGCGACAATCGAATAGCTTGTTCATTTTACAAGACTACAAATTTGATGTGTTGAGCTATACTCGATTATTGATAAAGTCCGATGCGTTTCTGTCGTTTATTTTACTTAATCACAAATCAGTATAAAGTACGAATTTCAATAAAATTAACATACTTTTCTGAATACAATATCATTATTTTATAATAACATTATCCAGTAAATATTTGAAACTGAAATAAAATACTTAAAATAAATTACTCATTATATTGAGAATGACTTCATTCCAAGTTCGAGTAGTAAATTACAGGATTAAATGAAAGATTACGCATTATGATATTTTATTGCTGATTAGTATACTTTTATTTTAAAATTTCATCGTTAAAGCTAATTTTTTCAAACAGTTTAGATTAATCTTCGTAAGCGTGTCCAAGGGACAGAACGCTATTTTGCAGATAACTTTCGTTCATAACAATTTTACCGCAAAATAATTTTTTCCATATTAAAGAGCGTATATGTTCTTCAGTTATTTTTTTCCGGAGAATCGATTTGGCTCACTTTATTTTTCGATATTCTATGGTCACAGCCAATATGTTTAAAGAATTTTAGTGATAAATAATTAAATTGCGAAACACATAAACACCCATACTGTATTTCTTGCCAATGCGATAGTAGGCATTGTCAAAATTTTACTTGTAAAAATCTGTATTTAGTGGCAATAATATAATATAAATTATTAAAATAGTGTTAAACAATCAATCAAGTATCTCTCCTCCTGGGATACGTTTGATATATTTTGTACTGAACTATTACTAGTTCCCAGGGCGCACTAATATGCACCAATACCCACTATGGTAATTAAACGCTTGTATTCGGTTGAGCCCTGTTCAGTTAGTCCCCAGCAGGTATATGACTGTCGCCCGCTACTCAAACCATTGGTGCGCTGCGCATAAACAGCATTTGCTAGCGGCAGTCGAATTTTGGGCTCGCTGCGAGCCCAATTTTGGACTGCGGCCACTCAACGCCGTTCGACGGCGGCAAGCTTACGTTTTCGACCGCCGCGTTCGTCGTTTGGCGCGCCGCGCGCCCAACATTTTTTCCGTGTATATATATATATATATATATATATATATATATATATATATATATATATATATATATATATATATATATATATATATGTATGTATGTATATATATGTACACACACACACACACACACACACACACACACACACACACACACACACACACACACACACACACACACACACACACACACACACACACACACACACACACACACACACACACATATATATATACACATATATATAATAATTGGTAGAACTTTGGACAAATAAACACCTGATCAGTGTGAACAAATATATCCTTTGCTGGAAAAATCCAATTAATGTCAATTTACAATATTATATAAACATATCTCTGAACGGTCGGGTGGCGGATGTGTGCTTGTGTTCGGTACACATGAGCTGTCTAACTGGAATGAATATTCGGAATGTCTTGTGTTCAGCCACTCTCGTTTGTTCATTCAATTTTTATATTAAGTTATGCTTGTTGTTCGGTAAACTTATTTGAAGACGACCTATGGCAAACATGATCATGTTACAAAATCTTGAGTACGAAAATTCTAAAATAACTGGCTAAGTGTATCATTAATCTGCAGGAAAAAGGATGTTGATCAAGGACCAATGGAATGACATAACCAAGTGGTATGATGAATTCGTCCTAGCAGAGTTACCAGCCGTAATGCCAAGGCCGGGGTCAGAGGACGACTCGACTCATGGACCAAGTACTTCCAAAGATGAGAATGAAGATGAGAGTAATGAAGAAGAGAAAGATGAGAAGGAAGATGAGAGTGAAGAGGAGAAAGATGAAAAGGGAAATGAGAGAGAAGAGGAGAAAGATAAGTCAGAGGAGACCATCTTGGCTAAGCTCAATAAAATTGAGTCCATGATCGAGAGCGTCAAGCAAACAGGTAAAAATAAATTGAGAATAGTGAGCAACCAAAAGGTTGTACCTAACCTCAAATTGTTGAAATCTAACCAATTTCAAGTACACCAACCATTCGAGCATAATGATAATAAGTCCCTTGAATCCCAAATAGTGAATGATATTGAAAAGAGGGTTGCCACACTCGAGACCAAACTCGCTGCGGCATCAACCTTCATTGATGGTCTCTCTGACAATACCACAAGGCTGATTGATATAATGGAGAAGAAGGAAGCCATCAACGATCAAAGATTCGCGAAACTTGAAGAGGAGTTAAAGATCAGTCAAAAGGAGAGAACGACTCAAAGCATCAAGTTCAGAGACCTTATGACTACTGTCAGAGAGGACTATGCAAAACAACTTGACAAGGTCAACGAAATCGTCAAGGGTTTGACAAGCCTGTACAACAGGGAGGAGAGTGAAGATGAGAGCCTTATCACCTCTGAAGATGACGAAGAGGTGAGAAATAAAAACATGGTAAGGAAAAACAAAATAAGGAAGTAAAATCTAGAGGTAATAGCAAGAATTCCAACTCAGTAAAGATGAGTGAACAAAATAAAAATTCAGATGAGGAAACTCCACCTCAGACACGAAATAAAGATAACTCCGGAAGTAGAGACAATCATGATACTTCGAAACTAGAATTCATTAAAAGTACTAATATGAAAAAAGATTATAAATTAACGAATGAGATGTGATTTGAACATTTCTTGGATTATTTTGTGTCAGAACTGAGAGCTTGTAACCCCTCACACACTATTGATGAGAACAGCACTTTGTGTATCGATGAGACAGTTTTGGAGGATCACAAGTTCAGAACTCGTGACATCCTAATAAATCACTTGGATCAATCTTACCATTCTAAGATAATGCATTCAAAGGACCCTCAGATGATTGTTGCAAAACTGAAGCAAATCAAAGCAGGCGAGGTAAATTCAGCATCTCACACCATACGCAAGGCGCTGTATAACATGGAATATATAATTGGAAAGGAAACGGCTGTCGAGTTTTGTGAGAGATTTGAAAATGGGGTGAGAAACTATGGGTACTCTCCCGGCGCCAATCCATTATCGGAAGACGAGAAAAGAGACGCGTTTTATAATGCTGTTATGGTATCAGTGCCTACAGCTCAAACTATTGAGTTTGTTTCAAAAAGACATAATGGCGAAAGTACTTCATACGATGAACTGAAAGCAATTGTTGTACAGGACGAGCAGGTGAGAAAAGCAAACGTTAACACCATCCCAAGGAGCGCAAATCAGGCCAACGTATCATCGATCCGATGCTATGAGTGCCAGAGTTTGGGGCACATTGCATCTGACTGCCCCAACAAAGGGAAAGGTGTCCGGTGTTACAATTGCAACGGCTTCGGGCACAAGGCATTTGATTGTCAAAATTATACCGGAAAGAAAGGAAGGTATGTCAATAAGACTAGTAAATCTCATAACTCGAATGGTGGTAGTGGGCCGGTGAGAGGTGCGAAAAGAGTAAGAGCGATGCGAATGCGGGGGGTGCGAAACGTGGGCGAGTGTCGAAGGGACGTAGAAGATCCAACTACAAAAACACCGGAAATAGAAGCAACAACGGAGGCACCAAAAAGGATCTAAATAAGCAACAAAACAAGGAGAAAGGTGAGAACCAAGTAGCGAGCGATTATAACATAAGTTGCGAACAAGATCAAATTTTCTCCAAGTTTCTAGCGGATTCCGGTGCTACGGAACATATAACTAATTCCAAAATGATCTTCACGTCTCTTGATGAAAGCGATTGTGGCGTGATGCGCTAACAAAAACAGCTCAGCTGACATAAACACAGAAGGCGCGGGTAAAATATTCGTGAGAATGAATAACGGAGAAATTCTAGAAATTGATAAAGTCATTTTCGTCAACGCGTTAAAAGATGATCTCTTGTAGTTACGAAAATTCGCTGATATGGGACTAGCTATATATTTAGATAGTACAAAAATAAATATCTTTGATCCCTGCTCAAACGAAACACTCCTATCAGGCATATACAGACGACCTTATTGGCTAATAGAACTAGAGATTATTGAAGATTTGCCCAATGGCGAGACTGTCACACAGAAAATAAATAGGCAAATATTTGCCAATACAGTATATGCGAATTCAGCGAAGAGATATAATACACGAAGTGTGACAACTCAAGTTCAGTCTTTACCAGAATCGGTTCCGATGCCTGGTAGTAGTGAAGAGTTTGAAATTTTAACAGATGAGAGTGATAGAACTAAGGTCAAAGAACTAACAAGAGATAAGTATAAATGTGAAAATGTGAGAATGGAAGATGTGAATGATATTGATAATAGAATATTTGAGAATAATATAAAAATACTTGATTTATCGAACTCTGATATATCTATCACAGATAGAAAATTTTATAATATAGATGAGGCCCCCATAACAGAAGTTAATCCTGATGAATCCCCGTTTTCATTGGATACAAGAAGGTTTCTCGAAAAGAGCAAAGCCATGCTGTGGCACGTAAGATTTGATCATGCTTCGATCGCCTATTTCAAGACATTGCAAGCTCAATTCCCCAAAAATAAATAACTGCAAGATGCGATTTTCGATGAGGCGTTAAAAGACTGCGAAATCTGTCTAATAGCCAAATCAAACAAACTGCCTTTTCCATCAGTACGTACTCGGGCTACTGCTCTCCTACAAATTATTCATTCCAATAACATGGGTCCTATCTCACCGCCTTCTCATCTCAAGAGATACAGATTCATATCTGTATTCATAGATGATTTCTCAAGACTAGCAATAGCTTATCCTATGACCCATATGAATGAAACTGGGTATTGTCTTGAAAGATGTGTAAGGAGCGCAAGAAATCTTCTAGGGTACGACGCAAACGTGTGTTATTTGCGCTCAGACCAAGGGACTGAGTATACAGCTGGATACACGGTAGTGTGAGTATTGAATAGTTTGGGCGCAGAATTACAACTAGCAGCCCCAGACACGCCTGAACACAATGGTGTGTCAGAGCGGTTTAACCAGACAATTCAGGAGAAGGTGAGAACATGTATTTAAGATGCGAAGTTACCCGAAAATCTGTAGGATATAGCATTGACAGCTGCTGTATACGTATATAATCGGACTCCGCACAAATCGAACCAAATGCTGGCACCTCTGGAAAAGTTTGCTCCCCAACATAATTTCAGTATTGATCAGATCAAAAGATTTGGATCCCTGGCTTATGTAAAAGTTCAGCAAAAAACAGGCCCAAAATTCAGATACGAAGGAAGGCGAGTTATCCTGGTGGGCTACACACCAACAGGTTACATTTTGTTGAAACCAGAAGAAGCAAAATTTTATGAAAGCCGAGATGTGAGGTTTAATGAAAAACTGGTTTACGGAGACAAATATAACAAAAATGGAATGAAAGATTTTCCTGCTGTAAGCAATGATCTGAATGAAGATGAGTGGTTTGTCAAATCTGAAATGAATGAAAGATGCGAAGAATTTTCAAAACAGGAGGGAGAATCCATACAAACTTCAAAACCGGAGGGAGAGATCAAGAGAAAAAGAGGTAGACCCCGTAAAACTGTAACTGTCGTTACCAAAAATGTAGATGAGAAAGGTGAGCTTATTAACAATGTCAGTTTCTCGAATCTACCCCTTGATGAGAATATTAAAGCAAATGTTATGCTGTCCTGTAACATATCAGATGAGATAGATGAGAGTAAAATCTAATAATGAGAGTAATTCTAATGATGAGATTTTCCATGCCTTGCTTGCTGATATCAACTCAGATCCCTCTAACTATAAAGATACGATGAATTCAGATGAGAAAAATTGTTGGAAGTCAGCAATTGAAGATGAGTTAAATTCTATGAAGAAAGATAAAGTCTGGGAAATAGTCAAAAGACCTACAAAGATGCGTGATGGAAGAAAGGCAACAATAATTGACTCAAGATGGGTATTCAAACGAAAACTGGATTCAGAGGGTAATACCAAATACAAGACGAGATTGGTTATCCGTGGATTTGAGAATAAAAACTTCTATGAATTAAGCGAGACGTACGCACCTGTGTCAAGGTTGACACTTGTGCGAGCTGTGATAGGTATTATCAATAAGTTCAAATTACTTGTATGTCAAGCTGATGTTAAAACAGCTTTCCTACACGGCGTCCTCGATGAGGAAATATATATGGAAATACCCGAAGGTGCGGAATTTACAGAGAAGCAAAAACGAAACCAAGTGTGTCGAGTGATGCGTGCTCTATACGGATTACGCATCAGCCCGAAGAAATGGAACAATAGATTCACTGAAGCAGCCAAAGATCTAGGTTTGCAAAACTCAGATCTAGAACCATGTTTGTTCACTTGGCGAGAAGGTACAAAATTTCTGATTGTACTTCTCTATGTCGACGACCTACTTATGGCAAGTGACGATGAGAGAAAATTGAAAGAGGTCACGAAAAAGCTCAGTAAAGAGTTTGAAATGAACATTCTACGTTTCACGTATGTTTCCAACCCAATTCTTATTCATCATTCTGTTCATGCTTTGTTGCCGATTTTTATTAGGTGATTTTTTTTCATTCTGAGTCGTTTCGTTATTTGTTTTCAACAGATTCGCTGTTTTCCGATTCTACGTCGATTTATCTTGAGGCTTTATCGCTATTTCCTCGATTGTTTACTTCGGCTTGTTATCACCTTTCACTTCATTTCTGTTGAAAGATGGGTTCTTTGAATGCTCTCGCCCCTTAGTGCGATCTATTATTCTTAGGAGGCCCTGCATATTCAAATTAGCATGCTGAATATATCTTTTCATCGAAATGTCTCGATAACGACTTTACACTTTCACCTTCTGATAATTGTTCACTAAGATCCGTTGCTTCATTGCACAATCAATTATGATTTTTTCGTATCTGATTATGTATTTTATCATGTATTTATGTATTTCTTTTTGTATTTGATTATGAATTTATCTGATTGCTTTGTTTTCTCACTCGGATAGTAATAGCCCGTTCCCAATTGTCTTCTAACTTTATGCTGTATAACGGTTATTTCTTTGGAATAGAATCACAATTTAGGGAGCAGGGTGTCGCGAGAGCCAAGAAGCCAACCATGACGAATAAGCACCCTCGCAACCTATGAACTTTTGTTCATAGCAGTGGGTGCCTGGGCACGGAGGATTCATGACTCACATTTACACCGGATCTATCTAAATGATAACTGATTGACATTGCTAGGTATGGGAAATGAATTTTTCAACAATGAAAAAATGGGTGATAATAGAAGAAATCTGTAACGGAAGAAACCCAGGATCAGCTGACGTCAGCCTGAATTTCCTCCTCCATCCTATCTACCCGCCTATCCGTTATTGCGCCTTTGAGAAAATATTGGGGACAGAGCTCTTGGCGCTCTTGAGGAGGACTTGATGACCAGCGAATCCTCCTCAGCCGAGCCCTGAGATATACATGGGACGTTCCACGTAAAATGGACTCAGTCAAGATGTTTGTGATGACATGAACCCAAAAATTTTCAGTAGTGTTGACACCAAGTGATGATATAATTCGTCAACTCATCAAAATTCTATATCGACCCTAATTTTCACATGTTGCCAGCATTCAATGTTAGTCCTGTACATTCTGAGAAAAGAGAGAGAAAAAATTAAGAAAAAAATTGATCTCTGAATTCCCTCCTGAGATCTCACCTGAGAAATTGGCATGAGATCTCACCAGAGGTCTCACCTGAGATCTCACCTGAGAATTTTTAGTAGGGAAGGAAACTGGAGACGCACCGCGTACCACTGTTATGACCCAACCACCTGTGCCGCACCCCCTCCCCCTTTCATTATGGCCCTTTGCCCAGGTTTCACATCAACTAAGAT
Organism: Aphelinus atriplicis; assembly: GCA_020882685.1. Classification (NCBI taxonomy): domain Eukaryota; kingdom Metazoa; phylum Arthropoda; class Insecta; order Hymenoptera; family Aphelinidae; genus Aphelinus; species Aphelinus atriplicis. The sequence continues at coordinate 59,563,193 of CM037073.1, read as the reverse complement.
CAACCCCGACGTCCGTGAAGATTCAGTTCCAACACGTTTGACACGCCCTACACGAGTAGCAACAGCGATGCGAGCAGCCCAGCTGTTCGCCAGTGTAGAGACAATAATTATGAAAATGAGTATATGAGGGAGAGAGACACGGCGAACGGTAATCAACGCGCACTACATTACCACCTGGATGCGATGATTGCGTTACCTTCCGTCGTGCATGTCGACATTGAAGCATGACTAGGGCGTTTCGTTTTACGTAATCACTTCCCTGAATTTATCTTTATTCTGAACTTCCACAAAGAGCAGGCTAGCCTAGCTGATAGGAATATAATGATAAGTCAGCCGACAGGCATAAAAAGCTGCACCGGAATTTTGCAACGGTCTTGATCGAATCTTTCAATCGATCAAACTAATTCGACGCATACACATATAATGCATTTCGAAATTCCAATCAGGAAAACTTAACATATAATCATGACCAATGCAACGTGTTCACGCGGTTTATTCATTTCCATATCTATTTTCTTCCGTGTATAATATTGTGCTCAGAAGTAACCGATCCATTGATATTACACGTCGCATATCGTTGCATTACCAATGAAACCAGCCTATAATTAGGCAGCATACGCCATCGATTGAGAACTCATGACTGGAGATCATTATAACTGATGATTTGAGCTGCGGCTGGCCGAGGTAGATTCCCTCCTGGCACCAATCGTAGCACACATGCAATCGCGCGCGTCCTCAGAACCAAGTATACTAACGTGATGCTCGGACACTGCAATCATTAAGCCAAGTGAAGTTGTAGTGTGTGCCGTGCTAGCAATAAAGAAATAGTTATCGTTCTGTAACTGGAGGCAGTGTTGTCAATTTTACTTCATGCTTCCCCACCCACCCGCAGAGAACGACAAGAAGCAGAGTAGCAGGAACGAGAGAGCAGGGCTTGGATCTGGAGAGCGACTGGCGGATCAGCAATCCAACATCGCAATTTGGGGAGCGATGTAGGAAGAGAGTGGGACGCATACGAGCCCCCCTCCCATTCCTCAGCCCACTAAAGAGTTGCGCACGCCGCTCGCCGCCCTCCCCTCCTTCAGCACGCTACGGAGTAAGTGCCGCGTACACACGCCCCACGCGCCTCGCTTGGCGAAACCCGCTCCACAGCTCACGCGCATTCAACAATCTCTACAAGGTAACCAAGATTTGAATCTCAGGGTTCACCGCAGACAAATCCCACCCAAAACTGAAATATTTCTCCTCCGCAAGGTCGGGTCATAACACCACACTCGAACACCGACCTGTCATCGACTTCCGGCAGCAATCTCTCTCTTATTCTTGCTGACTCGATGTGCGGTATTGCGACTTTATTCTGGGCTCGTTTCTCGGACTCCTCTTCACGATCGGTTTACTGCTGCTCACTACAACTCGACTGAGACTCAAATCTCACTCGACTTGGATTACTCACCGACTGACTGACTGACTGACTGACTGACTCAACTGCTTGGGCTCGTGGCTCAGACGATAATCGGTCGCACCTGGCCTCGCTCGATCCGTCTTTCACACCAAAATGCCGCACGAGTGCCGCACTGTTTGGATTAGGAACGATTACAATTATCAAACGATACACAATTATCGCAGTAGTAATTTTCACTGAGGCAGCCATAGTTCTGGCGTGATACAGGATACTTTATCGTTCCTGTGTGGCTTGATGCCAACACATTTCAACCGAATCTGTCTGTATTATCTGGATGAAAAGTGTTAGCGAATCTTCTTTTGGTGCCTTATACGGTTGAATTATTCCTATGTGAAAATCGGGACGCCTAATTTGGATGAAATATGAATTCATCCAACAGGATAAGTTTGACATCATTTGTTATTACGACGACCCTTTCTCGTTAGTTGTTAGTTTGAAGAGGAGGAGCATAAATGCTCACTGTATATCGGAATGAAAAATGGATGTGGGATTCGGGGTCGATCAGCACTAAAACATTGAATGAAAGAAAAGAACTTGGGACGCGAGATTCTACTGTACGATAGCACAAGATAGGCAATAATTTTGTTTTCTCGGGATTCGCTCAGAATATAGCCTGCTTCACCGGCATGCAAGCCTCAGCAGGGTTTTGTCATCAAAGCGAATGAGGGAAGAAGCTATGAACATTCGATTTGCAAACATGAACCGGAAGCACGTTGAGAAAATAAATAAAACTACGAAAATATATATTTTTATAATATATAATTATATATTTTATAAATAAATATATAGTTTTTATAAGAATTCATTGTTTAGGGGGATTAAAAAAAATTAACTGAAAATGTCCTTCACAGTGTGGAAAATAAAAAATGTACTTTAGATCGAAATGTTCTCTGATAATCCAAAAGCAATGAAAGAAACAAACAAAAACATCACCCACAAAACAAAACTTACGTGAATTTTTCTTCTCCTTAGCAACGGTTGTTAAAGAGCTAATTGGGAAGATTTTGTGTCCTTTGCCGTCGAAAATGATGAATATAGGCCATAAATTGTTCATTTTCAACCTTCGTAACGGTTACTAGGGAGGTAAACAACGGGCGTTATGAAGCAAATATAACAATTCAGTGTCCTTGCACATCGAATGTGACTTAAAACTGATTTTCCGGCTTCCGAAGCAACGGTTGCTAGGGATGTAAACAAACGGTTGCCAAGGATATCAACAGTGGTTGCTAGGGGAAATATCGCATCTATTCTCATTGATTCTCATAGCCCCAGTGAGCACTTATGAGGAATCATGAGAAAAAACATTGAAAACAGTTGCTAAGGAAATAACCAACGAATTTTGCTAAAAATTGAACTTGGCCGAGATTTTGCCGCGACTAACATGTGTGAAAAATTTCAAAAAGATCGGACCATCCCTTCGAGAGTTATCGTGAACGAAAATAAAAAACGGGACGCACACTCACACATACATACATACATACAGAAACTTTTGGATTTCCATGTTTCTCGACCCGTAGATTACGAAAATAGAGGTCCCGAGGTCTGATTCGGTGGGTCGATTTTTGCCCCATTACAAAGCTTTCTCTTTGAGAAAGCAAAAAAACTGACTCGATTCAAGCAGAAGGAGCCCCGTAAATGAATGCATCAAGGTGCTCCTCGGTTCGCTCAGGGGAGGAACCAACGCAAGGGTTTTCTCTGAGAGCGATGCAGGGATTGACGGGGAGCTCTTCGTCTTCGCCCTGGTTGCTCATGTAGCTCAATGAATAGCTATAGAAAGAAATTAGAAGTAATGAGTGCAAAACTCTTAGAAAAAAAGTTAATTACCGTTAGTCTTTGTTAGCTGGACTACGGAATGTGAGCAACAAAAGAAAAACAAAGGAAAAAACTCAAAAGAAAAAGTAGAAATTCATCATTCATTCGGGGAGGCGATGGGGACCTTCACCGATTAGTACGCGGACGTTCCCTCCAGTGGCAGAACGTACAGCCGCACTCGTACCATAGGCAGAGGATATTATTCTAGGACACACGTTGAATCGGGAAAACGGCGAACATGGATGCAGAGAGCGCTGAACCGGATTGTGTCAGTGCGCTTCTTCACGGCAGCGTCAATAAATTCAACCTCGCGAAGAATACCGGGTCTAAGCCGATCGGATTTGACGATCGTGACCGCGCGGAGTCAATGCGTAAGGGAATAAGCAAGTACGGTCGTGAAAAGATATGAGCGCGAAACAAGACGGGGTTCAATCAATTTGAATAAAAATTCAATTAAAATTTGCTCACGAAGGGGGAAGCTTATATTCAATCACGCAGCGCGTATGTGTGTGTGTAATAGGGACAAGGTTGGGCTGCCCGCACTGACAATACAGGTTAAAACAACGAGCTAGCTTGTACACCATCGCTCAATGTCCCTGTAATGAGACATAAGGCCTTACACCCAACCAGCGTATGGATTCTCACACAGGTATCGCTCGAAACTATCACCTGTGTGAGCTACTTACCAGGTTACTTGAGACAGCTCGGCCGCGTTGATGATCTGGGTTGCTTCCTCTCGTTCGTTGATGCGCTGGGGGGAGCACCGCGGTGCGATGTGCTCCGTAGAGAGAGAAGAGTAGTTGCTGGTAGTGTGGTGCGGAGTAAAATATCGCTCCGCGCTCCGCAGCATTAGCAGCTGCGTCCAGGCTGCGCGGCGGCTCGAGTCCCTACCTAGACCAGCGTGGCGGTGCGAGTGCTCGGCAAGTTGATCTAGGCGGCCGGCGCAATCCGACTCCGCTCTAGTCTCCGGCGGGTGGGGGAAGTCCCGACGCGCGACTGTATGTGTCCGTGTGGGTGCGTGGGGGAAGGCACGGTTAGACCGGTGTGCGTATACGTGTGATCCGCGGGGGAAGACGCGATCCTACGCGTTGTGGGTTGCATACGCACAGGCAGCGCATAACGTGTGCGTTGCATTATGATGACTACAGAATCTGTGCTTCTATCGCCTATTGTCCGAGGATGCCTTCAGAAAGAATAATTCTGAGGAGCTAAATGAATAGCCGATCCTTGAGGGCTAACCCAAGTGAAGTGAAGAGAAAAAGCACAAACTCCACCACATAATTTGCATTTACAACGTTTCGCCAGCAGTGGGAACCGTTTCTGCACTGCTGAAATGTATGATGTGGACTAATTCAAAACGGCCTGATGAGGCCAATAGGCATTGCTGGTAAAACTTTGCAAAGGTGAATTATGTGGTGGAGTTTATGGTTCTCTCTTTCCACTTCACACTGGATTGACCCTGAAAAATCGACCATTCGTCTAATTTTTCAACAATACAGGGTATTCTCAACAATATTAATTCTGAAGAATGATTAGAGTGCTCTCATTGATGAAAGAATATAACTCACATCTGGAAAACGACTATCGAGGGAACCCAGTTTGGGAGCTCAGTCTGAATGAACCTTCGTTAGTGCAATCTTCAAGTATCATAGTAAAGAGTTCTGTAATGAGATTCCGCCAGCTACTCCAATGTCCTGATTGTAATCTATGAATTTGATTGAATGGATAAACATAGACCATATACGACTCTATAGAGATGAAAACACTCTTCATCTACTGTAATTACAATGATTATCTTACGGAAATCGATGTATTTGTTGGAGTATACGGAAGCTGAGAGTGACAATGAAAACAAAGAATTTCTTAATACAGTCAATTTGTTTCGGTTCATCTGTTACAATAGAATCCTTTACGGCTTCTCATGTACGATTTTCATTTTACAATGCTGTGATTCTTGTAATTAATGAAATGGATTTGAAATATATGTCAGAGAATACGTACGGTGGTTCGCACTTCACAAAATGACCAGACGCATCAGTGCCACAGTGACCATTTATTGATCCTTTCGAATTGAATTGCTCGAAACATTGTATATCAGCTGCTATTCCTCCATAGCCCCAAATATGTTCACATTGAAGATTTAAAGCGGGGCATAGCCCATTGAAGCAAACTCCGTCGCCACCAGCACAAGAATGTCCGTTTCTTTTGTGAACATCGATAGGACATCTCCCTGCATCTCCTGGACAGACTTCTGGCAAGTCACATTCATTAGTAGCTTCACGACAAACAAATCCTTTTGGCTGCAACTGTGAGAATTCAATGTACTGAATACGTGATGTTTTTCTATCAATATAATATTGAGCTAATCAAACAAGTTAAACTGTGAAACAGGGATGGAGGAAGAGAATCATTACTCAATAATTTACCTCTATCGATTCTTTTGACTTAATCGATTGATTCGAGTGATGAAATAGTTTCCATTTCTTGGATCGAAACACAAACATTAAAAAATATCATGACAATGCATATGTAAAATTGTATCTAATGGCTAGTGACTAAAAAATACATAGATCGTTCGAGGGGAGATATCTCAATTATGAAATTTCGAAAAATCTAGAAATTCAGATGTAATTTATATTATGATGCTAGATGGCACATTACATCGTAGTTAATCATGATACATCTTGTGGAAAAGGCTATATTGATATCTTCCTTATTTAAAAATGGAGAGAATTAGTAGAAATAGCTGACGGTGGCTACTCTTCCTTTTTTACGGAAGTCTTCAAAATTGTTTAAAATGTGAGTAGTCCATGTTTCTACGTATAGAACGCTACGCATAATAAAACAGGATTAGCAGCAGAAATGTGTGGAGAGGCTTTCAGGCCTCATTGCTCAAAACGAGCTGGACTTCAGAATCTGTTCAAGATCAGTGCCAAAACGTGTAGTACTGAAACAAACGGAGGCATCTGCTCGTCAATCGATCCCAGAAAATTCTCGATCAATATCTCCACAGTTTGGTTCAATTTGGATAGAAATGTACCCATCTCCAATAACCACACTATGCCACTGCATCAGAGTACGCTCGCAAGCCGTTCCGATGTGAAGAGAGGGTGTTCCAAACCAGGAAACACTATAAATTTGAGTTCAGGAATTTTGAATCTAGTGATCACACTTTTGTATGAATTGGTTCATATCAGCCAATTTTATGAGTAAATAACTTGAAGTTGGAATTTGAGCCAACTGGTCAATAGCTGTTCGAACCTTAGCTATGCAGTTTTACTACTCAAGGAATGGAATCATAACATTTTCTTGTTGACATTAGAAAAAAAATAGGGAATTCATTTACCGTCTACTGTCTGTGTTAGTGGTAAATCTTGATATTGACCAATTTTCCTGCATATATTGGTTTATTATAGACAATCATGAAATCTGCCTACTCTGGGACTACTCTGGATACTTTGTTAACATAATAAGCTAACTTTTGGTGGGTATGAGATCCTGATCCGGGTGATCAAAAACTTGCTATATTATAGCTATCTCCTAAGATTATACATACATAATATAATGAGTCACAAATAATTTTCATAAATTCACACATTGTATTTAGGCACACATTTTACTTTCATTGATCTTTACTGTCAAGTTTCATTCTTTCAAAATAAAGCGAATTATTATGGTTCAGAACTACCCAAATCTGAGCAAATGAGCGTACAGAAATCAGTTCATATTTGTCCTGGCAAATTCAAGTACATCTCAACCTTTCTCCTACTAACAATTATTTGTTCACGTATGACAAGTACACGGAGAGAAGTTGGTGCTATGAAATGAAGCCCTTAGCTCCAAACACAAAACATACTACCCGACCAACATCGTTTATAGACCCCGGGTACAACGTTTAAAGCAGCCAGGTACATATTTTATGTACCTGTAGTCCAAATTCGTTGCTGCTTGGAGAGCGGCACGCGGCCGGCGCAGGGCGACTACACAGTTTTCAGAAATGAAAATCGCGATATCCCAGCTGCCATTGCTCGGAATCACTTGAAAATTTTCGAGCATACGCGGGAAATTTCAGCGATGCTAATAATGTTATCACGTTGGCCAAAAAGTTCCATCGAGCGATTCAAAAAAATCGGCAAACAAAGCAACTGATTTTTCAACTTTGACGGAAAAAAGTGTGGGAGGAAAGTCGAGTGACAGAAAACTTCTCGCGATAAAGTTGTTCATTTGGGTTCGAAGAGTTCGCACACCGAATTTCAGGTTGATCGGACCAAAACTACCAGAGTTACGGAGGGCAGTAGGGAATTTGTCCCGATATTTACGCGCGTATACATATATGTATATATACGCCAGCGCGGCCGCCGGGCGCTGCTATCCAAGGAGCAACAAGTTGTGACTATTCATACATATAATATGTACCCCGATGCTTCATTTCATAGCACCAACTTCTCTCCGTGTAGGGTTGTCAGATTGGTCGGTTTTTCCTCAAATTGATGATCATAAGATTGGGGGATCTCATGTGTTTCAGCAATAGTTCTTTTGCGTATGTTTATAAAAAAAAAAAAAAAATTGATCGACAAAAAAAATGGTCAAAAATTACAAGAAATCCCCCATATCATGATCAATGCTTTTCAAAGAAATAGCTCAATCTGGCAACCCTGATGACAAGATGTACTTTGTAATTTTATCTCCAATATTTTGGCATCAATTATCACTAATTACAGTCTTGGAGCATTGAGAAATAGTTAATTTTGATTCTATCTCTTGTATTACATTCCTCACTAGTTGGAGCAAAAAAAAATTCAGTGAGAAAAATTGACTTTTACCGCTGGTAATCATTTGAAATATCTTAATCATGCGGCCTAATCTTCCATTTTTCATGAATATGAACTTCATTTTCCCAGAATGTGAATGTGGAAATGGAAAATTCAACCATTGAATCTTGTATATTACTATCTACTAGATAAAATTCTTATACAACTATATCATCTAGATAGTAAAGGATATTGAGAATTGAATTCCAGTATCCACTAGTTCTACTAATGTGGAGATAAACTGAATGGTATCAACGCGGTGAGTATAACTTACCCACATGGATAACTTATTTCAATGTGTTTTGTAGTCGTAGAGAAAAACAGAAATCATTAATATGTGTGACACTATCAATTTTTTTCTCACTATATTTCTTCTAGCTCCGGCGAATGAGAAATATAATACGAGAAATGTGGGTCTGAATACTGAAGATAAAATTACAAAACACAAATGTAAATATATAAGCTTAAAAAGCTTATGAAGATAATCTTGAGGAGCAAAAAGGGTGAAATGTACTTCATCTTGCAAGGACTGATATGAATGGATTTCTATTATTGTGATGCGCACCCTCCATAATTCAAATATGTGTAAATAGTCGATCTTTGAGGGTCAATCCAGAGTGAAGTGGAAAAGGAAGAATCACAAAATCCACCACATGTTCAATTAATGCGTCGTTTCGCTAGTAAGGTTCTCTGGCTTCATGAGGTAGTTTTGAATGAAAATATAATATAACGTTCGGCAGTGGAAGCGGCTGCTTCCACTGCCATTATCAAACTACTAGCGTCCCCCGTCGCGGCTTCGCTCGCGAATTTATGTATTGAGTTCGGAGTGTTGTTACTCTCATTTATTGTTGAAAAACTCGTATAATATGTATTCATTTGTAAACTTTGATTAATTTTATATTTTGTGATCCTTGGAGTTGTATTTTCCATGTATCCTCTGAGAATTGGAAATTTTGAATAAACAGCGTTCTTAGTTTTTGAATTTTGAGGAATTAATATGAATTATTTACGTGCAATCCCTGTCCGTGGAAGAGCAACATACAATTGGCCGCGTGAAAAATATTCTGTTTGCAAATCTATCTCTACGTACTTAGAAGTCTGTCCTTGAGATTTGTTGATCGTCAAGGCGAAAGAAAGTTCACGGGAAATTGTAATCGTTTGAATTGGAATAGTAAGTCTGATGGAATCATAGGTATGCGAGGTATGAATACTGTTTCTCCAGCAGGTTCTGTAAGAATAGTTGCTTCGATTATATTTTCCCGCATAACTTTAATTTGCAATCTTGTGCCATTACATAAATTGGGACGATTTAGATTGCGAAGATTTAGACTTTAGAAATCAGGCCATGACTGTATTAACAGTCGTTTCTACTTTTCTATAAATATTTATGTAATCATTTTTATTTGATACTTTCCCATGTCCAATTTTCAGAAGTTTTAAAACAAATTGCAAATCTCCACCCCCAAGAGGCAATAAACTCCCAATACTATGATATACTTGCCCTTGAATCTTGAAAGTTGGCCTAAAATTTCCTTCTCGAATTTCGTTAGCTCCAAATGAAGTCATTTGAAACAGTGTATTATACTTCCTTAAATAGGCCAGAAAATGTGGAATCAGTGCGGTTCTCTGAAAGAAGACTTTTGAGAGGTTCTGGTGGCTCTTCAACAGCAGGAAGATTAATTTTTCCCACAATCCAGGAGCTTTATCTGGCCACTTTATGGCTTGACACTGGTCACATACTTTAATCATAGATCCAACTACAATATTTTTTATATAAGCGTAATTTTCTGTTGGATCATATTCAAAAGCAGATATTCCACATACTATTAACGGGCCTTTAATTATTCGACCCTGACGAACGGATTGCGTTCGTCTGGATCTAATTGTATACCGCCTAATGTTACTTTTGGGCCTCGGCATTGTTACCAAAATTATTTGGCAGCAGGGGACTGTGATACGGAAGATCCCAGAAACATGCTGAGCTCTTTTTCAAGCTCTCCTATATAGCCGATAGAACGCTGACTCTCTTGCGAGAGAGCGCCGCACTATACCTTATACACGTGCGACTCAACGCCTCGCCATCTACTGGCGGGCCATGGTACTTGGTCGATTACCCCCACCACAGAAAAATGCATTGTCTATTTCTCGGTTTCTACTCAAAATTTTAAGACGCCACATATCCATAAACATGCCTGGAGTGGTCAAGAATCAAGTATCAAAATTTCATGAAAATCGGTTGAGTAGTTTTTGAGATTAGCGGCCACAAAAAAACAGGCTGTCCTTTTATATAATAGTATAGACTAGTATAGATTGTGTCAGAAGGTTTGAGGATCTTTGTTGTTTTGTACCCAGAGTCGAATGTTCATGACTTGAAGAAACTTCTTCCTGTAGAAGTCTAGTCGTTTTTCGATCATAGATCGGGATTAATATTGTGATGTGCACCCTCCATAATTGAAATGTGTGTAAATGGTTGATCTTTGAGGACCAATCCAGAGTGAAGTGGAAAAGGAAAGATTACAAAATCCACCACATGTTTAATCAATGCGACGTTTCACCAGTAAGGTTCACTGGCCCCATCAGGCAGTTTTGAATGAAAATATAATATAACGTTTGGCAGTAAAAGCGGCTTCACTCTGGATTGGCCCTCAAAGACCATTTACACATATATGAATGGATTTCTGTACCTCGATATGCCCTGATTTGGGTAGCCCTGGTATTGAATATACCATCATAGAACCAATCTTTAGTCGTCAGATAGTTGTACCTATCTTTGGAAAAATTCGATATTTTTAAATTTGAAATACACTATAAAAGTAACATTGATCCGTTTTAATAGTATTGAGCATGGAATTTAATAACCGATGATAAAATTTTTGTGCTTTTTAGAGTATTGGTAAAAAGCTAGGATGGTAAAATTAATTTAAACTTGTTAGGATGACTAGGAATTGATCTCTGTACTTTCGTATTCCCAAATTTGGGTAAGTCTGGTATTCAGTAAATACCTCCTCAGAACATTTTTTTACTCGTCAGAAAACCGTACTTTTCATCAGAAACTTTTTAAAATATTCAATCTGAAATGCACCCATTAAGCTCCTTTGATATAGAATTCAGAATAAGGGCTTAGAACCTGTGGAGTTAATGGAAGGAAGGTCCAAGTTACTTGTCAAATTCCACTAGAGGATATACATTTCCTTATTACCTACGCACACACACACCCACCCCCCCACACACACACACACACACACGCACGCACGCACACACTCACACACACACGCGCACGCACGCACGCACGCACGCACGCAAGCCCGCACACACACACACACACACACACACACACACACACACACACACACACACACACACACACACACACACGAATAACGAATTAGAGGCTTCAGAAATATTTCAAAATGAGAAGGGAAATATTTTCCAAATAAATAATATTCACTATTCTGGATAGTACATTCTCTTCTACTAATAATAAATAGTGGAATAACACTGATTAATTAACTATAATCTCTATACTGGGTATCAAATTTACTGCTGTATTTAAAAAAACAGTAAACTTTGACTATTTAATGTAGTGAATATTTACTCTTTATCAGTAATGCAATTTTCTAAGGAATAGTGAATATGAGTATACCCGCTTGAACTGCCTCTGATTCTGATAGCTGCCATACTCATCTTTCATATTATTATGATTATATGATAGTCTTTTTAATTGAGAGTTTAACCGGGTCAGTTGACTAGGAAACCCAGTCAAGCGACTAGGAAACACGCTCGGCATTCAATCCATGTATTTCTTCTTATCACTAGAAAACGCGGTCAATTAACTAGGAAACACGGTCAAGTGACTAAAAAACCCGCCCAGTGACTGGGAAACACTTGTGGCATCCAGCCTGGGGCTTGTCGATAACCGACTAAGAAACACTGAAAAGTGACTTGAAAACACGATTGGCCGACTGGGATATCCTTCTGGTCGACTGGGTTTTTGACTGGGTTTCACCGGTGTTCCCCTGCTCACTTTTGCATATGATCCAAGATAGAAATTATCAGCAGATAGTTATGGAAAAGTCAACATTATTGAACTGCCCATTAATAATGGCAACCAATAACTTCTATCCGCAGTATCTAGAAGAAACCATCATTGAATATGAAAGTTCTTGTCAGACAATGATGCAATTCCTGATTGAACAGCTTGATGAAAGTGGAATGGCAAGTTTATTCTCATTCAAAGACAGAACAGATATTTTTGATGATTTGTTGAAAAAACAATTCTACGTCTGCATATACTTCCTGGCGGTCAGCTGAAATAGCACTCGAAAGTTTAGCGAATTTCGCTCATAAAGTTACAAGGATTCCATGCTGCATTTATAAAAAATAGTTGTATTTATTTTCCCACCTGGAAGAAAATGATAAAATTCCTGAACTGTATTATTTACTGCAGAAAGCAAACGGATAAATATTATAATTATTTTAGATTTACTTCGTATTTGGAAGCGTGCACTTATTCTCTCTCATTTTCTCCATCGTCAGATACATCCACACCAAAAACATCATCTCTGAATTCCAATGCGTAATGAAAACAAATTAGTTTTGTAGACCTGTGATCATTTAGACGATTTCGTTTAGGTCCATGCACATGTGTCTACTGTGTAAAAAGCCTTTCTAATTCTCCAGATAAAGCATAAAAATTCAATAATCTGAGGGTCAGTTTACTCAATTCTAGATAAAAGAAGCTTGAAGTTTGCCAAAAGATTGTTGCAGGCTGATCATTCCGGTTTCAAATTATTCTAAAACTACCTCTTACGTTTTTGAATCCTTCAAGATCTCTCAAACCATTCGAAGATAAGTTTTGTTGCAAAAAATGATCTACCAAATTCATATATTCACCGTTTTTTGAAAAACGCAAGCCTCTGTATTTATGATTCAGGAAATTCGCCATTAGACCGTAAACGTTAATAACTTTGAAAACTCTATTGTTTACAAGTATTCCATAGTTCTCATTCACTGCCGGCAAATCTCGTTTAAACCACAACTCCGTCGCATCAGCAATATTACAACTCAATTTTTCACAGGTTCTGATAAGTTGGCAAATAGGATCGAGAATTAATAATTGATCTATCAGCTGAGCTTCAAAATTATGATGGAATAGTAATTGCCTACATTCGTCTTTTAAGATATTGCCATTATTGACGACTCTTTGCATTAACGATACGTTTTTCAAACTTCTTCTAAAAGAATTCCGTTAGCTACACCATCGAGTTTCCCCAGCTAATACCATTTTATCTCCTCCTTCGGCTTGCTAGAGAATTTTCAATTGTGGAGACTTGAATTCCTTCAGAAGTTTGTTCACTTGATCAGCGAATTGCGAATCTAATAAAGACTTACAAAGTATATTGCCACTGTGGCTATCACAAGTCAAATGCCATAAATCTGTCATTCTCCCCATAGCCATTATATTAGATGCATCATCAGTAATAACGGCATAGATATTTATATTGTAAGTATCTCACGCGATTTCTACGGAACGATCTGCGACTGTCCTGAGGTTTTGACCTGTTCCGCTGGTAGTACTAAAATTGATGTGTAATCCTTATTGTAATTTTTTATAAGCTGAAGAATTCTTCCATCCATTTATCAATAATTGATCGTTTTCTGGCTTATTTTTCTCCACTACAGAATCTTTACAAATTTGATATTTTTTATCCAAGATGCTTGGAGATAATGTCTTTCTAGTTGGCAGCTAATAAGCTGAATTGAGCTCTTTCACAAAGTTCTTGAAATGCTCTGACTCCACAATAACAAGAGGGATATTGCATCCGAGAAAAATCAGCTAATAACAAGTCTAATTTACGTGCATCTGCATATGATGCTTCTCTTCTGGAATGAAAAAATGATATGTGTTTAATGAAAATTCTTCACAGAACACAACCTTAATAGTTGAAATAAAATGTTCGAATAAATAGCAAAATAAAGCAACCAATAACAAGACTTGAATGAAATTTTCACATATTATCTCAATTAGCACATTCGAAAGTTTACCTTTCAATTTATATGCATAATTACAGACATTTTCATATTTTGGGATTGCTATTTAACTGAATTGAATGTACGCACAACTGTTTGTATTCTGAATCCTTACATCCATACAAATTGTCGGAATTGCGATGATCATCATTTTGAGTTATTTGAATTGATCTAGACTCAGAAATCTGTTTAAATATTATTTGATACTATTCACCTTTCATCAGCCATTTTCAGTTATCACTCGTTGAAGATTTACTTATATAATCGATGTTATTCGGGATCGTTATAATCGATCCCAGTTGTCAGTTGTACCAAAGAAATTCAATTGCATGGATCAGGATTCATTTGATTTGGAGTAAGAAAATAAAAACAACAAATGTTTTATCACAAGAAATTGAATTCTGTTGAACATAGGACTTGATCAATCCTTCAATAGACTTATTGCTTGTTCGCAAGATCTCTAATAAGTGATCATGGTGGGAGGTAACGGCGCCAGGATGACTTTCAATTGAATTGTTTGGGTAGATTTTGTGTTTTGAAAACTCAAGTGGTAATTGTGTATAAATTGTCGATCTTTGAGAGCCAATCCAGAAAGTGGTAATTCTCTACATACTTGACATACTCTACACATGTCGTGTAGAGTAGTAGAAAAACCCGATGTCGTGTAACTTACCCACCACTAGCTATTTTTTCCAAATTTAATGTAAAAAATCAAATAGAAACTGTTTCAGGTGTTTTTTTCAATTTGTCGCATAGTTGACCATCAATACATGTAACTACTGAAAGTTAGGGGGCGTCAAGTAGTATAGTAATGCTTGATTTATATGAATATGATATTGACAACTCAGGATATGTATTAGTATGATAGAATGTGAGTTTTTACAGTGGATAATTGTAATAATACCACAGACAAGTGTTTGCAAAATTTGGAAGTGTTAGCGGTACAAAGCTTCCCTTGAATAGACATTTTAGCATATTTTTACCCCTATTTTAGTTAATATATTAATTTTGTGGGAGCTTCCAGAGCCCAGGACCATTTTTTCACTATATAGGCTGTATGTGGTATGAGTTGGGACAACTTTCAGTACCCATGGGGTGGGGCCCTTGACGAGCGAACTCCCAGGGTTCAAAAATAGAGGCTCCAATTGGTAATGTGGATTACTTAATGTGCTCCAGTGACCTTGGAGATAATTTTTCTATGAAATTCAGGCAATTTGCAAATATAAGTGCCCCATTCACTATTTGCCTCAGAGGTCATTTTCAGGGTGTAAATTAAGGTTGAAAATGCTTCTGAAGATGCAAAAACAGCAAAATCAGCAAAATCAGCAACTTTGCCTATTTATTAAACAGGGTTAAAGTGCTCGAAAAAATCTGAAAAAATTCTGGGGATTCGGCATGATGCTCTAGAACTCTTCATGTCCGATCCCACAAAGAATTGCCTATATATATATATATATATATATATTATCACCGCCGTATTTATTATTAATAATTAATACTGTAATGGCCTTAGGGCCTGGAGCATGATAACAAATGCGCGCACGAGGTGGTGAAACTCGTGTGCGCGGGAATGGAATCTTTGGCAGGAATAGCGTGGCAATAAAGAATGCACAACGGTTCTGACGAACACAAAGTTTATTAATTAAGATAAAGGGAAGATTCTACACAAGTATGAGGCATCGAGCCTCGGGTCGCGTCTCGCGGGCCGGAGCGGGAGAGAGCGCGAACGCGTGTTGGCCGGGAGAGAGAGAGATGATGATCGAGCGGCACTTACTCGGCGTTGCGTGGATCTCCGGCTCTATTCGGCGGTCGCGGTCAGCTCGGTCGCGGGCGCACGGGTAGTGAGCTGGTGGACCTAGGGGATGTCGCTGTCGTGTTCCTGGGGCGCGGTAGCACCTCGGGGCGGTCTCGCTATTCGAGGGCACGTGCTATCGCGCGCGAGTGCCGGCAATAAACTCATAAGCTTCCGCCGCGCGCTGGGCCGGCCGAGCTTGCTTCGGCCGTGTCCGGCTGACGTCACGCGGCGCGAGGTTTGAATCCCGATCGCGGCGCGGTCTCTCTCTCTCTTACCTTGTCGACAATGCTGGCTCTCTCGCTGGGCGCTGAAACATAACTTAAAATTGACAAACAATATAATATTGTGGAGAGAGATCTCACAGGGCCTGATAATGAATTATCCGCCCGTGACAATATATATATATATATATATATATATATATATATATATATATATATATATATATATATATATATATATATATATATATATATATATATATATATATATACCTAGTCTGTGTGCATGCGCGCGTGTGTGTGTATGCGAAAGAGGAAAATGGCTAAGACATAAACAATTGAAAAATCTATGTTATTTAAACATAATTATCTGATTATTCATGCCATTAATTAATTGATAAATAATGCCCCAAAATATATAATTAATTTTAAAACGTAATTATGATTAATTTTTCAATCATTAACAATATCAGAAATAAATAATGATTCAAAGAGTTTTATTCAATTATATATTTGAAATCAATTATGATTAAATTTTTAACTTTTAACTTTAAAACTTTTTCAAGAGAGAATTTATAAGTGTGATAAATCTTTTAGTTGTCGGTACTGATCATTAATTCATATAAACAGATGAAGTGAAATATTCTTCTCTATTGTACTTTCTTTTGATTTGAATTATTCTAAGTTTAGATATGAAAGATTCTTAAGTGTATTAGAAGTCACGATAAATGAATTCAAACGGAAATACATTCCAATGAAAAGAGATGGATTTCAAATCCAAAGAGGCATTTATTAGGTTATAGACATATGCCCATGCCAATCCTAGTTCGGGCAGAGCTCTCACTCACACTCGTCGTAGGCATAGGACAGCGCGCGAATCCTGCACTGGCGCGCGGAAAGTTTCCCCACATGAACTCTCGTTTTGGCGCGTAAAACTGTATTTTGCTCGTCATCGTCGTCATGAAACAGGATGCGCGCGTCGCTCCATGGCACGCTTCTTTAAATGTACTTATTTCTATACGCTACATATATTTATTCTCGATCGATAATTTGTACCACCCAGTCGGTAACCAAATCTGTTTTATATGCAGAAACTTTGTAGATCTGACCCGACTCTCACACCCATTAAATGACCTCTGGGCAGAAAAGTCATGATAACATTTTTTCATGGTGATTTTCCCTTGAAGTTTTGAAATAAAATATTTCCAAGACTATAGGTGGCCATATGACCATCATAATAGTCACTTCAGTACTCTGAATTGAGCAAAAATTGTTTTCGATCACCCGGATCAGTTACACACAAAGTAGACAGTAAATGAATTCCCAATTATTTTCCTAATATTAACAAAAGAATGTTATAGTTCACTTTCTTCAGTACTACCCTGTTTAAAATAATCGACCGGATTTCCCACTTCGTTTCCCATTGGTGTTTCCCGGTCAAATAGCGGGGTTTCACCGGTGAAATCCAGTGGGAAACACGGCCGACTGAGCGGTAATCGAAGTTGACCGAATAACATTCCCGGTCGGTTGACCGGGTTTCACGGTCAGAAAAAAAATATCAAGGGCTCCTCCGGAAGATCGTTTCCCAGTCGATTACCGGTGTTTCCCGGTCGATCAACCGTGATTCCCAGTCGATCGACCGGGAAACACGGTCAGAAAAAAATAATGTGGGCTCCTTAGAAAGAGTGTTTCCCGGTCGATTATCAGTGTTTCCCGGTCGATTATCAGTGTTTCCCGGTCAATCGACCGGGAATCTCGGTTGATCGACCGGGTTTCACGGTCAGAGGAAAAATATCAAGGGTACTTCTGGAAGATCGTTTCCCAGTGGATTATCGGTGTTTCCCGGTCGATCAACCGTGATCCCCAGTCGATCGACCGGGAAACACGGTCAGAAAAAAATAATATGGGCTCCTTCGAAAGTGTTTCCCGGTCGTTTATCAGTATTTCCGGTCAATCCACCGGGAATCACGGTCGATCGACCGGGTTTCACGGTCAGAAAAAAAATATCAAGGGCTCCTTAGAAAGAGTATTTCCCGGTCAATCGACCGGGAATCACGGTCGATCGACCGGGTTTCACGGTCAGAGGAAAAATATCAAGGGCTCCTCTGGAAGATCGTTTCCCAGTCGATTATCGGTGTTTCCCGGTCGATCAACCGTGATTCCCAGTCAATCGACCGGGAAACACGGTCAGAAAAAAATAATGTGGGCTCCTTAGAAAGAGTGTTTCCCGGTCGATTATCAGTGTTTCCCGGTCAATCCACCGGGAATCACGGTCGATTGACTGGGTTTCACGGTCAGATAAAAAATATCAAGGGCTCCTCCGGAAGATCGTTTCCCAGTCGATTATCGGTGTTTCCCGGTCGATCAACCGTGATTCTCAGTCAATAGACCTGGAAACACGGTCAGAAAAAAATAATATGGGCTGCTTAGAAAGAATGTTTCCCGGTCATTCGACCGGGAATCACGGTTGATCGACCTGGTTTCACGGTCAAAGAAAAAATATCAAGGGCTCCTCTGGAAGATCGTTTCCCAGTCAATTATCGGTGTTTCCCGGTCCATCAACCGTGATTTCCAGTCGATCGACCTGGAAACACGGTCAGAAAAAAATAATATGGGCTTCCCCGGAAGATCGATCCCCTGTCGATTATCGGTGTTTCCCGGTCGATCAACCGTGATTTCCAGTTGATCGACCGGGTTTCACGGTCAGAGAATAAATATCAAGGGCTCCTCCGGAAGAGTGTTTCCCGGTCAATCGACCGGAAATCACTCTTTCTAAGGAGCCCATATTATTTTTTCTCTGACCGTGAAACCCGGTCGATCAACCGTGATTCCCGGTCAAATGACCGGGAAACACTGATAATCGACCGGGAAACACTCTTTCTAAGCAGCCCATATTATTTTTTTCTGACCGTGTTTCCCGGTCGATGGACTGGGAATCACGGTTGATCGACCGGGAAACACCGATAATCGACTGGGAAACGATCTTCCGGAGGAGCCCTTGATATTTTTACCTGACCGTGAAACCCGGTCGATTGACCGGGAAACACTGATAATCGACCGGGAAACACTCTTTCTAAGGAGCCCACATTATTTTTTTCTTACCGTGTTTCCCGGTCGATCGACTGGGAATCACGGTTGATCGACCGGGAAACACCGGTAATCGACTGGGAAAAGATCTTCCGGAGGAGTCCTTGATATTTTTTTTCTGACCGGGAAACCCGGTCAACCGACCGGGAATGTTATTCGGTCAACTTCGATTACCGCTCAATCGACCGTGTTTCCCACTGGATTTCACCGGTGAAACCCCGCTATTTGACCGGGAAACACCAATGGGAAACGAAGTGAGAAATCCGGTCGATTATTTTAAACAGGGTATTCATGAATATTTACTTATAAAATCAATTTATATTGTAAATCTGCATAGCTGAGGTTCGGACAGCTATTGTCCGGTTGGCTCAAATTCCAATTACAAGTTATTCACTTATGAAAATGGCTAAAATGAAGAAAAATATTTGAACTTGTTCATTAGATTAAGAACCAGCGTTCGATGAAGACATGGGTCAGTGCACTAGTAAAATTAAATAGACCAAGATCCGAGACAGTGAGTTGAAAGAGTACATCACTTACTAGAAGACCGCTTGGGATTCGAGTCACCAATCTTGACCAAAATTCTTTTTCTGTTTCATGGTGGCAATAGTAGAGAGAATCCAGAATTTTAGGGTCCAACGCCCCCAAACTTCCAAGATATTAATTCATGTATCCTGGGTGGAGCTGTTGTTCTCGTCCCAGATGAAAATATGTCATCTGAGACGTATTTCCCTTACTGCACGGCACTTTCACTGTTCTAACTTGAACATCACATCATATTCTATCCTAGAAAACATGCAGAAGGAATAAATTACACGTACACTTAACAAATCTCACTTCCATGTCTTATTCACTTAGAGTAAAACATGAAATATATGGAAAAATCAACGATAATCGACTTTTCACTCTGTGCTTGGATACTGAAGCAATATCAACATGTATCCAAGCAAACAGACAACAAACGTAGTATCATTGGACAGAAATTCAGTGTCAGAATTAATTTTCACTCATGAAAACTTCAATTCTGAACATGTGTCGTCCAATATCATACTATAACCAATTATATCAGAACTTATCTACTCACAGTTTTCTTTTCACTTCAATACAACTTCTGGCCCTGTATAGCTTACCTGGGACACAAAAATTATCACACAGGCAAAGGTTAAGTTTACTTATCTGAATTCCCTTGCATCTTGAATAAAAATCATCCTCATCAGCTACAATGAATCTCCAACCCAGCTGGAAAACACTATGACGGAAATTAATCTATAAACTTCCATTACAATTACTCAAACTGTTGTGAGTAAGTAATGTCTACCTGATGAGTACACATCACATGTCTAACTGACTGTGTTTACAAACGACGCCCTTGGTAACCTGCAGCGCAGTACTTGTGTTACCGACAGAATCCAGCTAAGTGCTCCGTAAAAGAATTCGAAAAAACGTACGGAAAATTCTATCCCAACGGGTATTGAATAGAATAGAAGTTGCTGTCCCCGACGAAGATAAGTTGATTGATTATCATTCCTTCAATGAGTATTAATAGTGGTATTAGTATAGGCGTTATTAATATTACGTGTGTTATATATTCGGGATTTCTCTCTTCAACAAATATACATAAGACCGTATCATAACCGCTCAATTTTCTGCAAGCTTCAAAACTACTGAGTATTATTTTTGATAATTTTGAATTTAATTTACTCAAATATACAATTTTAAATAATGCAGAACATTAGAATATTAAAAGTACAGTAGAATATAGAATTATATCATTTATTGAAATATATATATAAAATTGATGAGAAAATAGGACAAAATTCGGTCTCCAAAATGTTTAAAAACTTATTACTGGCAGCGTGAATGAATGTGTCAAGGTCTTGGAATTAATGGGTTCAATTGATAATAATAAATTTCCCAATAGTTCTAATGACCAAACAATATACCTTGGAAGACAAATGGCTAACTTGCTGATTGAATTTATTGGAGTAGTCAAGATGTCTGATCAAGAAGAATTTTATTGACCGGATGAGGTTTTCGAACCTGTAGAGGAAGAATTGATGGATAGTCAAGACATTGGAAGCGAAGAAACACCTATCGATAGCCAGGATATTCAATCCGCTATTTCTGATGGTAGATACAATTATTGGTAATACTGGGATTATCATGTACAATTTGAATCATGTTCTGATGAAAAATTGGTTAGTTTTCAGAATCTCGAAGAACAGAAAGTCAGTCAACGTCATCTGATTTTGAAATAGATGGGGGTGAATTGACTTATAACATAGTCCCTTTAGACAAAAAAATCAGAAATTCAATTTACATAGAGAAGATCCCAATTGGAAACTTGAAATTCAAGATCTCATGAAAGTAGGATACTCACAAGAATCGATGAATTATCTAAATGGAAGAGAGGTATCATTAATGGTGGAACGCAGTGTCATAAGCTGAACGTAATCAACAAATTCATGTTCAGTAAATTTTATGAGACTTGTGAGAAGAAAATCCCTGTTACCAACAGGAACCTCCAATGAAAAAAAAACGTGATTTTCTGTAAAAATACTGTGTTTTTACCTATTTAATAATGTTTTAGACAAATTTAATCAAAACCATCGGAAAGAGCGAGTCTTTACCTTTCGAAATATGTCCTTGAAAAATTTTTTTATCGCCAATAGAAAAAGTTCTGAAGTACCGAAGAGCGACATGCTTCGAGCATTCGAGGCCAGAACGGGTTAACCCCCCGTATTATTACAAAAAAACACGATTTTCTCGGTACAAGTTTTTTTATAAATTGAATTTTAAAGGGGTTTTGGGTCTGCCATGGACCTGGATCCTCAGCAACCTGTGAAATAAATGTCTGAACTTGGAGGATGCATTGTTAAATATCGATTTTTCTCCCCTGTGCATCCAAAATGGCACCTCAACTGCAAAATTTTTGCAAAAAACTTCAAGGCCTGTTTATACGAAGATGACGCACTTTTCGAAAAATTGCCAGAAATGAAAAGTTGTTAAAATCACTCAAAGAATACGCTGTGATATTCTCAGAATTTTTTGAGGGTTTTTTTTGATTTTGCACTTGTCAATTTTTGCAAAAATCAAAAAATCGCTCAAAAAATTCTGAAAAATTCCAGCGTATTTTTTGAAAGATTTCAAGACTTCTTATCTCTGATAATTTTGGGTAAAAGTGCATTGTTTTCGAGAAAAACCGCGTTTAATGATCAAATTAGTATCCTATTATGAAAAAGTTCAAGGCCTGTTTATAGAAACAAGACGCACTTTTTCGAAAAATTATCAGAATTAAAAAGTTTTTAAAATCACTCAAAAAATACGCTGGAATTTTTTCAGAATTTTTTTAACGGATTTTTGAATTTTGCAAAACAAAATAAAACAAAACAAATAAAACAAATAAAACAATGGAAACATTTTGTAGAACAAATGTGGAAGGTGTCCGTAGTTTACTACTTATATATTGCTCGGGCTGCCCGAGCCCAGTGCGGGCAGCTCGAGCAAAGTAAAGAACAGCGCAAACGCATGTGCAGGGTTTGCACTGCATGGGGCATGCTATTTGCACTGCCCGAGTAACTGTAGATCACGGCGCGCGTTGCCGCACGCACTGCGCGAGCGATTGTGCGCGCCGCTCGCGCCGCTCGATCAATTGTACTGAATAGTACTGAACAGCGCGCGACGCTCGTGCCGTTCGGTGAAGCGTACCGCACAGTACAAAACAGCGCGCGCTGCTCGAGCCGCTCGGTCTAAAGTACCACACAGTACAGAACAGCGTGCGCTGCTCGCGCTGCTTGGTCAAACGTACCGCACAGTATAGAACAGCGCGCGCCGCTTGAGCCGCTCGGCCTGTCGTACCGAACAGCACGCGCCGCTGGAGCCGCTCGACCAGACGTACCGCACAGCGCGCGCTGGCTGCGCCGCTCGGTCTGTCGTTATGTATATATATATGGGTGATTCTCTGTCAAGTGAGAGAGTGAAAATGAAAAAAAATTCTGAAAATTTTTTTATGAATTCTAGAAGACTTCATCGTGCCCTCTGAATTTTTTCAGAATTTTTTAGACCATATGTCCCATCCTGACAGAGGCTCAAAGTGGTGGAGTTTGCAATATTAGACATTTTTTCAGGACCTTTGACCTCAATTTTGAGCTATCTAGAGATGTTTTAGAGTAAAAAGTCAAGAGAACTTTTTTTCTGGAAAAATGCCAAATTTTCAAAAAAAATTAGTTTCAGGGTCATTGGTGAACATATAGCTATCACCTAACTCATTTCCAGGCTTAAAATAGAGCAAAAAGTGGTTTCGATCACCCGGACCATAATGTGATACATACCAAAAGAAAGCTTACTTTATTACCAAAATATCTTGACTAGTCCCAGAGTGCTGCATTTGATCTCTTTTTTTTTAATCAATCAATATATTATAGAAATTAATGAAAATACCCTAAAAATGGGTGACCGCATACGTCACTTATATGTATGCATGTTACTCTGGTTTTCTCTTCATACTTTTCATTCACTGTATTGGTTGGCTGAAATTCCCACTCAATTTGATCCCATACTCGAGTCCCACACTTGTCGCCAACTCAGAAATGGTTATTTTATCAAGAGTTTTTCACTCACCAACAGATCCACTACACATTTGAGTTACCAATCTTGACCAAACTTTTTTTCATGTTTGTTTGAGTCAAGAATAGGTGATATCCAGAGCCCCAGGGTGTAATAATCCAATTATACTCCCAAGATATTCATTATTACATCTTGGTTGGAGCCTTAGTTCTTGCCTTGAATCAGAATTTCCCTCATGAGGTGTATTTCCTCTGAATGAACTTCATATTCACTACCACTTGTCGGATCCTACTGCATTTAATATCCTGCAAGACGCATAGAATCACTTAGTTCAGTTACATTACTCAAATTCACAAAAACATTGCACTCGAATAGAATGAAATATAGAATATAAATTGATGAAAGAAGACACGGTTCACGACTTTCCACTCTGGACTTGGATAATAAAGTAATAACAACTTTTATCAAAGTACAAGTGACACAAATACATTCAAATTCTATGATAATTCAGTGCCTGAATCGAATTTTAGTTATAAGCACTTCAGATCACTTGTTGTCACACACTGGTAACCTAAAATAATATTCTGCTTACATTTAATTAGCACCCAACTGACATTCCAATTTTAGTCCTGTTCAGCGCACCTGTAACAAAAAATATGAACAACAAAGAATCATATTCTTAGAGAAAATAGATAGGGTGAGAAAGTACAGGTTGAAAGTATAAACTTATCTGAATCTTGCCGCAACTCCATCCCATGGAAAACTGATCAGCTACCTACAATGAAAAGAAAATCTGCTTGTACAAAGGAGAACATTTGTACAAGCAATGAGAAAAACTTCATTCACTATCTCGTAAACTGTGAGTGATAACAACACTGCAACACAGCATCTCAGATGTTCACTGATGGGATCTTCATTATCGACCTCAATCTCTTGAGGTTCAAACGCCAATCTCATATTCCAATATATATGGAGACTGTAGTCTGTGTCTCCGTGGCTATACTATAGAGTATAGCTTACCAACCATCAGTGACAGTCAGTGACCTGTTAGTAAACTGTGTTGAACATCTAAGATGCTGTGTTGCAGTGTTGTTATCACTCACAGTTTAAGAGATAGTGAATGAAGTTTTTCTCATTGCTTGTACAAATGTTCTCCTTTGTACAAGCAGATTTTCTTCAACGTAGGTAGCTGATCAGTTTTCCATGGGATGGAGTTACGGCAAGATTCAGATAAGTTTATACTTTCAACCTGTACTTTTTCACCCTATCTATTTTCTCTAAGAATATGATTCTTTGTTGTTCATATTTTTTGTTACAGGTGCGCTGAAAAGGACTAAAATTGGAAAGTCAGTTGGGTGCTAATTAAATGTAAGCAGAATATTATTTTTGGTTACCAGTGTGTGACAACAAGTGATCTGAAGTGCTTATAACTAAAATTCGATTCAGACACTGAATTATCATAGAATTTGAATGTATTTGTGTCACTTGTACTTTGATAAAAGTTGTTATTACTTTATTATCCAAGTCCAGAGTGGGAAGTCGTGAACCGTGTCTTCTTTCATCAATTTATTCTATATTTCATTCTATTCGAGTGCAATGTTTTTGTGAATTTGAGTAATGTAACTGAACTAAGTGATTCTATGCGTCTTGCAGGATATTAAATGCAGTAGGATCCGACAAGTGGTAGTGAATATGAAGTTCATTCAGAGGAAATACACCTCATGAGGGAAATTCTGATTCAAGGCAAGAACTAAGGCTCCAACCAAGATGTAATAATGAATATCTTGGGAGTATAATTGGATTATTACACCCTGGGGCTCTGGATATCACCTATTCTTGACTCAAACAAACATGAAAAAAAGTTTGGTCAAGATTGGTAACTCAAATGTGTAGTGGATCTGTTGGTGAGTGAAAAACTCTTGATAAAATAACCATTTCTGAGTTGGCGACAAGTGTGGGACTCGAGTATGGGATCAAATTGAGTGGGAATTTCAGCCAACCAATACAGTGAATGAAAAGTATGAAGAGAAAACCAGAGTAACATGCATACATATAAGTGACGTATGCGGTCACCCATTTTTAGGGTATTTTCATTAATTTCTATAATATATTGATTGATTAAAAAAAAAGAGATCAAATGCAGCACTCTGGGACTAGTCAAGATATTTTGGTAATAAAGTAAGCTTTCTTTTGGTATGTATCACATTATGGTCCGGGTGATCGAAACCACTTTTTGCTCTATTTTAAGCCTGGAAATGAGTTAGGTGATAGCTATATGTTCACCAATGACCCTGAAACTAATTTTTTTTGAAAATTTGGCATTTTTCCAGAAAAAAAGTTCTCTTGACTTTTTACTCTAAAACATCTCTAGATAGCTCAAAATTGAGGTCAAAGGTCCTGAAAAAATGTCTAATATTGCAAATTCCACCACTTTGAGCCTCTGTCAGGATGGGACATATGGTCTAAAAAATTCTGAAAAAATTCAGAGGGCACGATGAAGTCTTCTAGAATTCATAAAAAAATTTTCAGAATTTTTTTTCATTTTCACTCTCTCACTTGACAGAGAATCACCCATATATATATATATACTGAGACCGAGGGTCCGCCGGACCGCATGACTATGCAGTGTGCACACGGCATAGCCTGTACAGTACAGACCGAGCCACCAGAGAGCGGTATCGGACAGGTGAAAGTAGTCTGCACTCTGCAACCGCCACTATACAGCTGATCAGGCTGTCCGATATCCCCGAGGCATTCAAGAAGAAGCTCCGAACATTCCTCTTGACGAGCCCTCGCGTGATTGGACTGCTCCGGTTATACGCGACAGTTCCTCGGCTGTTTCGCCACTGTGAAAGCACCCATACTTTAAAATCGGCAACACAGGTACTGCGCTGCAGGTTACCATAGGCGTCGTTTGTAAATACAGTCAGTAAGACATGTGATGTGTACTCATCAGGTAGACATTGCTTACTCACAACAGTTTGACTAATTGTAATGGAAGTTTATAGATCAATTTCCGTCATAATGTTCTCCAGCAGGTTTAGAGATTCATTGTGTGCAGTTGATGAGGATGATTTTTATTCAAGACGCAAGGGAATTTAGATAAGTAAACTTAACCTTTGCCTGTATACATATATTTTCGAAAGATGTTTCTTTGTGATGATTTTTGTGTTCCAGGTAAGCTGTACAGGACCAGAAGGTGTATTGAAGCGAGAAGAAAACTGTGAGTAGATAAGTTTTAATATAATTGGTTATAGTATGATTATGGTCGACACATGTTGAGAATTGAAGTTTTCATGAGTGAAAATTACTTCTGACACTGAATTGTCGTCCAATGATACTACATTTGTTGTCTGTTTGCTTGGATACATGTTGATATTGCTTCAGTATCCAAGCACAGAGTGAAAATTCGATTATCGTTGATTTTTCCATATGTTTCATGTTTTACTCTAAGTGAATAAGACATGGAAGTGAGATTTGTTGATTGTACGTGTAATTTACTCCTCCTGTATGTTTTCGAGGATGAAATGTGATGTGGTGTTCAAGTGAGAACAGTGAAAGTGCAGTGCAGTAAGGGAAATACGTCTCAGATGACATATTGTCATTTGGGACGAGAACAACGGCTCCACCTAGGATACATAAATAGATATCTTGGAAGTTTGGAAACGTTGAACCCTAAAATTCTGGATTCTTCCTACTATTGCTACCATGAAACAGGAAAAAAATTTTGGTCAAGATTGGTGACCCGAATCCCAAGTGGTCTCCTAGTTAGATATTTGTAGAAAAAAGCATAAAATCAGAATTGAATATGATAGAGAAAATGATAGTCTATGCTACTGACGAATTGACAATTGAAGTAAATTAGATATGATATCTATACTATTATATAAAAGGACAGCCTGTTTTTTTGTGGCCGCTAATCTCAAAAACTACTGAACCGATTTTCATGAAATTTTGATACTTGATTCTTGACCACTCCAGAAGTGTTTATGGATATGTGGCGTCTTAAAATTTTGAGTAGGAACCGAGAAATAGACAATGCATTTTTCTGTGGTGGGGGTAATCGACCAAGTACTATGGCGCGCCAGTAGATGGCGAGGCGTTGAGTCGCACGTGTATAAGGTATAGTGCGGCGCTCTCTCGCAAGAGAGTCAGCGTTCTATCGGCTATATAGGAGAGCTTGAGAATGAGCTCAGCATATTTCTGGGATCTTCCGTATCCCAGTCCCCTGCTGCCGAATAATTTTGGTAACAATGCCCAGGCCCAGAAGTAACATTAGGCGGTATACAATTAGATCCAGACGAACGCAATCCGTTCGTCAGGGTCGAATAATTGAAGCCCCGTTAATAGTATGTGTAATATCTGCTTTTGATTATGATCCAACAGAAAATTACGCTTATATAAAAAATATTGTAGTTGGATCTATGAATAAAGTATGTGACAAGTGTCAAGCTATAAAGTGGCCAGATGAAGCTCCTGGATTGTGCTGTTCTGGTGGGAAAATTAATCTTCCTGGTGTTGAAGAGCCACCAGAACCTCTCAAAAGTCTTCTTTCAGAGAACCGCACTGATTCCACATTTTCTGGCCTATTTAAGAAAGTATAATACACAGTTTCAAATGACTTCATTTGGAGCTAACGAAATTCGAGAAGGAAATTTTAGGCCAACTTTCAAAATTCAAGGGCAAGTATATCATAGTATTGGGAGTTTATTGCCTCTTGGGGGTAGAGATTTGCAATTTGCTTTAGAACTTCTAAAAATTGGAGATGGGAAAGTATCAAATGAAAATGATTACATAAATATTAATAGAAAAGTAGAAACGACTGTTAATACAGTGATGGACCTGATTTCTAAAGTCTATCCGGAAATTGAAAATCTCTCTGACAAACTTTATAATTGGTTATGCAAAAGGGCAATTATAACTCCTCGAAACGCTACCACTCATAATATTAATAATAGTATTTTAGGAAAGTTAGATGGAGAGATAAGACATTATCATTCTATCGATACAGTGATCAACATTGATAAAGTTGTACACTACCCTCAAGAATTTCTGATCTCTTGATCCTGAAGGATTTCTGAACTCTTGATCTTGAGCCTGAAGGCTTTCTACCTCATAACTTAAAATTGAAAATTAGTTCTCCAATAATGCTATTAGGCATCTAAATCGTCCCAATTTATGTAATGGCACAAGGTTGCAGATTAAAGTTATGCGGGAAAATATAATCGAAGCAACTATTCTTACAGAACCTGTTGGAGAAACAGTATTCATACCTCGCATACCTATGATTCCATCAGACTTACTATTCCAATTCAAACGATTACAATTTCCTGTGAAACTTTCTTTTGCCTTGACGATCAACAAATCTCAAGGACAGACTTTTAAGTACGTAGGGATAGATTTGCAAACAGAATATTTTTCACGCGGCCAATTGTATGTTGCTCTTCCACGGACAGGGGTTGCACGTAAATAATTCATATTAATTCCTCAAAATTCAAAAACTAAGAACGCCGTTTATCCAAAATTTCCAATTCTCGGAGGATACATGGAAAATACAACTCCAAGGATTACAAAATATCAAATTAATCAAAGTTTACAAATGAATACATATTATACGAGTTTTTCAACAATTAATGAGAGTAGCAACACTTCGAACTCAATACACATATTCGCGGGTGAAGCCGCGACGGGGGACGCTAGTTTCTTATAAATGCAAAAGCGAAAGCAAAAACTATTTATTTGCAGACACACTGCCATACAAGATAGATAAAAAACCTTGTCCCGGCTATTCATCTCTGAAAGATGACAAAAATAACAAAGATAAAAAATCATGATCTGATCCTCAACGAAAAAAAATTAAAAAAAAACGCGCCTCACATTTAGCTCATGTTTGGTGTGGAAACGATGTGACATTTTTATTCAAATAATTTTCTAATATCTTGAAAAACTAGTGATTGTGTATGGATAATCATACACAATTATTTGCTTATAATTATTTATAGAAAATTAATTTTCATGCGGCCTAAAAACAACAGGGCTGGGCTCGAAGGGGTAATCGAGGGCTCAAAGGGGTGATCGAGCTAAGGGCCCAGAAGGGATAGTCCTGCACGAGCCAGACCCCACATTACCACGATCAGCTGCGCGTGACGTCAGCCATAGCTGACCCGTAATACCACGATCAGCTGCGCGTGATATCATCAACTTCCTCGCTATGCTACTCCTTTGGATTGCTTCATCTCACTTTGGAATATAACTTTGAAAACTGAACTGCGTGCTACTTATATAAAAGCTGATATATTCATCTGCTACTCGCAATAAATCTATTGTTAATACATCTATTCTCCTAGTACATACTGCAATGACAGTTACATTTTCATTATGCTCTTATGCAGTGATGCTATTTGTTTCCATCATATCTCGATTATAGAGAGTCAGACAACACCCTCTTCCTTGCATATTATATGGGACTTCAGGTATATCTCATTCTCCCTGATTCTCCTGGAGTATACTCTAATCGTTGGAAATGGTTCAATGCAATTACTAAAACTGAAGAAGTTTTAGAATAATATCAACAGAAAAGTTTCTAACAAAGAAATAGTTGCATACATCTCTATCGGCGAGTCAATCAACTGGTTCAAACTCTCTTCATGTAATAACACAATTAAACTATTTGCTTCATTTCTATACCTCTTGAGCCCAACAAAAAATTGCTGAGCAAACATTGATAATACTTTGAAACCTTGTTATCCCGAGTCCCAGTTTGTGTCATCTACAACCGTATTTCATTGGAACCATGAAAAACAACTTGGGAAAGCTCTTCATTTCGCTGAACATCGGTGACCATCAGCTGCTCTGCTCTCATGAGCAACTTGTCCAAGACGATACCTAGATAGGTAGATATCTATACCTGGATAGGTAGATATCTACCTGAAAAAAAATATTCTCTCATGAAGCAACTTTCTTACGAGACCATCAAAAAACGTAACCATAGAAAATTGATTGTGAAAAATATATTGAAACGCCAATCTTATATTCATTTGAATATTCGATTATCCGACGGCGTACTCTTATTCTATGATTGTTGCTGAGTACTCAGGTACAATGGTTTCAGATCTGGAACCTCAGCTGCTGTTGAATTATACGTTCTCATTTTAGTTCGAATTGGTGATCGCTTACGGGAAAGGCTACGTAAAAATAAATCAATACAATCAAACAATGTAATTTCCCATCAATCGTTATTTATCGCCTATAAAGTACATACTATGGTTCGGAAAATTACGAGTTATTTGAGAATCAATCATAAAAAAATGTATTTACTTTAGTCGAATAACAGATAGTTGGTTTACAATTATCGGAATTCTCGAATGATACGATAATATTCCAACATATATCGAGAGCTTTCGTTTCCTACTCCGTCTCGAATATCTTGGAAAACTCAATAACAATTTCGGATTTACGCGGATTAATGTTTCCAGAATAAACCCAAAATTGGACTTTTTCTGACGGGTTTCATTTTCTACTCCTCGTCATGAAAGATCAACTCTCTAAGTTCACACCGAGAACCCTATACATTTAATCTGGTCAAAAATCGCCAGAGCATCAGGTTTGTTCTTTGAATGAATATAAACATTTCTCCAACATCACAGGCTTGTTTTTCGGAATAAAAAAAACCGCTGCCAAGTGCCTCAGCAGTATGCTTTCTCAAAGTATTGCAACTGAACCTCAACTTGCATTAATCACCACTCTTTGAAAAAGCAAAATGAACCTCTAACTCATTTCCTCCACTCCATAGTGACGGTTGCTAAGGACGTAAACAACGGTTGCTATGTAAATATCCGAGCTTCGGTGTTCTTACATCTTAGTCATCAACAGTTCCAAAAATGGACCTCCAACTGGCTTTTCCCATTCCCTAGTTACGGTTGCAAAGGATATAAACAATGGTTGCTAGAGACATCAACAATGGTTTCTACGGGAAATGTCTCTCACGTTAGCAACGGTTGCTAGAGAAATAAACAACGGAATTGGCTGAAAATTGAACTCGGCCGAGATTTTGCGGCGACTAACCTGTGTGCGAATAACTAAACTAAAATAACTCTCTTCCTTCGAGAGTTATCGTACGACAAAAAAAAGTCAGCCTGAAGCTGAATTTTGTATCTCCCCACATAGCATGCAACATTGCGTTGAAATATTTCACTGAAATATTTCAGTGCAAGATTTCAGCAAGATTGCTGCAATATTTCAATGCAGCTTTCGGAAGCGGATTTGGTATCTTTCAATGAAATATTTCAAAAATATTGCAGCAACATTTCATGAAAGATTCAACGAAATATTTCACAATATTACAATAAAATATTGCAGTGCAAGATTACTGCAAGATTTCTGAAATATTTTCCTGAAATATTCTATGCAACATTGCTGCAAGATTCCTGCAAGATTTGACTGCAAGATTGAGGACAGTCAAAAGCTGCATTGAAATATTGCAGAAATATTGCATTGCAAGATTTCATGCAATATTGCTGCAAGATTTCTGCAAGATTCTTCTGCAAGCTCATGTAAAGTCAAAGGCTACATTGGAATATTGCAGAAATATTGCATTGCAAGATTTCATGCAATATTACTGCAAGATTTCTGCAAGATTCAACTGAAAGACCCTGAGAAGTCAACGACTGCAGTGAAATATTGCAGATATATTGCATTGCAAGATTTCATGCAATATTGCTGCAAGATTTTTGCAAGATTCTGCTGCAAGATTGAGGACAGTCAGAAGCTGTATTGAATATTGGAGAAATATTGCATTGCAAGATTTCATGCAATATTGCTGCAAGATTTCTGCAAGATTCTTCTGCAAGCTCATGTAAAGTCAAAGGCTACATTGGAATATTGCAGAAATATTGCATTGCAAGATTTCATGCAATATTACTGCAAGATTTCTGCAAGATTCAACTGAAAGACCCTGAGAAGTCAACGACTGCAGTGAAATATTGCAGATATATTGCATTGCAAGATTTCATGCAATATTGCTGCAAGATTTTTGCAAGATTCTGCTGCAAGATTGAGGACAGTCAGAAGCTGTATTGAATATTACAGAAATATTGCATTGTAACATTTCATGCAATATTGCTGCAAGCTTTCTGCAAGTTTGGACTGCAAGAAAACGAAGCGATATGGCAATGACGAGGTCCGGTGGCGGGGGACAAGTGCGACGCCTATATTGGCTCTGCCGCGCCGTTGCCCGCCGAGCGGTTTGGTGATTGTGCCGCGCGTCCACAACATAACGAGCACGAGTGGCACACAATATTTTTGTTGAAATTATGATTAGGTGGGTGTGTGAGGGTTATAAAATGAGCAGTTAGTACTCATTTTCAATAGTTCCGGCACCGCACTACACAGCCGATAAATGTGTAAACCCCTCTCGGGGGTCACAACTTAAATATAACATCCAAGATTTATATTGTTAGAATCCGTGGTGGTCCCGGGCCAAAGCTTCTGATGCTTCGCGACCCAAGGATCGGTGGTTCGCGCCCGACCCCCCCGAATTTTTTTTTTATTTAGTTGAATCTGATAGAATCATCCAATTTTTTGGGAAGTATAAACTCAACGGACCAAAATGAAAAACTTTTATATTTGAAAATAATTTTCTAAATTTATTTAAGGTAGTTCATGCCATATAAAGCTCACGCACACACGCACGGTACATGTACACGGCACACGCACGGGCGAACACAAGCTCGCCCATGCTCTGTCTCACTTGCTCTCGCTGCGCTCACGCGTTTGCGACGTGAAATCATCAATTTTGCATTAAAATAACTCAGAAACGGTACGGTTTAACATGCTACACTAAGCGAGGGAAGTTTTCGTTACTATGTCCTCTATAACATACTGTTTTTTTGTCAACATTTAAAGAAGCATTTTCGAGATATCGATGGAAACGTCTTTTTGAGCATCCCCTGAGAGGCTGTATAGGACTTCACGTGTTAAAAAGTGAAAATTTGACATTCAATATTTCATGATTGGCACGGCTGAGCTTGCTCAAATTTTGAGAGCTGGTGTAAAATATTGTTATGAATGAGTGGCTAAAATTTCAAGATAATTGTAAGAAAACGCAGTTTGGCATGAACTACCTTAAGTTTACTTGACCCCAGGGCACATGGGCCAAGTTTACTTGACCCCAGGGCACATGGCAGGTAGAAATTGATATGATTTTAAATGAATATATTTTCAAGGCATAAGTAACTTGCCAAATCACTTTTTTTTTGTTTATTAGATTGATTCTATCCAAAAGTTTCATAAATTTGACATGTATATATATTCTTATTGAATTTACAAATTAAGTGAATTCAACATGTCTGCCATAAAACATCTAGATAAAATGAATACAATGAACAAGAAAAGATCAATTCACCTCACATAACTATCTATTCAACTTAAAATTCTATTAAAAGTATATATTTTTATGATGAATAATCTTAATTCATGTGTAAAATCATTGAATTCTTCTGCAATCACAATGATATAACAATCATAAATAACATTATTCATCAGTGATGGATTCCATTCTCCCTTATGAAAATATTCATGTAATTGCATCTATCAGCAATTAAGGACATTTTATTTGCCAATTGATTATGTTAATCAATTCAAGCATAAAAAAACCGCTGCCAAGTGCCTTAGCAGTATGCTTTCTCAAAGAGGCTTCAACATCACCCACAAACGCGTCTCAAACCTGTATTTTCACCATTCCGCTAGCGTAGATACTATCATTTATTTTTCAAGGATTACAAAAAAATTATTTAATCAGTTCAATTCGTATCTTTGTGACTGTGTAAAGTGTCGTTCTTTTTCAATTGACCAAACTTTGTCGCGAGGGTTGATGTCTGCCCAGGCTCTCTTATGATTTGATCAAATGCAACAAAGCAAACGGGTCTAGGTTCTACACGATGCGAGATATCTGGACCTGCATGATTTTTCGATCAATTCATCTTGCGACTGTCATACGGTTTAATGGTGGTCAAAATCAATCCGGTCCGTATTTAGCACACTTGAAGACTCATTTTGATCATTTTCGAGGGCAAAAGACACCAAATTTTTCCAATTTTCTCTATAGCACGTTGAAAATATTGGAAACGAAACTTACATGAATTTTTCTTCCCCTCAGCAACGGTTGCTAGGGCGGTAAACAACGAATGCTAAGGAGCTAATTGGGAAGATTTTGTGTCCTTTACCGTCAAAAATGATGGAAATAGGTCATAAATCATTGATTTCCAACCTTCGTAACGGTTGGTAAGGAGGTAAATAACCGTTGCTATGGAGCAAATACAACCATTCCGTGTCCTTGGCCATCGAGTGTGACTTAAAACTGATTTTCCGGCTTGTCCCAATGAGCACTCATAAGGATTTGTGAGAAAACACGTTAGGAACGGTTGCTAGGGGCATAACCAACGGATTTTGCTGAAAATTTAACTCGGACTAGATCTTGTCACAACTAACCGGTGTGCAAAATTTCAAGACGATCGGATAATTCCTTCGGGAGCTATCGTGGACGAAAGAAACGAAAAAATAGACACCTTAACAACGGTTGCTAAGGAAATAAACAACGGATTTCGCTGAAAATTGAACTCGCCCGAGATTTTGCCGCGATTAACCTGTGTGCAAAATTTCAAGACGATCGGACCATTCCTTCGAGAGTTATCGTGGACGAAAAAAAAACGGGACGCACACACACACACACACACACACACACACACACACACATACATACATACAGACACTTTTGGATTTCCATATTTTTCGACCCGTAGATTACGAAAATCGAGGTCCCGAGGTCTGATTCGGTGGGTCGATTTTTGCCCCATTACAAAGCTTTCTCTTTGAGAAAGCAAAATGTATTATATAGATGTTTCTTATTCTTACACGTGTATCATACATATTAACGTAGATGTTTTATTCAAATTGTATTGAATTAATAAATTGTATTAACGTGATTTGGCAAGTTACTTATGCCTTGAAAATTTATTTATTGAAATCATATCAATTTCCACCTGTAGGATGAATTATCCCATGTGCCCTGAGGTCAAAACGTTCAATAAATTTCGAAAATTATTTTCTAATATAAAAGTTGTTTATTTTGGTCCGTTGAGTTAATACTTCCCAAAAAATTGGATGATTCTATCTGATTCAACTAAATAAAAAAAAATAAAGTCGGAGGGTCGGGCGTGAACCACCGATCCTAGGGTCGCGAAGCAAAAGCTTTGCCCCGGGACCACCGCGCACTCTTACACAATATAAATTTCAGATGTTACATTTAAGTTGTGAGTCCTGAGGGGAATTTACTTATTTATCGGCTGTGTAGTGCGGTGCCGGACTACACAGCCAACCCCCCGCCAACGGACCTCTACATCGCCATATCACTTCGTTGCTGCAAGATCCTGAGAAGTCGAAAGCTGCATTAAAATATTGCAAAAATATTGCATTAAAACATTTCATGCAATATTGCTGCAAGATTTCTGCAAGATTCTTCTGTAAGCTCATGTAAAGTCGAAGGCTACATTGAAATATTGCACAAATATTTCGATGGAAGATTTCATGCAATATTGCTGCAAGATTTCTGAAAGATTCTGGTCGCTTACATCGAATTCAATGTGGGAAAATGTATACGAATTCTCACTATGAGACCAGGCGCGAACCCGTGATTCTTTGGACGCGGCGCAAAATTCTTGCCGCCAGACCAGCACACACTTTTATAATACATAATTCCGTCAATGCTGTATTCAAATTCTGATCTTCCGAAAGGAACTATAATATTGCACCAACCTTGCAGAAATATTGATTAAGAGATTTAAAGGGTTTCAAAAAATCGGCTCTCAAATATTGCAGCAATCTTGCAGCAATCTTTCCATGCAATATTTCAAAGTTGTATTTCTAGAATCTTGCAGAAATATTGCATTGCTCCTTGCACTACCGATAGGTGGCGACTCGCTTCTCGCAAGTAAAACTGTATGCCTCTGTCTATATACCAGCATCCACAATGATGGGTACCAAACTCGATTCCAACTCTTATTTCTGAGTCAAACTGGAAAAACTATTTTTGTGGGAGTCTCTACCGCATTCTCAAACTAGAGAGTCATTGAAGAGTTCCCGATAACCTAAAATTATTCACAGGTTTGTCAGCACTGGAATATTGTAGCAATCTTGCAGCAATCTTTCAACGCAATATGCTCAATCATGTTAGTAAAATTTTGCAGAAATATTGCAGTGCAAGATTTCTGCAATATTTCAAATTTTCCTAGCCAAAACTGCAATATCAAGTATCAATCTCTAAATGCAATATTGCAAACAGATATTGCTGAAATGTTGCTTGAAAGATTCGGAGGCTGTCGATGAATCGGCAGTGAAATATTGCAGTAATCTTTCAATGTAATAATCATTATAATATTGTTAAAATCTTGCAGAAATATTGCATGAAAGATTCAACGAATGTCGATGAATCGGCAATGAAATATTGCAACAATCTTGCAGCAATCTTTCAATGCAATATTTCAAATTTATATTGCTGGAATATTACAGAAATATTGCATGAAAGATTTCAAGGGTCTCATCGAATCGGCCGAGAAATATTGCAGCAATCTTGCAGTAATCTTTCAATGCAATATTCATAATCATATTGTTGAAATCTTGCAGAAATATTTCATTGCTTTCTTGCAAGCCGGACATATCAATATTGCAGAAATATTGCAGTGCAAGATTGCTGCAATATTTCAAATCTTTCTTGCCAATATTGCAGCAATATTGCAGCAATATTGCATGCTGTGTGGGTCCATAGCAACGGTTGCTAGGAGAATAAACAATGGTTGTTCCAAAATGAATGTCTTATCGATTCTCATCGGTCGTTGAAAGAATTGGAGACCCATCATGCATTGATGATGATTTTTGGAGCTTTCATCAAAAACACGTTAGCAACGGTTCCTAGAGAAATAAACAACGGAATTGGCTGAAAATTGAACTTGCGGCGACTAATCTGTGTGCGAAGTTTCAGGACGATCGGACAATTCCTTCCAGAGTTATCGTACGACAAAAAAGTGCACGTACGTGCGTACGTACATATATACAGACATTTTTGGATTTCCATGTTTTTCGATCCATAGATTACGAAAATCGAGGTCCCGAAGTCCGATTCAGTGGGTCGATTTTTACCCCGTTACAAAGCTTTCTCTTTGAGAAACCAAAATGAGGATGGTTCAAGAAAATTCCAACTCCATGGAGTCCGTGACTACTAGAGAATTTACTAACATGCATTCCAGGTCACCAATCAATTTAACGTCCCACATTCGAATAGCGTGTCTCTAATTTGGACCCATTTGTAAAATAATTCAAACCCACCGATTTTCTCAATCATTCCAAATAAACTCATAACCAGGAGTTAATTTACCACTTAAATACTATTGTTAGCTACTCATCTCATAAGTGTGATGATTGAACATTCTCTAACGATAGATCAAATCTATCTACCTCGGTTCAAACATCTGGTTTGCGCACGTTGTCAGTATTGACGGGCACCCCGATCAACACTTACTCCAGTGTAATCGCATCAAGTTTACACTAAGTTCGTTCAAAGAGAATGAGCGGTAAAGAACGTTTTCTAACTAAGCCCACTATGACTTATGCTCCCGTTCTTCACAAACAGACACCTTTATCGGTGATGGCGGGATCCCCGACCATCAACTACTCTAGTGTTGGGTCTGTCTAGGACTTAAGATTTTAGGATGGGTAACTTATTTATACCTAAGACTTTTTCTGTCTGTCGTTGGCCAGAATAACCCTTCTTCGAGACTCGTGCTTCGGTTACTCCAGGTGGTTTCCTTTGGCTGGAGAGGTCCTTCTGCTGGGCTGGTGCTGGAACAAGTGGGCGAGCTCCTCTCCGTATCTTTTATTCATACCCGCTCATCGTCGTTGGGACCTATTGAAGAGGGAATCTCCCACTCTCCTTTCTGATGAATTACGTATTCGCATACCCTCTATTCCTTTCATTTGTTTCAACTACTGATTCGCGATAGTCCACCAATTCAAAGTCTTTTCGCGGTAACTTTGAATTTTGTATATATTGCGAATTTATCATCTGATTTTAGCGCCCTTTCTCCTATTTCTTGTACTTGACCGATTTCCGTGTGCTGATAACGTAGAACTACCGTTGTTCTAGAAAAAAAATATTTCACCGAGGCGGGAATCGAACCCGGTCCGCGAGGTTACAATGCACGCACTATGCCTTGAGACCAACGCGGATCTGACAACCCATACTACTAATTGTAGGCTCACTCACCCGTACCTTATCATGTATGCTGACCATTACAATATACTTATCTAATGTTCTGTTCTTCACTACCGGAAGTTATTTATCTCATGTTATTCAACTGATTACGCTGGACCGCAAGCTGCTTGGAGCTATCTAAGTTAACTCGAGAAGACGATTGTCTCACTCCAAAGCCTGTACGCGCAGTTGGCCGGGCGCAGTGATAACAAACCTCGCTGGCGCAGTGATAACAAGCCTCATGTTGACGAATTTTCAAGCACTCTGATGTACTTCGTCTGCTAGTCGACACAATCTATAATTTTCAAATATAACTAAAGCAATTTTGATGGAACTTTTCTGACTTGATTAATTGTATGTGCCTGTAGTTCTTGCTTATAACTATTGCAAAACTGCGGGACAGCGTCAGAACAAAAAAATTCAAAAATTTAGGTTGAATACGATATTGAGCAGTATATAATGGCTAGTTGAGTCCCCTCGCGAGGTTGCTGCGCATAATTGTCGTCGGTGGCACTGACGCGCCACCTGATATTTCTAGTATGAAGGCAAGGGTTCTAAATCCAAGCTATAAGAGTATCGAGATCAATCCATTTTCTGTCAAGTTCATGTTAAGTCTCTTTTAATATATGCATTTATTTGCATATCAGGTGGCGCGTCAGCGTCACCGACGACAAGTATGTGCAGCAAGTGCTCGTGGGGACGCGACTAGCCATTATATACAGCTCAATGTCGTGTTCAACCTCACTTTTTCAATTATTTTTGTTTTACCGCTGTCCCGCAGTCTTGTAACAATTATAAGCAAGAACTACGATCACTCACGATTACTTCTATCAGAAAAGTTTCATTGAAATCGCTCTGGTTATATTTGAGAATAGAAGATTGAGTCGGCTAGCAGACGGAGTGCGCCAGAGCGCTTGAAAATTCATCAACATCTAAGAGTACGCTATAGATATACAAGCGAGCGAGCGACCGAGCGCTAGAGGTGCCCAGTGGTGAGAGGTTGACCGCGGTAAGATTGGTTATCACTGCGGCCGGTCGACTGGGCATGTACGCTCTCGAGTGAAGCAATATCGTCTCATCGAGATGCGAAACAGGATTCGTGATCATCTAGCATCCTAATTGAGCGATTGACAAAAAGAAATACCCAAAAACTCGTTCACAATAATGAGTTTGGAGTACCGTGTCAAGCGATCTACTACCTTTTTTTCGATCAGAAATTTTTTTTCATCTTACGACCCTGAAGTTAGCCGCGGTAGCCTAATAAAGCAGCTATGTTCACGCATAGTAAGAGGTATATGGTCCAGAAAGCCAACATAACAACGTTTATGTTGCGAAACCGATTTTTAACTTGGCGCGTTATCGACTGCGCATGGTAGAATTGTATACCGACAGAACTGGTCCCGATGCGAGGTTCAGCGCCTTGCGGCGCAGGAGCTCGTGGCTCAGCGGGCAGACTCGTCGTTGACTCGACAGCGTACGCATGTACACAGCGCTTGATTGATTTTTATTACACAATAAACGTTCTTTAACACAGCTCTTGCTTGGAGCAACCTCTAGTGTACGTTCTCGAGGGTGCGCTCCTCGTATTTTCTTTCGAACGATGTCCAGGTAGTCAGGGTACCCGATGACGATGTTCCGAGGGTTCACTCCTGGTATTTTCACTTGGAAAAGCTGACCTTGGACCTGATCTGAACGGTGTCCAGGTAGTTAGGGTCACCAATGACGGTGTTCCAAGAGTGCGCTCCTCAATTGGTATCTTAACATTAGTAACTACAAGAATCAAGTGGAATTTGAAAAATTTTCATTCTATTGTTGGATAACCATACTAGTTGGATAATGCTTGATATTATGTTGTATATTAAATAAATCAGTTTGAAATCCGTAGCAAAGAAACATGAAGCAGAAAGAAGGCTTCATATCCTGTAATTATTATTTTAAATGTATTTAAATAGAAAAAGAACTAAAAGACATCTTGCAATTTTTACCCACTCCAAAAAATGTAGTTGCTTAAGCATTTATATATTCACAAAAAAAATATAATTAATTCTACCTAAAAACATTTAGTCGATTGAAAATTTATCCAACAACGAACCACAAGTATATCTTTTTCAAAATCAAATAAAAAAAGAAGAATATCTTTTCCAAAGGTGAATTTTCACTGTGAACAATAAAATTGCTTATGCTATCTGATGTACTGGCATAATTTTCTGACCATATTAACCCATTAAGGCCCATGGCCAGACCAGCGGAGATATCATAAAACTAATTATTGGATCACGTGTTTTTTTGAAAAAAAAAATACCCGTGTCTTTTCTTTTTCCATTTCCATTGTTTAAACAATAATTGTTTGAACAAATTGCACCCAAATTCGTAAATTCGAGAAAATAATGGTGTCAATCGATTCTACATGAAAAGCTAAGAAAAAAACGTAGTATACATTTTTTTTGATTTGAGGCTTATTTTTCTGGCAATCTTGTTATAAACAATTGGAATTCAGTAAAACCGAAAAAACGTGGCTTCGGCCCATGCCTACGCTATCACCATGGGATGAAAACTGATTGCGGGATCGCGTGCTTCTTTGAAAAATATCACTATATTCAATATGACTTTATATAAAATCCGTAACAGAGAAACATGAAGCAGAAAGAAGGCTTCATATTCTGTAATTATTATCTTAGATGCATTGGAATAGAAAAAATTTGGAAAGACATCTTGCCATTTTTACCCACTCAAACAAATTTAGTCGCTTAAGCATTTATTCAACAACGAACCACAGAATACGGAACATACCAGTCTTCAACGTGGGCCTTTTTCAAAATACTTGTCATTTAATGCTTTCTCGTATCACCATCGACAAAATCCATCTGGAATATATAACTAGATTTGATATAACTTTATATGCAATTTATTATACTAAATGCAACTTAAACGAAACGATATTGCTTTGATAATATATTACAGATGGAAGAGTAGCGAACCTTCCTAAAGAGAGGTACAATCAGTTTACGAGTAGAGAATGGTTTTATGGGAGGTATATTTTGGACTGACTTACAATTGTAAAATTTAGCGATATTCTGAAATTGGCTCACTTGACAAATAAATTGTGCGAAAACTATCAGAGATATCGTGATGAATTTTTTTTTGTATTTTCATCACTGTAAAGGTACTCTGAATTACAATCTCATTCCGTAGGTATGATTTGGAAACTTGAAAAAAAATCTCAAAAAATGGCTTGCTTTCACATTACCGATCATACCTGCAAATTCTACAGCAAGATCACGCAGTGGTTGATGCTGATGTTGATTGGTAGGATGAGCGTCGATTCGCTCACGCTGATGATTTAAATTGTCAATTTGAACTTGTTGCTGTTGAAGTTGCGCTTGGAGATTTTGAATAATTTGTCCCACTTGATATTGACCATGCTGTTGATTATGCGCAGCTTGCTCTAATTGGGCACGCTCATTTGCAATCTCGACCCTCATCCTTTCCAACTCAGCCCTCTGCCTTCCCAACTCAAGCTACTGACGCTGTTGCTCGCGATGTCGGTCATCGTCTCCCATATTTCTCGTTCGCAATCTCTGAGCACAATAAACAGGATTAAATCTACGCCTAGATACACGCCCCGATTTCGTGACGTACATCGATCGTTTGTCCATAAACTACGTACAATTTTGAGTTCTACAGTTGAAAAATATCAACTTTTCCCGTTGTTAGGCGCCAATATCAAATTTCCTCATACTATTTAATGTAATTGATGTAAGCTTTTCGCAGTTTAGGGAATGATTAATAAAATAAATGATCAATCTAACTGAGATTTTACTATTTATTCAACTATAAAAATGATGGATGATACGTGTTCCATTATTGATGGATATTATAAGATAATATTTAACGCTACAACTATTTGAGGTACAATTCAATCGATCCGGTGTTATATAATAGTAGATAAGCTATGGGGATTCTGGGCCAGTGGTTTACTTTTCTAGACCAGTGGTTTACTTTCTAGACCAGTGGCCCAGACCAGTGGTCCAGACCCCCCCACCGGGTATTACTTTCTAGACCAGAAACCCTAGACCAGTGGCCCAGACCCCCCACCCGGTATTGTGGCTTACTTCCCGAGCCAGGGAGGTAGGCCAAAATCCTGGCCCAGACCCCCCACCCGGTATTGTGGCTTACTTCCCGAGCCAGGGAGGTAGGCCAAAATCCTGGCCCAGACCCCCCACCCGGTATTGTGGCTTACTTCCCGAGTCAGGGAGATAGGCCAGTCGCTCCGCGCGCCATTTCGGTTTTGAATATTTTTTTTTAATTTGGAGTAGTGGAAGCCCCACCCCGCTTCCACTTGTGGGAGACTTCCCATGATTGTGAATTTTATGTGATGACATGAAATTTACAATCATTTTTTCTCCCTCCGTTTACTCCTTTTTAATTTTTTATTGTGTGCAATTATGTACAATCCATAGG
Organism: Aphelinus atriplicis; assembly: GCA_020882685.1. Lineage (NCBI taxonomy): Eukaryota > Metazoa > Arthropoda > Insecta > Hymenoptera > Aphelinidae > Aphelinus > Aphelinus atriplicis. The sequence goes on along the minus strand of CM037073.1, from coordinate 59,519,647 downwards.
TTCAAAATATGTAACTTTTGATGTTTCGATGATAAATTTTTTAAACAACCGAACGTTGTGATGAGCACAGCTTCTCTTGTATGCCCCGTTGTGATGTGGGCAAACTGTTGCAAGTTTTATTCTGTCGAGTGGAGGGTAGCCCATTTCCAGGAGATTGTGAACTTTGAATTTGAAGCGTTCCAACCAACTTTTTTGAATTGAACCTGCTACGTATATTTTTGTGGCATCGCATAAATTTTCCCTGAGGATGGGTCCAATAGCTGTGTATGGACGATCCCCTGCACCCCACGGTATTCCATGATGATGCTGTTCGAGCCAAGTGTTTATGTCCCAGATTTCCCAGGATCGGAAACTCATTGAGATTGATTTACCATGCTCTAACTGTCGCAACAAATGGATCTTATGATCGTTAGGTTAATTGCACATAGGGCATGAGCCATACAATTTTATTCAAATTAATTTTATAATTTTCAAAAGTAGCATCGACTCCTACTAGAGTTTGAATAATAGTATTTATATCTGAATTTGATTGTCTGAGAATTAATTCATGCTTAACATTCGCTACTATTTTACGATAATCTTCAGCGATGGAATGACCAACAACGCAAATATTTGCGAGCTGATCCTCGATATCAGATCGACATATTCTCGATTTGATTTGATCGCTAACATGCGATCGCGTTGAGCTATCGATTTCTAGCTCTTATTATTTTTTAATTTCACATAACTTTTTTTATCCTTCGGATAATTATGTTTCTCCGAGTACTGTTTCTTCTGTGAGGAAACATCTTTATCCTTCACGTCAAAACGAGTGTACCCAGACGAACTCTGATTCTGTCCCATGTTCACTATTGCATAGACAGGAAGTAAATGAACGGAAGAGGTACGTTACACAACTTATATATGCTCACGAAAAAGCGCGTACTGCAGATAGGTTAATACGTGCCAGAGAGCCCGTGACTCACCGCACACAGTTTTGAGAAAATATAAATCATGCTTCTATCAAAGAATGCGAGAGAGAGAGAGAGAGAGAGAGAGAGTTCAGGCGGCGACCATCGAAAGACGTCTCACGTGATAGTCTCTTGATTTCGGCGCTTTTGAAAAGCAAGTGTGACTTGCTATTGCACTGCCTCTATTATACACGGATTAGCAAGCCTATGCATAGTAGTAATAGCCTATACGTATTTTGTATCCTCTGTATGCTTCAGACATATATCTATAATCATTTCAATTAAGGGTAGAATGGTGGAGTAGATTGAGTTGTGATTACTCTACACGGTCTTGTTCTTTTTCTAATCCAGGGCTCTTCTTGCAATTGAATGATCTTTCTCATTCTTTTGCAAGTTTTAAATGGAATCGGTTTCCATTTTTCTCTTGTTTCGGGTAAAAGAGGCAAACTTCTCCCGACAATCGAAATAGATGACGACATGTCGATGAATGAATCCCTTATGATTATACTTAATACAACAATGAAGTGTTGATGGGGGAGGGGGGCAGTGCGGACGGAATGCCCTGAAAAACGGGGCGGCACATACAATAATCTAGAGTAGTCATTGATTCTCTCATTATATGTGCAACTTGCTATCACATTGGTCTAGTCTATCTGTATACTATCATATTAAAATTTTGTAACCTTTTCTTTTAGGGTATATACCGAGTATTCATTGATGATATTTCAGTTAGATGCTGCTTGCAACTGTAGTGTATATGTTCACTCAATTCTTCCAATATTTCTCAATTTAGTATATATCCAGCTTTACGAAGTTGATCAATAATAACTTCTTCTTCCTTCAGATATCCTATTCCTCTAGTTTTAAGGAAACGAAGTCGATCAACCAAATCGTTTGGATCACTCCAGTCTAAATAATCTGGAGTTGGACATCTTAACGGTGGCGAATCCAAATCAGGTTTAAAATACGTTAATTTCTTCCTCTTACAAATATTTCGATTTTCAGATATTCTTTCTGATGGTCGATAAAATCGTTTCCTATTGGAGTTTCTATTTATAACAATCCTCTTTGGAGATATTCTGTTGGGGCTTTTGAAATCATCATCATCATCATCAGTAGACTCATCACTGCTGATAGTACCGGATATAACTGATTGATCGGTAGACAGATCAGAGCTATGCTTATCCAGACAATCATCAACCATTAAATAATCATTTTTTCTCTCTTCAGTATCATGACTACTATCATCAAAAAATTCTCCAAATTGAGAATTTTCAGATTCATCATTGAAATATGGAGAACTAGTGATAGTCTTTTGATGCATATTATTTTTCAAACATTCTTGAGATTCGGAGTTTTGCATCTCTTTCAGTTTCAACATTTTATTGACTATTCCGTTTCTCACGGGCTCCATAAAAAGACGGCCTTTTTCTTTTATATCATTCCTTGACAAATCAGTTCTAGAATCAATAGATTTGATGGTTTGATCGTTATTAGTTACATCTTGCCGAGGATTTACCTAATGATCATCTCGATGACTATCAAGCTCAGAAGTTGATTGAGGTTTCCTGATATTTTCCATCAATGGACTGTGATTATGTTTTTTAACTGTTATGATGTTCTTGTCACGAGTCACCATTCTACCTGGACATTCCTTCTGGAAATTAATACATCTCCAAGAAATATTTCCTGTAGTTTGGGCTCGTCTATGTATGACATAAAAGTATCCATTAAAGTTCAACTTATCTCGGCCTCTTTTACTTTTGACAAACTCCATTCTCTGATACATGGTCTAAAGTATTCTCTCTTGTTGTTAACTCTTTTGGAGTTGACGACTGAATGACTTCTGATTGCATTAGAAACCATTTTATACTAGATTCTGATTGTATCATAAACTAGATATAAATATGGTATGAATGTGGTATGAAAGTGGTATGAATCTGCATGAATGTGGTATGAATGTGGTATGAAAGTGGTATGAATCGGGATGAATGTGGTATGAATGTGGTATGAAAGTGGTATGAATCGGGATGAATGTGGTATGAAAGTGGTATGAAAGTGGTATGAAAGTGGTATGAAAGTGGTATGAATGTGGTATGAAAGTGGTATGAATGTGGTATGAAAGTGGTATGAATCGGGATGAATGTGGTATGAATGTGGTATGAATGTGGTATGAATCGGGATGAATGTGGTATGAAAGTGGTATGAAAGTGGTATGAATGTGGTATGAAAGTGGTATGAATCGGGATGAATGTGGTATGAATGTGGAAAGTAAAACAGAGAAAAATAAAGGAGAGGAAAATGAGTGCATTCTATACTCTGAATTTGTTTAGTATAATGTTCACGATCATAAGTGGTTGTTCCTCACTGGTAGAGGGCGAAGGCGTGGGGCTCTCTACCCTTTTTCTTTTTTTTAAATTTTAAATTTCTGTTTTATTTATCCAACTATTGTGCGAATTATCGAATCCTAACCACTTGACGTAAACTTGATTACCACGTTTTTTCAACACTTTTTCAATCAAATATACATCGGGATACTTGACTTTCAGAAGTTCTGCCTCGTAAAAGCCCCCAGCAACGCGTTGATCTTGATAATCTTTCAGATGATAAGTAATAGGATTTGTTCTTCGCACTTCATCGATTGTGAAAATCTCCGTTGACCAATTAGGAGTATAACCCTTTTCAAAGACTTGTTTAATTCTACTCACGCGAACTCTATCATTCAACTTGAATTTTGGTTTTTTTATAGCATTTGTCGTTGGAGAGAATCGTTTCAGAACTTCAGCTTCATTGATAGATGTAACATGTTTTGGCTTCATACCAATTGTTCGATGTTTCGTATTATTATAGCTTCTTATTAGATCTGCTAAGATATCGAGCCATTTATAATTTCCTTGCAAACTGAATTGCTTCCACATTCTGTTTTTCAACGTACGATTAAATCGCTCACATATTGATGCTTTCAAATTACTGTACGTTGAGTACAAGTTAATTTTATATTTCTCCATGAGATTTTGAAAGCTCTTATTGTAGAATTCTCTCCCAAAATCAACGTGCACATGTTTGGGTACACGACCTTGCCGAAGAATGGACTTCATGGCTGCTGTAACATCTTCAGCATTTTTCGACTTTATAGGAATGGCCCAAGCATATTTGGAAAAGATGTCGATTACAGTGAGCAGGTAGCGATGACCTTTGTTCTCTCGAGCATAAGGTTGCATCTCTACTAAATCAGCTTGCCAAGTTTCATCTAAGCCACGAATGTCGAATTTTCGACGTGGATAATTGCGCCGGGCAGGCTTATGCAGCTCTTCGACTACTGCACGCTTTCGATTCATCTCAATCGCGGACACGTCCACTATATATGAAATCCAAACTTTCTTTCAGTTGTTGAACTTTGGCGTTAGAATCAAAGATTTGCTTATCTATCTCGTCTCTGTGAGCCTCAACAAATCCAGTGAAATCGTTGATATTTTTCTCCAACTCTATTTTCTGCGCTTTCAAAATTGTATCGAAATTATCAATCTCGTTTCTCAATCTCGTTGTTATCTCATACAAACTTCGAACTTCTAATTCAATTAATTGCTTCAAAGTCTGCAAATTAACGGCATCTTTCGATTCAACTGGTGCTGCGAGATTACACAATCTCTTATTTTCTACATCAAATTGACCATCAGATGTAAATTTATATCCAACACCTGGAGGGCCGGGAGCTCCCACTGTCTTCCTCTTCAAAGTACGTCCAAACACGTCAACACTCATTTTGGTAATGACGCGATTTCTCACAATCAGTTCAATATATAGCCTGCTTCTCTGAGCTCTTCAATAATCGAATGAATCTCGTTCTCGTGATTGAGATTACCTGCCGATCGTTCAGCGATTAGAAGGCGGAGACGATCAACTAACTCGTTTGGATCATCCCAGTAAACGTAGTCCATTTTTATACCGGGTCGAGCATATTTGTATTTCGGTAAAAGTCCAGATCCAGTAGATGAATTAAACATAGGACCAATGATTTTTTTGAATTTAATACTGTTAGAAGTTCGAAGTGGAGCATTCGGGTCATAACCTTTTCTGTGAGCACTCGTGACTTCTAGAATTTCACGATAAGTCCGTAAGTCTTTTTGATCATACAATTCATGACTAGGATGTTTTTTGTGTATTAATTCCAACAACCCTGGTGTAGCAACATACGCCAAACCATTTACAACTATTTTATCATCTTCAAAGATAATTCGACTATTACCAAGCTTATATGCACCAGAATATTCTTGTCGTATTCCATACAACTTATCCTCTGCATCTGATTTGTCTTCCTTCTTTTCACTGACGTTGTTTGTTTGAGGTTCTATTAGAGTATCTAGTACAGATATTGGTGACGCTGCTCTCGCTCTCTTTCTCCGAGGAGGTGTCAGAGAAGAAGTGTATTGAATTTCTTTCTTAGGAATAATTTTTTCATCATTCTGAGGTATGGTTCTCTGCTCGTTCTGGGAAATAATTTTCTCCAGTGGTTCAATGATGGGTTTGAATGCATCACCCAATCTCTTCTCAGCTTCAGCTTTCTCGAACTTCAATAAGTTATATTTACGTTTGACAGCTTCTCGTGCTTTGACGAGTTGTTCAAGCATATTTTTCTCTCTTGCTAAATCAGACATGTTGATGCTTCAACGTCCAGAGATAAACTGATCATTGTAATTGCTAACGTGCTATATTTACAGCAAAACTGTCAAACCCTTTACGATATCGACCATTGTTGATTGGTTTGTCCTTGTTGATCACAACGAAACCATATCTATCTTTCCAACATGTCGAACACAAATCTCTAAAGGTTGTGTAAACCATATCTGTGTTTACATGATCATCATACACGTGTTTCAAATTTACATTATCTTGTCGAAATAATACAAGTAGATTGACATTATCTCGAACAAGATGTTTTGGTATTTGGGCATATGACTGACAAAGATAGAAACAATCCACATTTTTATGTCGACCCATACAGAAAAAAGCTCTCATGTTGTCTTGCTTTTCACAAGCTACATCATCGAATATCATTAATGAATTTGGAAGCGCATCACTCGGTGCTATTACTTCCTCATGCTCACTGAATGGAAAGTATTTTATAACATCTGTCGATTCTAAAAGTTCTTTTAAAAATTTATATTTCGGTTGATTGAGCGACTTGGAGTACAGATAAACGTTTTCGAATCTCAATCCATTTGGATGAGTGATGAGAGTTAGTAGACTGTTAGTTTTTCCACAATTTGATGGACCACAGAATATTGCTCTTATACTATCTGGAAGCAGATCACCATGTCTTCTTGTCTTCTTTTCCTTCTCTACTATAGCATCAAAATTAGCTACAGGAAGTTCAGACGTGTGTTGTGTGAAATCCATCTTTACTGGTTGAGATCTCAATCGAAACTGAGGCTGTGGGTATAAATAGAGCGCTTTTATACTCTCGAGCTCAGTTATGTATTGTTCCTCGAAGAGTGATGATCGTCTACAGAAAGAAGCAAGGTTGTGGTTTACTAAACGAGGCAATAAATAAACTTCCGTTTGAGCTTCATTTACCTGGATATCAGTATTGTGGACCTGGAACTAAACTAGCTAAACGTTTAGCTCGTGGAGATTCTGGAATTAATTCTCTTGACGCAGCCTGCAAAGAGCACGATATTGCTTATTCACAGAATCGAGAAAATATCGAAGCTAGGAATCTGGCAGACAGAGTTCTCGCCAATAAAGCTTGGGATAGATTTCGATCAAGTGACGCAGGTTTTCGTGAAAAGACCGCAGCTTGGGCTGTTACTAACGCGATGAAATTGAAAAGTAGATTTGGAATGGGGCTCAAAAGAAAGATATCGTCTAAGGAAAATGTCATCAAGAATAAAAAAACTTCGTTAAGCACTATAATCAGGGCTGCTTCCAAATCAATAGTTCCTGGTAGATGTGCTAAAACAGTTATAAACTCAGCTCTCAAAGGTGCTCGAGCAGCTATGAAGGAAGCTGGAGGTAAAAGTAGCATAACAGTTCCACGTATTTTACCTGTTTCTTCAAAGATCGGTGGAATTTTACCACTCATTCCAATATTCGCAGGTTTGAGTGCCACTGGTGCATTAGCGAGTGGAGCTGCAGGAATTATAAAAGCAATTAACGAAGCTAAAGCTGCTAAACATCAGCTAGAAGAGAGTCAGAGACATAATAGAAGTATGGAAGCTATTGCTCTAGGTAAAGGTCTCTACTTGAAACCATATAAAAAAGGCTATGGTCTCTACTTAAGACCATACAAAGGTAGTGGATTACAAAAAAAGCTCGACGTGAGTTTGCCTAAACGAGCATTATCTAACTTTGATATACTAGAGTACGCTCAAAAGCTGAAAATACCGAATTTTCGAGGTGTATTCATGAGAAATGCTCTACCATCTAGCGGCCCGCGATATCGTGAATCAGCAATAGTTAATCTAGACGACGCTAGTGGACCGGGGACTCATTGGGTAGCATACCGAAAACGAGGAAATGATGTTGTTTATTTTGATAGTTTTGGGGATCTACAACCTCCCCTCGATTTAATGCTGTATTTAGGTGTTGATCGAGTGAAGTATAATCCACAAAGATATCAAGACTTTGGTACATACAACTGTGGTCACTTATGCTTACAGTTTTTGGCTGGAAAGTTGGGAAAAGTATATAAGGAGCACTCAACACATCATTGATTCATTATATTTTGAACCATCATGGATTCAACAGTTCTGACTTTATCTGGTGATTCGTCCATTATTGAAGCCCAGTTCTTTCCACCAATCGAACTCTCATCAAATAAAAATTACGCTCTCGGTTTGATAGAGTTTTTGACCTTTAATTCGATTCCAAACGTTGACGAAGGAAATAATAAATTTCACGTTGGCAAGAGAAAAATTAGTTTACCAACAGGGAGTTACGAGATTGAAGATATCGAGAAACATATTCAAGAGAAACTTTCTGGAAGTGATATATTGTTGAGCTTGAAAGCTAACAACAATACACTTCGTAGTGAGATTAAGTGCAGTGAACAGATCGATTTCAAACCAAAAGATTCAATTGGACGCTTGCTAGGATTCACTCAGCGCACATTGAAACCTGAACAGATTCATCACTCAGATTTGCCAGTGAAAATTTTACATATCAATTCGTTGAGAATCGAATGTAACATTACAGCGGGTGCATATATAAACGGACAGCGAGCGCACATTATCCACGAGTTTTTCCCTGCTGTAGAACCGGGATACAAGATCATTGAAGTTCCATCACCAGTCATATACTTACCAATCAACGTCAACTACATAGACCACATTCAAGTGCGAATAGTCGACCAGGACGGACGTCTTGTCAATTTCCGTGGAGAAATTATCACAGTCAGATTGCATATAAAATCAGTTTGATAATGGGGATCGTCTATCACGGACAAGGATATAAAAGCAGCGCATCATGCCAACCAAGCATCAGTCGTCATCGAGCTCTCGAAGTATTAACACGTCAAAACATTCAGTTCCTAAGAAGTCTCGGCTTCAAAGTCGGCCCTGGCGGAAAATAACTTGTATATTCTTTTGTTGCTTCAAGAAAGATGGAAGACATTCTAAACATTCAAGCTCCAATCGCATTTGATGAGAGTATCACACACTATGAGGTACATGCTCATCAACCATATACTGGATCCAACTACAACAACAACGATGAGATACGTATATCAATCCAGCATCAAGATTTGTGCCTCCTACCATCGAGGAGCTCACTACATATTTCTGGTAGAATATGCAAGCAAGATGGAACAGCTTTAGAACATACAAAATTTGTCAACAATGGGTTGTGTCATTTTTTCGAAGAAATTCGATATGAAATGAACGCCATAGAGATTGATCGTTGCAAAAATGTCGGTCTAACCACTCTCATGAAAGGATGGATTTCCTTCAATCCTAGACAAAACATGGAAAATGCTGGTTGGCTTGACGTTGAAGGAAACAAGAGTTTCATCAATGCTGAAGGCTACTTTGATCTATACATTCCACTCAGCATGATACTAGGATTTGCTGAAGATTATCGCAAGATTGTAGTCAACACTAAACATGAGTTGATACTTCGAAGATCAAACACAGATCTCAATGCTATCATACAAACATCTTACAGAGAAACAGGTAAAATTGAAGATTTATGGGAAACGGGGAAATTTTATTTAACGAAAATTGAGTGGCTCATGCCATACGTGCATCTATCGAACGAGTATAAAATTCGCTTGCTTGGTCAGTTGCAAAGAGGTAAATCTATCGCCATGAGTTTTCGATCGTGGGAGCTTCATGAGTACCCAGTTCTTCCTGCCGCTAGGAATCACGTGTGGACTGTGAAAACTTCAAATCAATTGGAGAAACCACGATTCATCATTCTTGGTTTTCAAACGAATCGAAAAAATCGTAAGGATGCCGATGCAAGTCTCTTCGATCATTGTCAAATTAGAAATGTGAAGCTATTCCTTAATTCTCAATCCTACCCATACGGTAATCTCAATGTGGACATTGATCGCAATCAATATACAATCCTCTATGATATGTTCTGCAATTTCCAGAATTCATATTATGGTAAGGATTCAGAACCAATCTTGAGTAGAGAGCAGTTCATCACGAAAATACCACTAATTGTGCTAGATTGTTCGAAACAAAACGAATCTCTCAAAAACGCGCCAGTGGATGTTCGTTTGGAATTCGAAGCTGTAAATAATTTCCCTCAAAACACATCAGCTTATTGTCTGATTATACACGATCGAATAGTCGAGTATAATCCAATGAGTGGGGATGTGAGGAAAGTCATTTGAGCATTACACATTCATCGATCCTAGAGCTCATTCACTCTCGAGATGGAGTACGTGGTAGACATGCAAGGCTTCAAGCAGCCAGGCAACGACTACATCCTCAAAGAACTAGCGATTCTTCCACTCAACAAAAATGCTGATCCTATCGTATTTTTGTTCGAGAGTCCATTCCCCTGGAAACGTCTCACCGAGAAGTACAAGGGCATAAACACTTGGCTCGAACAGCATCATCACGGAATACCGTGGGGTGCAGGGGATCGTCCATACACAGCTATTGGACCCATCCTCAGGGAAAATTTATGCGATGCCACAAAAATATACGTAGCAGGTTCAATTCAAAAAAGTTGGTTGGAACGCTTCAAATTCAAAGTTCACGATCTCCTGGAAATGGGCTATCCACCACTCGACAGAATAAAACTTGCCACGGTTTGCCCACATCACAACGGGGCATACAAGAGAAGCTGCGCTCATCATAACGTTCGGTTATTCAAAAAATTTATCATCGAAACATCAAAAGTTACATATTTTGAACCTATGGATTGTACATAATTATAACTGATATTTGCATATAATAAAGATTAAAAAGGAGTAAACGGAGGGAGAAAAAATGATTGTAAATTTCATGTCATTGCATGAAATTCACAATCATGGGAAGTCTCCCACAAGTGGGAGCGGGGTGGGGCTTCCACTACTCCAAATTAAAAAATATTCAAAACCGAGATGGCGCGCGGAGCGACTGGTCTACCTCCCTGGCTCGGGAAGTAAGCCACAATACCGGGTGGGGGGTCTGGACCACTGGTCTGGGCCACTGGTCTAGGGTTTCACGTCTAGAAAGTAATACCCGGTGGGGGGGGTCTGGACCACTGGTCTGGGCCACTGGTCTAGAAAGTAAACCACTGGTCTAGAAAAGTAAACCACTGGCCCAGAATCCCCATAGCTTATCTACTTATAATTATGTTATACTTAACTATGATAAAGTCTTAAAACGCAGGCTCATGCCACTCAGCTCTTCGCCCATCGCCCTGACCTCGGTATCGCTGCAATAATAGGCTCCACGTATTTGGCAAAGCAGGAGTCCTTCCAGATGTTTCCTCGTAACTTAGCGTACAAGTCGTGTGTATGTGTGATGGAGCAACGATTCGGTATGTCTCGAAATCCCCGTGTTTATTGATTTGGCTCCGATGATGCCGAAAGCAGGAGGTGTTGGGGCAACGGCGGCTGCCGAGCGACAGAGAGCGAGTCAGGGACCCGCTTTGACTCATCGGTCCCGCGATCTTGGGTTCGCGACACCATCGCGCTCTCATCATATCGTATCATATCGATCAGCTATCGATAACATAATTGCGCACCTTATCATCAGCATGTTATAAGCTTATACTCGTCAATTGTATAAAGCTCATTGAAAATTGAATCAAATCTTAGTGTATTTGCATTGAGAAAACCCCAGAATGTTATTATAATCATTCATATATTCATATATATAATGTAAATATTTATAACTTGAGATTTTCTATCAAAATGAAATCTCACATGAGGAATGAAAACAAACAATTCAGAGCATTCAGTTGAAATCATTTATTTTCATGGGACACTAATTCTACCTTCATACAGTACCATTAACAGAGTAGTGGAGAAATTAATATCTATATATATCTCTATAAGACATTGGCATATGTACAGTGATAATATGATAATTTTATGATATAATATCTGTTGATGGATAATATGATCTAAAATCACTTGTCTTACACTGAGTATTTATCTGATAATTTCAACACATCCACTGAAATATGTTGTGCTGTAGAAGTCTTCTTACTGATTCATATCCTTAGAAAATGTTATTGTTGCTAAAAATCCAACACGTGTACTGAAACAGGTTGTGCTGAAGAAGTCTTCCACTTGCTTATTCATGTGTATATTGAGACAATCTGTTATTGCTGGGAACTTATTTTCTCATTCTGTATGATTACACGTGAAAGTTCCAGTTGCCAGTCTAACATCACTTGTCTTGTATTGAGTATTTATCTGAAAAGTCCAACGCGTCTACTGAAATATGTAGATCGCGCGCAAAGCGTCTGAATGTAGCTAGTTGTCTTAAAATGAACATGAATAAGCAAGTAGAAGACTTCTACAGAATAGTGTATTTCAGTTGACGTGTAGGATCTTTCTCGACAATTATACCATATTCAAATATCTACATGTCTACAGGAGAAGACGTCTAGATATGTTATGAGTGTTAGCTTCAGCGAGTGATTTCAGTATCTCACAATTGTGAGATGATCAGTGTAACTCAAGACTGTTGAGGTTACCAGCTACTTATCCGCTAGCTCACATAATTCTCGAAAATTGTGATAAAGTGATAAGCAGTTGCGAGAAAAACAGCTATGATGGGAAGGAGCTTGTGATGACGCTCCACAACTTTACAGGAGGAGACGACTAGATATGTCATGAGTGTTAGCTTCATTGAGTATTAACAGTATCCCACAAACGTGATATGATCAGTGTAACTCAAGACTATTGACGTTACCAGTTTCTTATTCGCCAGCTCATATAAATCTTGAATATGGGACCTCATCACTTCCTTCCATGGGAGTGTTGGATAACTATTTATAACTGGTGTAAAGACAGAATAAATATTGTGATAAAGTGATAACCAGTGAACAGTTATATGTGACAGTTTCGATCAAGACAGGTTTAACGTTAACCTAAGTGCATATACAGCAGTTTATACTTTGATCTTAACTTGGAAAATAATTTGAAAAAGTTATACATTCAATGTTGTAAATATGTGTTGTCATTCTTGTGCTTGCGCTAGGTAGCTTGAGCATTGGATACCATATGCAGGGTTTACAGGGAGGTTTAGAATAATCATCAAAATAATCTTTGAACTGCAGCAAAGTAGATCAATATTATTCCAAACTACTTTTTAAGTGCACGAAAAGAAATAATACAGTGAAAAATGCATGGAATTTTACATTTTTAGATTCTGTAATCTCATTCCATTATTGATACAAGATTTTCTCCAGCATATTGTATCTACCTCAATACCTATCTGCCTCATCTGCATCATTTTTTATGATTACATTTTGAATTTGCCAAACTTCGATTTGAATTGTTTACATCAGTTTTTAAACATTTTCTTCCAACATTTTTTCTTAATTATTGTCAAGCCATGCGTTCACAGGCTCTATGACGCGCTATGGAATTCTATGTCAAATTATAGTATTTAAATGCGTACATTTCAAATTGTATAGAACCTTCCCAATAAAAGGTAAAGCTTTCAGACGAAGGTTGAAATGTACTTGAACTTGCCAGGACGAATATGAAATGGTTTCTGTACTTTTACTTGCTCAGATTTGGTTAGTTCTGATCCAAAATGAATCGATGTATTTTAGTGAGAAAATATAATTTGACATGAGGCCAAATATTGAAGATAGAATTACAGTACGTATCATATAATATGTGAATTTATGAAAATAATTTGAAGGGCCAAGAAGGATGAAATGTACTCGATCTCGAAAGGACTAATATAAGTGCATTTTTGTACTTTATCATACCCCGATGTAGGTAGCTCTGGTATCCAATATATACCTCCCATGAAACCATTCTTTACTCGTAAACTAGTTGTACCTTTCTTTAAAAAGGTTCGCTACTCTTCCATCTGTCATATATTATCAAAGCAACATCGTCCCGTTTTAGTTGTATTTAGTATGATAAATTCCATATAAAGCTATATCAAATCTAGTTATACATTCCAGATGGATTTTATTAATGGTGATACGAGAAAGCATTAAATGAAAAGTATCTAACTAGTATGATAATCCTACTGCAGAATGAATACTTTTGAATGTACACTTAATTCTCGTAGCTGTTATCAAATTTCAATTCTGACTAATTTCTTAAGATGGGAATGTACTCAAATCACAAATTCACGTCAAGTATTTAACTCGTATAGTTTTCTAGAGGTATAGTAACAAAATTATATAAATGGTTTGAATGAGATGGAATACACCATAAGCAGATTTCTTTTTCAGGATTAAAAATTTACCTTTGAAAAAGGCCCACGTTGAAGACTAGTATGTTCCGAATTCTGTGGTTCGTTGTTGAATAAATGCTTAAGCGACTAAATTTGTTTGAGTGGGTAAAAATAGCAAGATGTCTTTTCAATCTTTTTCTATTTCAATGCATCTAAGATAATAATAATTACAGAATATGAAGCCTTCTTTCAGCTTCATGTTTCTCTGTTACGGATTTCAAACTGATTAATTTCATATAAAGTAATATCAATTATAGTAATGAATAATTCATAAATACGCATCTATGAATATGGCACACGCATATTCACAAATACGAAATCAAATATATGTGAGAAAATATTATTCAAATCTTATTGGTCCGATTTTCTTGAAATTTCGCACACAGGTTAGTCTCGGTAAATAAGTCAATCTCATGAGTTTATATTCATTCATAGTACCAAATAAAGTGAAATACATCATTTTCTTGATGAAATTTTGATAATTATTTGATTCTCAGACAGATCAAGGCAGATATTTATGTCTCTATAGCATCCCCCGTTGCGGCTTCGCCCGCTCTCTGAGCTAATAGAATTCGAATGATAATTATATTATCAACTGTGCATATGAATAAAAACGTAACATTCAAGTGTTTAAACTTTAAAGTTTCAAATCCCTAAAATCCCTAATGAATTGGTTTTCCGATTTACTCGTCCTAGAAAGTCCAACATACAACTGCCCGTGTGAAAAACAATCTCTAAGCGTAAAAGAAATCGCGTGAACGGCTCGTACAGGGGTTCGTCACCTAGTGGCCAAAGAGAGGAGCCGGAGCTTCAGATTAAGACATATTTAAGCCGATAATAATAATTTCTTAGAAACATGTATGCGAGTTCGATTATTTAGGCAATCGATTACACTGCTACAATTTCGGGACTTCACCACCCACATAGCGTGTTTTGTTGCTAGAACGTTATCAGAACATTTTTTCGGAACCAGAAAACGTTCTCGGGGAACGTTTCCAGAACATTCTTGCAACATTCTGACCTCGTTCACTACACGTATGGTTTTCAATTCCAATATTCAATTCAAAGTTACACTCGATGTTCCTATAACGTTCCCGCAACATCTTTTAGAATCGGTCATTGATAGACGTTCCGATGAACGATCTCGTACAACGTTTCAACAACAAATATTTCGCCCAAAATACGCGGACATTTCAACATTTACATAACGTTACTATTTTGTTCTGGAAACGTTCCCCGAGAACGTTTTCTGGTTCCGAAAAAACGTTCTGATAACGTTCTAGCAACAAAACATGCTATGTGGACACTGATTGCCTTATACTCATAAGCCAGACCGCGCCATTTCAACCGCGTGAACGGCTAAAACAGCGTCTCGCCACCTAGTGGCCAAAGAGAGAAGCCAGAGCTGATTCGCATTTATTTCCACATTTTGCATAGAAACGTTCCTAATTAATTAATGATTAATTTCAATAGCCTATGACACTTCAGGGTACGTAGTAAAACTATTGTCAAAATTTGGAGGCGATTGGTTCAGTAGTTTTTGAGATTTTTGCGAACATACAAACAAACGTTTCCTCTTTATATAATAGTAAGATATAGCTGTCTCAGTCTAAAGTCATAAAAAGCTCTATAACAAGGCAGCGCTGGAACTCCAAACTCTACCGGTAGCTTGATGCAGTGTCAGGGAACATATCTGTAGAGTTTGACTGAGATTGATGATCCGAAGGCATGATATCCTCACTATGAGTTTCATCGTGAACCTGATATGTTGAAACTAACAAGGAAGGGATTCTGATATTGCAGATTAAAAAAATTAATTGCAGGAGATATTGGAATTTCTCCAAAAATGTATGAGATCATTTTCAAGCTATCGAACAGAGGTACGTACAATAATACATATAATTTGAAAAGTCAAAAATAAGTGGGCGAACATAGCCAAACTGGTTTAAACATGTTCAATTGACAGAGTAGCCAATCTGGATGGAGAATTCTGGTGTCAAAGAATTTTTTCTTATAATCTTTGCAGTATTCAACATAATTTTTGTTTTTTTTTTTTCATTTTCACATATGTGTAGGGGTACACTCCTGGCTACCCCTCACGGCGCATGCATGACAAGCGGTCGAGGCTTCCGAGCTAGCGAAGGCACCGTACAGCGGCAGTTACGCTCGAGCTCACCGAGCGAGCGGTCAGCCTGTAGAACAGGCGAGAGCTGTTACATTCTAATAAACGTCTTTACACTGATTTACAGAGTCAGCTCATTTACCCCAGCCAAGTGGTTTGTGGAAACCACTCACCTCATTTTCCACATATGTACAAGATTATTTGGGCTCTCAAAATTGGGAAAAAAGTCAAATTTTGAATAATTCAGGTTTTGAGTGCATGTACTAACTTCCACATACATGCACACAAAAATCTGAAAAAAATTTCGAGTGATCTAGTGATGGATATCATTGATTTGTATGAAAAGAATTACGAACAAAATTTTGACTTTGCTCACTTGACGTAGAAAGTCCCATATATATATATATATATATACGTCTACCATACATTACTATGCTGAAAGATTCACTATGATTCAATTATAAACTTATTCTTACTTACCTTACAGTTCTTACAACAAGGTCCTGTTGCGCATTCAGCTTCTCTCGTGAGCTTACAAGTGATGGCATCACAACAAGGATCAAGCTTATGACACTCATCTATGGTACCACAATCACATTGTTCCCCATCGTCAATTACTCTATTTCCACATAACCTTCTAACTTCAAGCTGTAAATCATAAGTACTATTAACGACAAGGCTTTTGAACATTGCTTAAATACGGCTCAGGACTTTCTTCTTAGCTGATGAGGAGAGAATCATGAGGAATTTCCGGGAGATAATTTTGGCGTATTGGAAAAGGTTATATCCAGAATAATTTTGACCATTTTTCTGATTTTCTGGAAATATTTAATCAACCATTACTGATTTCATATATGTAAAGTATATCTATAAGCTTATTAGTCGCGTATGATATTCAATTTTATATGTCACTAAAGATTCAATGCTAGTCTGCAAGGATAAGTGGATATATCCAATGACAATAATGATCTTGCTCTTTAGAAATCTCAAGCAAGGAGTGTTTTAGATGCTTATTTCCGCATTTTGAGATAAATATCTGAATAACGTAGGATACCCAAACAGTGTAGTTTCTTCAGCTTTCAGACGGTTGGATTAGTTTCTCAAAATGATCACGTTTCCACAGAAAAATAAACATGAAACACACCATAGAACAAGAAGTACCAAATACCAATAGATTACCAAATTCACTTACAGAAAAAAACAAGAATTATTGATTGTTTAAAATTGTTGTGATTACACTCGGCCAACGATGCGTTGGTCCGAAATTCCCTACATGGATTTACAAATATTTTCCTGCAATTTCGGAACTGTGATCAAACTGGATCTCGTCGTGATTACGACATATATATCATCGATTACAATATGATCTCGAGTCATGAGCTCTCAATCAAGGATATACACTGCCTGAACGTAGTAGCGTGTCGACATCATTAATAGCTAGTAAAGAACAGCATCATGAGTTTATTATATGCTATACATTACATAAAAAATTGTAGATTTCATGATGAATAAACTGTCTGTGAAAATGCCTGCACTACCGTGATCGCTCGTTATATGAGATAGTTATTGAGAGGGCCCTTCATTGGTATCAGAGTTTTTTATAATCATGAATTCAAATCGATTCATCTGAAATTTAATCATTGGCAATTGCAGAATCCACGGGCAGTTCATTCTGGTTTATAATTATCTTATGATCACGTACTTATCGGCTAGATTGTTCATTAATTGATAGGTCCAGTATACAATGAAAGTTTAAAAAATGTAGGGCTACAATGAAGAGGGGGAGGGAGAGCAGGCGGTTTGTCCATAACAGTAGTATTTTCCTTCTAGCAAGGTGAGGACTATTTAGACTTATCTTTCAAGCCAATTTCCATGTGTGCAAGCATCGATGAATTTCCATGGATGATTCCGGAGTATTTCTGACACTATGATTTGATAACTGGAAATTAAGAGTCGATGTCCAGATTCTGGTTATCATAAGTTATAAGAACGCGTTAAAATTTTGTCTTCAATAATTCTAAACTGAGAGTAATCGACTTTGATCGAGTAAACTCAAAAAATTAAGATTCGAAAATAGATCGTTTTTGATCCATTTCTTTTTATTGAATTCTCCAATAGTCAATATTGAACATCAAAGGTTGATGTCCAGATCTTGGTGATCATGAAATACATAAGAATCAATTCAAATCTTATCTTTATATCAATCTAAACTGAAACTAATTGACTTCCATTTAACTAAATCGGAAAATCATGATTAAAAAATTGTCCTATTTTGATATATTGTAACCCCAAGACATGTGTATCAGGTGGCGCGTCAGCGCCACCGACGACAAGTATGCGCAGCAAGCGAGGGGACGCGACAAGCCATTATATACAGCTCGTTTGCGGTTTAACCTCGCACCTAGAAATTTTTTTTTAAACCTCTGTCCTGCAGTTTTGAAATGGTTACCAGCAAAACCTGCATTCAGTTGCGTTTAATTACGTCAGAAAAGATTTGCGAAAATTGACGTTGTTATTTGGGTATAGGAGGTATAAGTCGACGAGCAGACGACAGACACTCTGAACCTCTCGCAAAATCTCGCACATAAAATTTTTCCCACCACTGACGTATATTACGTGAGAGCGGTTCGAGGCCTATTGCGAGCGTGGTTCTCAACGAAACGTAAACGTATATTACGTCCAGCCTCGTATCCTCGTATATATATATATATATATATATATATATATATATATATATATATATATATCCTCCAACATACATATATGTATATTGATGCAACTGAACTGCTACTGCACTGCGCCCGACTGCGCATGTACGCTCTCGAGTGAGCTCAGCTGTGAACTGTGAGATCTGCATCTGCTGGAGTTAGTTGCAGGTTATAGTTTGCGCGGTCTGGCGCAGTCCAACGGAACAACATTAAAATCATCAGTATATATTAAAATGTTCCCCACGGGGTCAGGCTCTCCCCCGTCTACCACCTACGTCACCTGAATATTGTTGGGCAAACTTGAAGATTAGCAAAAAAAGTTGCATCTCAGTTAGGTGCTGACTCGTATTTCTGAATTCAGATTCAAAGAGTAAACGGTATGTATGGTTCATTAACTCAGATCAATTTTTTCTTGTAAAATATTGGTTGGATCTACTTGAAATCTTGTTTACAGACGGATGAAGATGCTGAATCATTACGTTCTTTGGTTGTGCCATTAGAAGAATAAATAAAAGCATTGAAAGAAAATCTAAGAACAACAGACGATGAATTACAGAAATACAAAGAAAAAGAGGAATAGTTGCACAATGAGCAATTGAAGGCAAAAGAAAGTGGTTCTTGGGAAAATACGTGTGATATGTGTTTTGTGTAGTAGAGTTTAGAAAAGTTTTCTTCCTAGATGTACTTGAGGAAAGTAAGACATTTGTTGTAAAATCAACCCATGATATTAAGAATTTGGCTGTGGAACTTCTAGAGAGATGCGCCAAGATCACTCCGCCAATCAATGAAGGCATTGATAATGATGATTCAAAGGTTGATTATATGAAGATTGATGATGCAAAGGTCGATCATACAAAGATTGATGATGCAAAGAATACTATTGGAGGGGAGCGACCATCTCCCATAGGTGAAGAAAATTTTGAAGAAGGTAGTGATATTAAAGAAGGTGAACTCATGGCAGTTAAAGAACGTGAACTCTTGGCAGCCAAATTTAATAAAGATCAACTGTGATATAGCTGGTTTATTGCCATTAGTGTTTCCAACTCAAGAGTTATGTGGAAGAACTATTGTTCGGTAGGAACATCATGAGGATGCTCAGTGGCATCCGCGCCTTTGTATCTGAGCATGAGCAGCCTATCATCGGCACGTATACTCAATCTGAAAGGTATGATAATGATTCCACAGAGATTTGTTCAGGTATCTTCTGTAATGCGCTTTGTAAAACTCAAATTAATGTAGAACTAGAAGAAACTCTGACTTATCAAAGTAGGGGCAACGAGACTAATATTGTTAACGAAGCCCAAGTAGATACTAATAAATTAATCAGTGATTTGACAAACGTTCATGGAATGAAATATTTTTTAGGTAATGAGGAAATAGTTCCAGGATCAATATGCTGAGGGTTCTCTGTTGGTGAAAGATATCATTCAGTCTCATGCAGGTTTTGATGACCAACTTGTTCCAGGAAGTTTCAATAAAGGTGAAATAAGACAGATCGAAACCTCCATGGAGGAACAACCTATAACGTTTGCACAACAGATTGTGTCCATGAGCTGGAAAATGTTCCCCACGGTCAGGCTCTCCCCCATCTACTATCTACTACGAGTCACCTGGAATATTGGGCCAACCTACATTCAAAAATTGGAGTCCAGTCATCAATCATGGTAGAAAATCATAATTTAATAATAATTTAAGGTTACAAATTATGCATAATCCAACCTCTAACACGATTCAAATTTTTTTCTGTACAATGAAGATGCTGAATCATTATGTTCTTTGGTTGTGCCATTAGAAGAAGAAATAAAAGCATTGAAAGAAAAACTAGGAACAACAGACAATGAATTACAGATGGCAAGGTAGATATTCTTTTTCTTTCACATATATACGTATCTTACTTCTATTACAGTATTTGGTTTCATTGACAGGATGATGATTTATTAACATACTTGAGAGACCAAATAGAGAGTAGAGAAAAAGAACTTTTCATTGTTGTAACTAATGAATTTGAGAAAAAACTGGAGATCAATCTCCAATGACTTTTGCGAAGAAAATAGTTGACAGTCCATTGAAATTGTTTGATAGTTGTATTCAATCGAACAGAATTAATTGATTAATTTTCTATGTTTATCTTCAGAAAACAACTGTAAACCTGCTTCTGGAACAAGTAACCGAAAAACTATCAAGTCAATGTCAAGTCACCAACCACTACAATCATCTAGTGATAATTTTTCAGCATTTGAATTTCGAACTCAAGTTTGGATGAATTTCAAATTTTGATAAAAAGTCCATTCTCAATTGCCTTTAATGCCTCATTTGCCTTATTAGTAAGTTGAAAAATAATTGAAAAGTGGAAGCAATGCTGTGATCTCATTATTCTATCATTTTATTATAATTTTATCTCGTCACTGCCAAAATAGTTATAATAATTGTGTAAGAGAACTAGCCATGTAATGTTTATGAAATTTAAAGCATTTTGTAAATTTGAGAATGTTAGGAAGAATAATTTGTAAAATGATGAATGATTGATCACAATCATGATAAAATTCTGATTGATCAATCTCCAATGACTCTTGCGAAGAAAATAGTTGACAGTCTATTGAAATTGTTTGATAGTTGTATTCAATCGAACAGAATTGATTGATTAATTTTCTATGTTTATCTTCAGAAAACAACTGTAAACCTGCTTCTGGAACAAGTAACCGAAAAACTATCAAGTCAATGTCAAGTCACCAACCACTACAATCATCTAATGATAATTTTTCAGCATTTGAATTTCGAACTCAAGTTTGGATGAATTTCAATTTTGATAAAAAGTCCATTCTCAATTGCCTTTAATGCCTCATTTGCCTTATTAGTAAGTTGAAAAATAATTGAAAAGTGGAAGCAATGCTGTGATCTCATTATTCTATCATTTTATTATAATTTTATCTCGTTACTGCCAAAATATTATAATAATCGTGTACGAGAACTAGCCATGTAATGTTTATGAAATTTGAAGCATTTTGAAGATTTACATTATATATATGAATATATGAATGATTATAATAACATTCTGGGGTTTTTTCAATGCAAGTACAGTAAGATTTGATTCAATTTTCAATGAGCTTTATACAATTGACGAGTATAAGCTCATTTTCGAGTAACCGACCAAGTACGATGGCGCGCCTGTAGATGGCGAGGCGCTGAGTCGCACGCGTATAAGATATAGTGCGGCGCTCTCTCGCAAGAGAGTTGGCGCTCTACCGTCTATATATCAGGGAGCTCGACAATATGCAATTAAGCCATTCGTGGTTCATCTCAGTCTCCTACGTGGTCCTTCCATACTGGAGCACATTTTTTTGAACTTTATATGCCGTGATCCAAAAGTAATGTCGGCCGGCAAACAAAAGTACAAGACATGGTCTCAAGTCGTATATCAAAATCAGTCTGCATGCCAAAGAACATAACATGGGCAGAGATTGATGTTGGGTTTGAGTATTTGAAACATGTTAGTCCAAGACCCATCTACTTCAGAAACTTGCTATTTCGGACTTTTCACCTTTTAGATTGTCTCCGGAAAATGATTGAGAAAACAAGTTTCGTTATGAAATTTTGCATGAGGATTAAGTATGTCGAAACATTAATCTCGAATATTGTTGTTGCAAAAAAAGGTTGAAAGGAAAAAATGACACCAAAAAGCAAGCCACTTTTTGAGATTTTTTTTCAAGTTTCCAAATCATATCTACGAAATGAGATTGTAATTCAGAGTACCTTTACAGGAATGAAAATACAAAAAAATTTCATCACGATATCTCTGATAGTTTTCGCACAATCTATTTGTCAAGTGAGCCAATTTCAAAATATCGCTAAATTTTACAATTGTAATTCAGTCCAAAATATACCTCCCATAAAACCATTCTCTACTCGTAAACTAGTTGTACCTTTCTTTAGGAAAGTTCGCCACTCTTCCATCTGTAATATATTATCAGAGCAATATCGTTTCGTTTTAGTTGCATTTAGTATAATAAATTGCATATAAAGCTATATCAAATCTAGTTATGCATTCGAGATGGATTTTGTCAATGGTGATACGAGAAAGCATTAAATGAAAAGTATTATGAAAAAGGCCCACGTTGAAGACTGGTATGTTCCGTATTCTGTGGTTTGTTGTTGAATTAATGCTTAAGCGACTAAATTTGTTTGAGTGGGTAAAAATGGCAAGATGTCTTTTCAATCTTTTTCTATTTCAATGCATCTAAGATAATAATTACAGAATATGAAGCCTTATTTCTGCTTCATGTTACTCTGTTACGGATTTCAAACTGATTAATTTCATATAAAGTCATATCAAGTATAGTAATATTTTTCAAAAAAGCAGGCGATCCCGCAATCAGTTTTCATCCCATGGTGATAGCGTAGGCATAGGCCAAAGCCACTTTTTCTCGGTTTTACTGAATTCCAATTGTTTATAACGCGATTGCCAGAAAAATAAGCCTCAAATCAGAAAAATGTATTTCACGTTTTTTTCTTGGCTTTTTATGTAGAATCGATTGACACCATTACTTTTACGACTTTGGGTGCAATTTGTTTGAATAATTTTTGTTTAAACAATGGAAATGGAAAAAGAAAAAACACGGGTGTTTTTTTTTCAAAAAAGCACGTGATCCAATAATTAGTTTTATGATATCTCCGCTGGTCTGGCCATGGGCCTTAATGGGTTAATATGGTCAGAAAATTATGCCAGTACATCAGATAGCATAAGCAATTTTATTTTTCATAGTAAAAATTCACCTTTAAAGAAGATATACTTTTTTTTTATTTGATTTTGAAAAAGATATACTTAACAACAAGTATATTCCTTATCCTGTGGTTCGTTGTTGGACAAATTTTCAATCGACTAAATGTTTTTAGGTAGAATTAATTATATTTTTTTGTGAATATATAAATGCTTAAGCGACTAAATTTTTTGAGTGGGTAAAAATTGCAAGATATCTTTTAGTTCTTTCTCTATTTAAATACATTTAAAATAATAATTACAGAATATGAAGCCTTCTTTCTGCTTCCTGTTTCTTTGCTACGGATTTCAAACTGATTTATTTAATATACAGTAATATCAAGCATTATCCAACTAGTATGGTTATCCAACAATAGAATGAATATTTTTCAAATTACACTTAATTCTTGTAGTTACTAATGTTAAGATGGAAAATAACTCGAATCACAAATTTATGTCAAGTACTAATATAATTTTGAAGAGGTTGAGCTCAAAAATTATATAAATGGTGGAAATAAAATAAAATACACCATTTGCATTTTTATTTCTCATAGAAAAATATTTACCTTTGAAAAAGGTATACATTGACGAAGTAGGTTCCGTGTCCCATAGTTCGTTGTTGAATAAATTCTTATGCAACTAAATTTTTTTATAAAAAAAGAAATTTGTAAATGTCCGTTTGATCTTAGTCTATTCAAGTGTATGTAAGAGAATAATATGATTCAAATCGAATATATCATTTGAAAATATCACTTCAATAGACATTTTTACCAATACACTATCGTTATACATTCCAGTTTATTTTGTCAATTATGACCCAAGAAAGTAATGAAATCTAGAATCTGATGCCAAGTATTCAACTGGTGTGATCATCCTACCACCAAACAAATATTTTTGCAAATTACACTCACAATCAATTATATGTCAAGTAAAATCTATCAAATGTACGTGAGGAAGTGATAATATAACTCTTTTTCTTTGGTTCATGTTTCTCTGTTACGGATTTCGAACTAGTATGCTATTTTTTTTGAATATATGATGTATCACTTTTATGGCTTTTTTCATATATTCCAGTTCATTTCGTAAACGATGACACGAGAAAGTAGCAAAATCTAGCATCAACTGACAAGTATTCAACTAGTGTGATAGCCCTAAAAACATTTACCTTTGAAAAAGGTATACATTGACGACAAGTATCTTCCGTATCCCATAGTTCGTTGTTGGATAAATTCTTATACGACTAAATTTTTTTATGTAAAAAGAAAAAATTATATCCCAGTAGGGATTGCTTTCAGAAGAGAAAAAATAGTTAAATATATCTACCTCATGTTTCTCTGTTACGGATTTCGAACTAATAACCTGAATATCAATTTGCTAATGTTAACATAAGAAAGTACTAAAATCACAAATCCATGTCAAATACTTAACTCATATAATTTTGTAGAAGTTTAGTAGAAAAATTATAAATGGTTGAAATCAAATATAATACACCTCGAGCAATTTTTCTTCGTCATAGTTAAAAATGAACCTTTGAAAAAGGTATACGTGGACGACAAGTATGGTCCGTATCCCTATAGTTCGTTATTGAATAAATTCTTATGCGACTAAATTTTGTTACGTAAATAGAAATTTGGAAATGTCTGTTTAATCTCAGTCCATCCAAATGCATGTAAGATTAATTAATATGATTCAAATCTAATATATTTTTTGGAAATACAGATCCATCACTTCAATAAACATATTTACCAAAACACTATCGTTATATATTCTAGTTCATTTTTTCAATGATGACATGAGAAAGTAGCGAAATCTATCATCAACTGACAAGTATCCAACTAATGTGATAAGCCTTATACAGAACTAATATTTTTTCAAAGTATACCTTAAAGCAATTGTTGCACGACCTGTTATCAAATATCAATGCACTCCAGATCAATTCATCCATGTTCCGATAGAATATACTGAAATCAAAAATCCATGTCAAGTAGTTACATACATTTTAAATACATCTACCAATGTTGAAATAGAAAGTACTAAAATCACAATTCTATGTCAAGTAGTACCACTTTGTAAGGTTTCAGTATTAAATTCATAATAATTTGAAATTAAATAAAATACTCGATAATCGAAATTATCTTTCTCATAGTACAACTGACGTTATTCTACTAGAATCTCAAATCCCAATGATAACTACATGAATGGAATTTTTACATTACAATTCTTAATGTTTGAATGTTACAATTGTACATCATGATATTATTTTCATTCTTCGATTGAAATGTATTTATTTTGTTTCACTTCTTTTTTTCATTTTTATCAGTCAATGGAATTAACAAATACATACTTGCCACGGGCCCGTTTTTCACAGATCCTCGATGGGCAGTGTATTTGTTTTTTATTTTCACTTTACATACAAACAAAAGTAAACACTCTATCCTGAAGATGCTATTTTGTATATGTAAACTTACAAAATGTATAAAAAGTCTGTATACGTTTTCTCGCTCAAATTATTACTATTTGCCCAAGTTTCGATAGATCTCATTGTTTTTTCATGAGACTACATCAAAATAATATCTAAGGAATATCGATCTCTCAATGAATGTTCTTGCAATCAGAAATAAAGAAGTTCATAGCTAGAATATACTGTTTTGAAAATTTTTGAAAAAAATAAAATTCTGTTACTCAAATGATGTTTTAGATGTTCTTCCATAGAAGTGAGATTACCCAATGTAAACGATGAACATAGAACTCAAGATTTTACCAAGGGACGTTTAAGACATGTTTGAAGGATGGAAATTCTTTATTCCTTTTGTTACTTGCGGAAAGGTAAATTCAAGAAGCATTGAGCATCGAACGTTATCCAAAATTTTCATGCTTTACTTCCCGTGTTTGATCAGCATTTTGTATATTACAAGCAGTAGCTAGTTTTTTTTTGCATGGAATGATGTATCTAAGAATCGTATCGTAGGTGAATTTCATCGGAATCTGTGAAAAACGGGCCCGTGGCAAGTATGTATTTGTTAATTCCATTGACTGAAAAAAATGAAAAAAAGAAGTGAAACAAAATAAATACATTTCAATTGAAGAATGAAAATAATATCATGATGTACCTTTTGTTACTTGCGGAAAGGTAGATTCAAAAAGCATTGAGCATCAAACGTTATCCAAAATTTTCATGCTTTACTTTCCGTGTTTGATCAGCATTTTGTATATTACAAGCAGTGGTTAGTTTTCTTGCATGGAATGATGTATCTAAGAATCGTATCGTAGGTGTATTTCATCGGAATCTGTGAAAAACGGGCCCGTGGCAAGTATGTATTTGTTAATTCCATTGACTGAAAAAAATGGAAATAAGAAGTGAAACAAAATAAATACATTTCAATTGAAGAGTGAAAATAATATCATGATGTACAATTGTAACATTCAAACGTTAAGAATTGTAATGTAAAAGTTCCATTCATGAGATTTCATTTGAGATTCTAGTAGAATAACGTCAGCTGTACTGTGAGAAAGATAATTTCGATTATGGAGTATTTTATTTGATTCCAAATTATTATGAATTTAATACTGAACCCTTACAAAGTGGTACTACTTGACATAGAATTGTGATTTTAGTACTTTCTATTTCAACATTGGTAGATGTATTTGAAATGTATGTAACTACTTGACATGGATTTTTGATTTCAGTACATTCTATCGGAACATAGATGAATTGATCTGGAGTGCATTGACATTTGATAACAGTTCGTGCAACAATTGCTTTAAGGTATACTTTGAAAAAATATTAGTTCTGTATAAGGCTAATCACATTAGTTGGATACTTGTGAGTTGATGCTAGATTTCGCTACTTTCTCATGTCATCATTGAAAAAATGGACGGGAATATATATAACGATAGCGTTTTGATAAATATGTCTATTGAAGTGGTAGATCTGTATTTCCAAAAAATATATTAGATTTGAATCATATTAATCTTACATGCATTTGGATGGACTGAGATTAAACAGAATTTTCTAGACCAGATAGAAAAAATTACTATGGACTATTGTAAAATTTATCACGTTGGAAATATTCCCTGTGGGCTCTGGCATGTTTTACTAGAAAAAATGGTAATTTTGCTCATAATGAGTGTTGTGCGCATGCGTGACGACTCATCGAGTGCCTGCGTCGACAATCGTCTGCACTCTACAGATCAGCTGGCATCCACCGACAATAACCTATAAAACGCAATTGACATACTCTCTCCGCAAATACTGATATAATCGGCTATATATGAATATTGCCAGGTGGGAGCTAGAATGTGACCATTCGACTTCGCCCAATATGAAAGGTAGCAGCTCGTATGATTAAGGTATACGTGTGCCTTTGATAGCGCAAAGCCGAGTTGTCGCCTTGCTCCAACCCGACGGGATAAAAACTTCAGTAAAGAACGCGCATGCGTACCTACAGGTACATATACAAGAACACTAGGTGGCGCTTCACTTTTCGCGACTCTCGCGAGTGGTGGAGTTAGTGCCTCGTTTGTATATAAGGACAGAAATGTCAGTGTATGTACAACATGCATTAATATGTACATATATAAATATAATGCGATCCTAGTGAAATCGTGCGATATAATGTACGAAGTTCACTAGGATCACCAAAAAGAGAAGTTCTATATCTCTATAAAATAAAAAAAAACTAAAATGACTTGAGCATCCAAATAACCAAAAGTTTCAAAGTACGAAATTTCATGAGTGAGAAAAAGTCATGTATAAAATTTTTCATTTACGATACTTGGAAATAATTTTCACAATTATTTCTGTAAAATATACAATGGAAAATAGTAAAAATTAACATGTGATCGAAGCCTTGGGGACTATAGGAAAAATTACCATAGTCTCTAGTAAAGTTTACTGAAGTGGCCGTCTGTCCCTGCATTACTAAAAAAAATGGTAATTTTTACAAATTTTTTTTTTGTAAAATTTACTGTATGTTTTCTCTCCGTGTATCGTAGGTGTATTTCATCGGAATCTGTGAAAAACGGGCCCGTGGCAAGTATGTATTTGTTAATTCCATTGACTGAAAAAAATGGAAATAAGAAGTGAAACAAAATAAATACATTTCAATTGAAGAGTGAAAATAATATCATGATGTACAATTGTAACATTCAAACGTTAAGAATTGTAATGTAAAAGTTCCATTCATGAGATTTCATTTGAGATTCTAGTAGAATAACGTCAGCTGTACTGTGAGAAAGATAATTTCGATTATGGAGTATTTTATTTGATTCCAAATTATTATGAATTTAATACTGAACCCTTACAAAGTGGTACTACTTGACATAGAATTGTGATTTTAGTACTTTCTATTTCAACATTGGTAGATGTATTTGAAATGTATGTAACTACTTGACATGGATTTTTGATTTCAGTACATTCTATCGGAACATAGATGAATTGATCTGGAGTGCATTGACATTTGATAACAGTTCGTGCAACAATTGCTTTAAGGTATACTTTGAAAAAATATTAGTTCTGTATAAGGCTAATCACATTAGTTGGATACTTGTGAGTTGATGCTAGATTTCGCTACTTTCTCATGTCATCATTGAAAAAATGGACGGGAATATATATAACGATAGCGTTTTGATAAATATGTCTATTGAAGTGGTAGATCTGTATTTCCAAAAAATATATTAGATTTGAATCATATTAATCTTACATGCATTTGGATGGACTGAGATTAAACAGACATTTCCAAATTTCTTTTTGCATCAAAAAATTTATTCTCCTAAGAATTTATTCAATAATATCTTATATGAATTTGAATGGACTGAAATTGACGAGACATTTTCAAATTTCTTTCTACTTAAAGAAATTGAGTAGAATTAAAGTTTATCCAACAGCGAACCAACGGATACGGAACATACTTGTCGTCCTCGTATACCTTTTTTAAAGGTCTATTTTATATGTATACATGGGCAATTTTCAGTGGGATCGAACATGAAAAGAATTGATTTGGCTCAAAATTTTTTTTCAAGTTCTAGGGCATCATGCCGAATTCCCAGAATTTTCTCAGATTTTTCCGAGCACTTTAACCCTGTTTAATAAATAAGCAAAGTTGCTGATTTTGCTGTTTTTGCATTTTCAGAGGCATTTTCAACCTTAATTTACACCCTGAAAATGACCTTTGAGGCGAAGAATGACTGAAACACTTTTGTCTGTAAATTGCCTGAATTTTATAGAAGAATTATCTCCAAGGTCATTGGAGCACATTAAGTACTCCACATTACCAATTGGAGCCTCTATTTTTTAACCCTGGGAGTTCGCTCGTCAAGCCCCACACCACATGGGTACTTAAAGTTATCCCAACTCATACCACATACAGCCTATGTAGTCAAAAAATGGGCCTGGACTCTGGAAGCTCCCAAAAAATTAATATATTAACTTAAATAGGGGTAAAAATAGGCTAGAATGACTATTCAAGGGAAGCCTTGTACCGCCAACACTTTCAAATTTTGCAAACACTTGTCTGTGGTATTATCAAAATTATCCACTGTAAAAACTCACATTCAAATATTCAAATATGTATAGTTTGCCTAAAATATTAGTTCGTCAATATACATATTTGAATTCGTTATCAAATTGCGCATCTAGTGATCATACTTTTAAGTGGATTGATTCATATTATCTATTTTCATGGGCAAATAACTTGAAGTTGCCGGTTGATCCCACCCGGCAATAGCTGCTTGGACCTTAAATATGCAGTTTTTCAATATGAGTGGATTTTATGTGTCCAACATTCATGAATATCACCCTTGATTAGTGAACTTCAACATTTTCTTGTTGATTTTAAAAAAATCATATGATATCTATGCACTGCCTAGTGTGTTATAAGCTGTACGTGTAATGCACAGCTTATAATTTACTTTTTGGATTAATCTTTCTGATCGAGTGAATGCAATTCAAGACAATGTACTTTATTAGTAGTTTCTTGTCAATTTTGGCACAATAGAGACAATATATTGACCAACAATACATGTCTTTACTGGAATTTAGGTGGCGTCAAGTATTTGTAATGCTTGATCTGTATAAATATATTATTGACAACTCAGGATATGTATTAGTATGATAGAATGTGAGTTTTTACAGTGGATAATTGTAGTACAGGGTATCCTGAGTTCGCGCCGGGATAAATCAATTCGTCTTAGTTTTTCATATGGCCAATAAAAATTTATATCGTATACAACTTGAGTAGAATTTAACAGTCACTGAATCTAAAGAATTTGCGAATGGCCTTTTTGGAAGAAGTTTGATGCGCCTCAAGCATCTGGTGACCGTGTCAGTGCGTTCACAAAATAACGCGGAATATCCGAATAAACGTGGACGTTACAATAGTATAGTTGTTGTATAAGTGTTTCAAACACAAATCATTTGAAAATTTAGAATCCAAACTATGAGAATATAGAGATCAATTCATGTACTGGCAAGATCACATCAATCCTCTTTCATAACCTTAGACGCATAGATTTTCCCTTCTAGTCAAGTTTCTTAATCTATACTATTATATAAAAGGACAGCCTGTTTTTTTGTGGCCTCTAATCTCAAAAACTACTGAACCGATTCTCATGAAATTTTGATACTTGAATCTTGACCACTCCAGGCATGTTTATGGATATGTGGCGTCTCAAAATTTTGAGTAGAAACCGAGAAATAGACAATGCATTTTTCTGTGGTGGGGGTAACCGATAAAGTACCATGGCGCGCCAGTAGATGGCGAGGCGTTGAGTCGCACGTGTATAAGGTATCGTGCGGCGCTCTCTCGCAAGAGAGTCAGCGTTCTATCGGCTATATAGGAGAGTTTTAAAATGAGCTCAGCCATTTCATGCCATTTCCTGGGATCTTTCGTATCCCAGTCCTCTGCTGCCAAATAATTTTGGTTATAATGCCTATTGCCGAGACCCAGAAGTAACATTAGGCGGTATACGATTAGCAAGCCGTTCGTCAGGGTCGGATAATTAAAGCCCCGTTCATATAGTACGTGGAAGATCTGCTTTTGAGTATGATCCAACAGAAAATTACGCTTATATAAAAATATATTGTACAAGCCAAAAAGTGGCTAGATGAAGCTCCTGGATTGTGCTGTTCTGGTAGAAAAGTTAATCTTCCTGCTGTTGAAGAGCCATCAAAACTTTTCAAATGTCTTCTTTTAAGGAACCACACTGATTCCACTCATTTTCTGGCCTGTTTAAGAAAGTATAATACACTGTTTCAAATGACATCATTTGAAGCTAACGAAATTTGAGAAGGAAATTTTAGGTTAACTTTCAAAATTCAAGGGCAAGTATATCATAGTATTGGGAGTTTATTGTCTCTTGAGGGTGGAGATTTGCAATTTGCTTTAGAACTTCTAAAAATTGGAGATGGGAAGTATTAAATGGAAATGATTACATAAATATTGATAGAAAAGTAGGAACGACTGTTGATACAGTCATGGACCTGATTACTAAGGTCTATCCAGAAATTGAAAATCTCTCTAACAAACCTTTCAATTGGTTATGCAAAAGGGCAGTTATAACACCTCGAAACGCTACCGCTCATAATATTAATAATATTATTTTAGGAAAGTTAGATAAAGAAATACGACATTACCATTCTATTGATACAGTGATCAACATTGATGAAGTTGTACACTATCCTCAAGAATTTCTGAACTCTCTTGATCCTTTAGGCTTTCTACCTCATGACTTAAAATTGAAAATTAGTTTTCCAATAATGCTATTACGCAATCTAAATCCTCCCAATTTATATAATGGCACAAGGTTGAAAATTAAAGTTATGCGGGAAAATGTAATCGAAGCAACTATTCTCATAGGACCTGCAGCTGGAGAAACAGTATTTCTACTTCGCATACCTATGATTCCATCAGACTTACCATTCCAATTTAAACGATTACAATTTCCTGTGAAACTTTCTTTCGCCTTGACGATTAACAAATCTCAAGGACAGACCTTTAAGTACGTAGCAATAGATTTGCAAATAGAATGTTTTTCACGCGGCCAATTGTATGTTGCTCTTTCACGGGTAGGGATTGCACGTAACCAATTTATATTAATTCCTCAAAATTCAAAAACTAAGAACGTCGTTTATCCAGAAGTCTTATAAATTTCGAATCCTCAGAGGATACATGAAAATTACAACTCCAAGGATTACAAAGTATCGAATTATACAAAATTTACAAATAAATAAATATCATACGAGTTTTTTAACAATAAATGAGAATAACATTCCGAACTCATTACACATATTCGCGGGTGAAGCCGCGACGGGGGACGCTAGATATACGCTAGACTCCTAAATATTTTCTCTGTAAAAATATCAGAATATTTTCAACTTTGGTTATTTATGAAAATTTCAAAACTCATACAAATCACTTCGAACAATCAAGTCATGTTCTCATAATATATTAAGACCTAATAAGTTTGAAACCCTACTGGAATCTCTATAGTACAAAATATTACGTAAAGATATGATGTCAAATATATTGCATGTACAGGACATTATGCCTTAAAGCGTTAATATATGCTTACAACACTTACTCGAGTCGATTTTTCATATACAATACACATTTCAAGACATTATATTTCATTTTTTACCGTAAATCAAGATTCCAGAATAGTAGAATGAATGTTAACTCACTAATTGCAATCTATTTTCTTTTATGATCATCGGTCAACTAAGATTCAAAAATGAAATTACTGTTTCATCTCCACCCTAAAAATTAGTATCAATGTCCGATATGTTTCTGGAGACATTATTAGCTGTGATCAAAATTGAAACATTCAGTACTGTTTGGGGTCTTCAAGCATTGGGAAATGGTTCCTTTTCTTTTCATTCCTAGCAATCTATTCCTCTCTCACCGGCAATGTGTTTTCGTAGTTTTTCGATGTACTAAACTACTAATAAATGAATTTTCACAATTAATATCCAGCTGTTCTTCATTTGTTTAATGTTGTTGATTTTTCTTCTACTCATCATGCAGTTTGATCTAATTTTTCATGAATGAAACCTTCAGAATTCCGAAGCCAAGAAGAGAATAAAACGCTGGCACATCAAAATTTTGTTTCAAGGATTATCGATGATCTAATGATAAAGATATAAATAATAGATCACATTTGCATGTTCATAATAAAATGTATAGTAAATTTATGTTAATCCTTCGATTAGATGATGTAATATTATTATTTATTTTATTTTATTTTATTTTATTTTATTTATACATCACATGCAAGAACTAAGCAATCATTTATTGATATATCAATCAATATAGAATTTTAGGATGAACGAATCCATGTATCACCTGCTGGCAGAAAAATTCCACCTCCATTTCCCAATGTTTGAAGACCCCAAACAGTACTGAACGTTTCAATTTTGATCACAGCTAATAATGTCTCCTGAAACATATCGGATATTGATACTAATTTTTGGGGTGGAGATGAAACAGTAATTCCATTAATTAATCTTAGTTGACCGATGATCATGAAAGAAAATAGATAGCAATTAGTGAGTCAAAGTTCATCCTACTATTCTGGAATCTTGATTTAGGGTAAAAAATGAAATATAATGTCTTGAAATGTGTATTGCATATGAAAAATTGACTCGAGTAAGTGTTGTAAGCATATGTTAACCCTTTGAAGCATAATGTCCTGTACATGCCATATATTTGACATCATATCTTTACGTAATATTTTGTACTAGTGAGATTCCAGTCAGGGTTTTAAACTTGTTAGGTCTTAATATAATACTAGCTACATCAAACGCGCTGCGCGCGATCTACATGTATGCGTTTCAAAACCATATTTCAATTATTTTTTCTACGATTCTTGACCATAATCGTCTGACGTACATCTCGATTCATTCCATGATGCAAATTTCTAAAAGCTAAATGAATAACCAAACCCTAAATCCTTATGATCCATTTAAAACTGTATAAGAGTATTACAAAGAACTACCGAGCACTGACATCTTCTTCTATTTAAATAATCCTGAGCTATCGACACTTGAGCTCGCAAGACGATTTCAGATTTTTAACACTAAACTATTCATTTCTTTTTCTTCCAAGGGTATAACCTCCGGGGCATGTGCCTACTAAACTATTCATTGAACCACATAACATATAAAACTTGCAAATCAGACATCTTAACCTAACAGAGTTATCCTATCCGGCAACTATTCAAAACTAAAAGGTAGCCTAAAATATCCACGTACCATCAATCAAATTCACATATCTACAATTATAGTTTTGAAAATAAATTGTCGAAACTTATGACAGCTTCATCAACGAAACTGACTATCCTAACCTATAATATCATGTCATCAGCTACTCTCTATCTATATATATATATATATACATCTCACTCTATATCTATAATCACCCCACTACAAATCACGTGGTTAGATCTACACCAATCAAATCACGAGTTAATGCCTTCACTCTAAAGGCCATCACTTTTCATATGAGGATGAGAACATAACTTGATTGTTCGGAATGATTTGCATGAGTTTTGGAATTTGTAAACAACCAAAGTTGAAAATATTCTGATATTTTCACAGAAAAAATATTTAGGATTTTGGGATTTGACTGGAAGGGAAAATCTATGCGTCAAAGGTTTTAAAAGAGGATTGATGTGATCTTGCCAAGATAATCTTGCCAAAATGTGATAAACAAGTAGTTGATGGCCTGAATTATTGAACTGAACAATAGAACTCGACATTAGGCAATTGTCGTTATTCTCAAAATTAGATGGACGGCAAATACGCGTACATAGCGACAATAGTTTACGCATAATTAGTGTTAACAATTCACCAAAATTAGCGGACTGCGTAATAAATAAGCCATGAGAGCAGATGTAAATATCTCGATTATGAGCAAATAAGAAAGCAGCGTTCGAGATCTTACTGTGACGTTTATCTGAATTTATCAAATAATCACGCGAAAAAACGATTCAACGCGATACCATGCAACGGCACGATAGACTATATAAAGGGCCCCCCGTCCTCGATCGGGGTCATTCTTTCACGAGCATCGGTAGAGCGCGTATCGGAATACGATCGTCTCCGCGCATATAACATCATGTATTGCGAGCGAACGAGAATTTTATATTTGCGCGATGGATTTAACATCATTGTACATAGGTTCAGTAGTGATTGATAAATGAGTAACTTTTTTCTGAATCAATCTCTTTGTATTTTTTTAACGAGTCCGAACCATATATAATCATAAGCGCTCAACCACATGTTGGCAGTAGCGTTTTATAATCACTCACTTGCAATGCATCTAATCTCATGTAGGAAGTGATGCTGCATTCGAGTGCACTACACATGAATTTTAGCCTGCTGACCTATCCACACGTTGGAAGGGGCCAAAATAGGTGACACGGCTGTTAAACCAAGTGTTGAGGTTTTTTTTTTTTTTATTATTTCAAAGCTTAGGAATCTTTTACAAAATTATATAGCTTACATTGGTTATATACAGTGTTTTTCTTATACAGTTAATATCATACATAGTTATCTCTAGCAGTTTTTACACACTAATATCACATGATTTCAAAAACTTATTTATAAGAAGGCACGCTATAATATTTGGTTTTGCCAATAGTGACTGCATTCTTAATGGGAGTGTTAATTTACATACTAGTTGTAATTTCTTGATGAGCTTGACTCTCTGAGGGTCTAATATAGGACACTGCCAGATGATATGATCTATATCTTTGTATTCATAACCGCAGAGATTACATGGAGGATCGTCAATTATGTCTTTTCTGGCGAGCGAAGCAGCCAGATTATAGTGGTTGCTTCTCAAACGGCTAATAGATACAATTTGATGTCTATCTAGATTTTTGTCATGAAACCAAGGAATGTTACCCGGATTGTGATAATAATCAAAGTATTCTGTTCCTTTGCTTTCTCCTTCTTTTATTACAATATCATTGGTGTTCGATTTTAATATATTTTTAAAATGATTCGAGTAATCAGAGTAAGGGATAAGGATATCTGGATCACAACACTGTAAAGTACCTTCTCTTGCCTTGCTGTCTGCCAGCTTATTTTCAGGTATACCTTTGTGAGATGGGATCCAATATAACTCTATACTTCTATTCTGATTCGTTCGAGCTCGAAACTCTAAAAGTTTTCTTTTGATGTCTAAAATATTAGAGCTTGTTTTGGCTGATACAGTGAGTGATCGTAAACTGAGTAGAGCACTGAGCGAATCTGAATAAATGCATATTTTTTGGTTGTTGTTATCGACAGAATTAAGAGATTGCAGAGCAAGGTCAAGTGCTAAGTTCAATACGTAGCATTCGGCTGTAAATATTGAAGCCATTGAGGTAATACTTTTTATGATGAATAAGTCTCTCTGAGGGCAAGCCACCGTAACACCTACAGAATTTGCATCCTTGACCTTGCTACCATCAGTATGAAAATGTAAGGCATTAGTTTCGTTAAGGTGCCTGTTGAATTCTATAACAGGAGTGTTAGACCTTTTCAAGTGCTCACCAAAGTCGGTATTGATTGTTATTTGATTAATTACCAACAAGTAATCGTTCGTGAATATTGGAAAGTGAATACTCTAGAAGCTTACTGATGTTCGTACACTCGTGCATTACTTTATGGAGGGAAAGAAGTAAAATAAGTCTAGATGATCTTCTTTTTCTTTGAAATGTCTCATGAGCACTCATTAAAGCTCGATACGTTAGAGTATTAGTGATCGATAATGACTTAGCAATAAACTTTTTACATAAAAATTTTGCCCTTTCAGCTATATAAGGGAGTTTAGATTCCGCAATCAAGATGTTATTCGGCGTACTATTCCTGTATCCCAATGCTTTCCTGATTGCAGCAAACTGGATTCTCTCGATTTTGAGAATCATATCTTTTCGAGAGGGAAACCAAATAAAAATACCATATTCAATTTTAGATCTAATGAAGCTGTTGTACATTGTAAGCAGCGTTGAAGGAGATGCCCCCCACCAAGTTCCACACAGATATTTAATAATATTCAAAGCTATTAAACATTTCTTCTTCAGATTACTGGCATGTTGGATGAATGTCAGTTTATAGTCATAAATTATGCTGAGGAATTTGACAGTTTCAGAAGAAGGGATGGGGACCTCATTGAGTGTTATAGAGTTTTCCCCTGGCATAGCGAGCTTTTTATTGAAATGAATGAAAATGGTATTCTGTGGACATAGTTCTAGACCAAGACTTAATAGATTCCGACGTATAGTTTCTAGCGCGTTTTCTAGAATGACTTTAGCACGAATATAGGATAAAACTATTCTAATATAAATAGCAATATCGTCAGCAAACTGTGAGATAGATAAAACATCTGGCAGGTTTTTCATTGCAAATATCGTTAATATAGCATATAAGACAGGGCTAAGCACTCCCCACTGTGGTACTCCTTGATAAATTTTTCTGTAGCACTCACTATTGGCATTCGAGAAAATTTTTCCACTATTTGTCAAAAATCTTATAAATTTGATGACTTGTGGAGAGCCGCCGATATTAGCAACATGATTGAGGAGAATTTCCGAATTTACATTAAGAAATGCTCCTTTCACATCTAGAAAAACAGCAAGCGTATCTTCCTTTTTGGCAAATCCTTCTCGAATCGACAATGTTAAAATGGTATGATTGTCTGCACATGAACGCCCTTTGCGAAACCCAGTTTGACTATTATGTAATAAGTTATGGTGTTCAAGCCACCAATCCAGTCGGAGTTTAATTAATTTTTCAAATAATTTACACATACACGATGTAAGTGCGATTGGGCGCACAGAGCTTCCATCGCTTTTTGGTATGAAATGAACAAATGTATCGAGCCAAGACGAGGGAAACTCCGACTCATAAAACATTTCATTATAGATATCAATTAAGACTAATTTATATCGAAAAGGAGGATTAATAACTACTTCATAAGTTACGCCGTCCATTCCAGGGGCCGAGTCCGCCTTGCATGAGCTGAGGGCTATCTCAAATTCCGTTAGCGTGAAAGGACTATCAAAAAATTCATTATTGTAACAATTTTCAGGCATGTAATTGGGGTTAGAAGGGACCCCAGGAGGGCACAACTCATCCAAGGCTAACTGCGCCTTTGTAGTCGGAGTATTGTTTCTATTACATGAAGTAGTAGTTTTGGCCCACTTGTTTTTGAAAATTTTACATTTTTTCCAAGTATAACTCCCTTTTGATTTGAAATTGAGGCTCGAAGCGAATTTTCTGAATTTATCTCTCTTTTTTGTCTTGAACATTTTCTTGGCTTGGGCACATAACTTATTATATCTAATGAGATCATTCAATTGACCAGTAAATTCCCATTTCTTAAATGCCGCTTTACATTGACGTTTGATTTTATCACACTCCGCATCCCACCAATATACAGGATTCCGATGAGTGCGGCGACTCACAACTCTTTTCTTTGGCGTATTTCTTTTTATAGCGCTTGTAATTAAATCAATGAAAAAATCGTATTTATTGCTTGGTGAGAGCCGATTAAATTTGGGAGAGATGAATTCATTGTACTTATTTTCTAAATGGCTCTGAACCTTATCCCACTTAGTCCGTATTGAGGTGAGCTTGAACGTTTTTTTATAATAATATTCTCTATCAATTTTTATATCAATAAAAATGGGATAATGATCAGAGCCTAGAGTTTCATCGTGAACTCTAGTGAGAATCTTATCGGCCGTTTCATTACATTTTGGCTTTTTAGCCAACAAATTTTCCACAGGCACATCGGCCATTTCGACACATATCGGTTCCTTTGCCGTAAAAAAACTATCCACCGGCGCATCGGCCGTTTCATTACATTTTGGCTTTTTAGCCAACAAATTTTCCACAGGCACATCGGCCATTCCGACACATATCGGTTTCTTTGCCTCAGAAAAAGTTTTCCTACCCGAATGATGGCCATTAATTTTTCTAATATCTCTTAGGAAATTAGCTTTTTTACAATATTCGTCCGTTTTGACTTTACTCAAGAAGATTTCATCGTTAATTTTTATTGGTTTACTCGGTATAAAGGGTATTCTGAATGATTCAATTATTAAGGCGTTCCTCTCGTAGTCGATTTTTACCTTCTCTTTCTCGAAGAAATCACATCCTAGCAGTCCTTCTTCTTTAATTGGGAAGTCGTTATCAACGATATGAAAATCTATCTCAAAGTTATCGAAATATAATCTAATTTTTCCTATAGTGAATATACTATGGTTAGTGATCCCGCTTAATTCCAATATTTTTCCTCTGTTTATTGTTTCTTTGTGAATGACGTTTCTTAATTTTAATAAATTCGGGCCTGCTCCTGAGTCGAGAATGAATTGAATCTTTTCATTTAGGCAATTTCTTAACTCAACAACTGGGGAATTTCCTGTTATTTCTAATCTGATTTCACGTCGCGTAGCTGAAAATGTTGACGCTCCCCTTGTCCAGTTCCCATCTGAGCGCCCTGCGTTTGGGAACCGTTGGCGTTTCCCTGATTATCGGCAATTTGTTTTTGGCAGTTTGTTATTACGTGACCTGGCTGTCCGCAATAGAAACATTTTATAATCTTTGGGAAAGTTGTGTTTTGCCTATCCACGTATTTATTTCGTGTATCCTGCGTATTTCCTAAGTCATTTGAATTTGTGTTTCCCTGTGAGCGTGGCCATTGATTCGTATTGCGCGGAGGCTCCGCCCACTCTTGTCGCGGCCGGGCGTCTCTGCTCTCTCTCTCTGCGGCTTGCCTATTATCTCCCAGCAGCGCTGAGCTGCGTGACCCACTTTATTACACCACTGGCATGTTTCCATTTCCTTTCTCTCGATAGTGAGAATTTTTGATCTAGGCTCGTTCTTTTGGCCTGACATAATTTTAAAACTTTCATTTAACTCATCCGAACCGTAGCATGCGAAATCCCTCTCAATTTCGATTGCTTCGGTTATTGCATCGTTTAAAGAGTCCGATTTTCCTAGTCTCGCCTTTATCACCCATTTTAGACCTCTCACAAAATATTTCATCACATCGTATTCTAAATTGTTGTAGAATTCCGTTGAATCGCGGCCTTCTCGTTTTGCCGCAGCTATGAGTTCGTCGCCGATGGCCCTTACTTTGTTTGAGTAAGAGATTACATTTTCGTCTCTCTCCTGTTTCGTTTTTGAGAGTTCCCCGTAATGTTCGTGTAAAGTTTTGGATGATCCGAATAACCGTTCAAAATATCGCTCTATACTGGAGATAGTTGAAAAATTGATTTTACTCGCGCATTTTGAAGCTTCGCCGCTTAACCGTAATTTCACGAGTTTGGCTAAATCTTGTTCATAGGTCGGTGGGATAAGGCTACATGCTTCACGGCATGCGTCTAAAAATTGCGTCAAAGGAATATTGTCACCATTAAATCTGGGTATGAGCTCAAGCGCGTCCTTTATTGATAAAGGTC
Organism: Aphelinus atriplicis; assembly: GCA_020882685.1. NCBI lineage: Eukaryota > Metazoa > Arthropoda > Insecta > Hymenoptera > Aphelinidae > Aphelinus > Aphelinus atriplicis. Next base: position 59,478,791 of record CM037073.1, on the reverse strand, counting down.
TAACTTGTCCCGCTGATGAATTTAGGAACGAGCTTCGCATTGCTGAGGTTTGCGGGGCGGCCGTACTGAATATATATGGGTTCGTTTGAATTTGTTCCGTGGTTTTATTTTTATCGTTGTATGGGTTAAAATACGGATTGTGTCTTTTATTACCTAGTATAGTAGAGGTTCCTTGGAAGTGCTGTGGAAAATTGTCTCTGGCGGTTGAGCGTGGTTCATTGGTCGGTGGAGTAATTAACTCGTCCCGCCTGGTACTTTGCGCGTGTTTTCGGTATCATGATTGTTAAACTAATTTTTGTCCGTCCACGGAAAAGTATTTGATGCGGTCTCGAACGCGGTAGAACTTGCTTTAATACCTTTTCCCGGTGTAAAACTATTTTCGAGCTTCATTTGGTATTGTGATATTATTTCTTCATAACTTTTTAATTGTTCTTCTAATGCAAGAATTTTTTCCGATTCACTCGTGCTTAATTTGGGTATCTCTTTATATGGTGGGAATTCGAATGTACTTGGAGCTTCATCAATTTTTGGTAATACTGGCATACCCCCCCCCCAATTAATACGTTTTGCCGCGAGTTCGTGGGCTGCTTTGAGATAAGGCGCTAGCGAGTCATATTTTTTGATTGTATTTTTTATATCGTGAATGTCATCTATGTTTAAAAAATGTTTTCTAGGTTGTTGGATAATAGATTCCATTTTATCACTGGTAGCGCCTGATGTTTCAAAATTCAATTTCCCCACAGCTGCTGAAATGTTTTGTATGAGTGGCGTTTCGTTATCGTTCTCTATATCTCTATTTTTGTTTTTCGGGGTAGTTCCGTTTCCTGCGATATCTACACCTGGGACTAAGTTTTTTATTACAATGTCCTCTCCTATATTTACACCGCTAGAAATTCCTTTTATTATCAATGATGGGTCTATGTTACCTTCGATTAATTCTTCCAAGCAGCTTGCGAAGAAACGGTCTTCGCATATCTCTTCTATTATATCTATTGTATATATTTCTATTGCGTGGGTGGGATATTCCCTTCACCCTTTTTGTGTCTTATATTGAAAAAATTTATTATTTCCGAAAAACTAGTACTTTCCTGGTTTTGCAAAAACGAAGGATCTGCTTTGAGCGCGTGTTTAAGTAAAATACCGGTCGCGTCCCTTATTCTGTCTGTCATTTTTACGAAAAAGATACCCTATTTTTGGAAGTAATCGTTTGGCTTGACCGGAAAGGGGCCCCCAATTGTTACGGCGGGATTTTTAAAGTTGTAAAATTAAATGGCTAAAGTAAAATCTCTCAATGACCCGCCAGCATTGGGAGAGTCGGGTCGTTTGCCAAATTGGCCGATTACTTTCCAGGAATGAGGGTGAGGGTTTGAGAATATGTTCTGTAATATTAAATGTAGGAATACTTATGTACCTTGGTTTTGGAGGGGCGTCCGGAATAAATCCTGCAGAGTTCCTTGGTTGAAATATTTATTGAAGCAAACGTACAAGTATTTTACATATAATACGCGATTGAACTGAATCGGAATACGAACGGTATTACTTTACTTTATTTCTGTCTGTTCTACTCTGTGCCCTCTGTGCCTCGGCAAGCCTCCTTTTATACGGGATTTGTTTTCGGTATAGGAAGGGAGTTTTGGAAGATGTGGGGCATGTTTGCCATTTGGATCGGGTATGCGTCACGAAATATTGAGTGGAAGTATTCGGATCCGTTCTGAAATGCCCTGAATCAAATCAGCTCCAACAAACACCTAGTTGGCTAAGGTGTTTGTTGCGGTGCTGTTTGGGGATCTTGCCCGACTCCAAAGTGAGTCATTAGGCCATTGTCAAAAGGTTTGCTCAGGTGTGGCGCGGCCTACTACCGTAGACCGAGCGGGTCTCAATCTCTTTGTCTAGCGCGATCAAACAGAAGCGCTCGATCGAGACGTGAGGACATAATTGGATGCAGGTTTATCTTTCCCGAGAAGGTGGCAGACTCGAATCTTGCCGTGTTGGGCGGGGAACGCGTGGCTCGAGCTGTGTAACAGCTGTTCAACAACCCATGTTGATAAGGTAGGGTCCCGCGTTATGAACGTAACATTTTAATGATAAGTTTTGGACAGCTGTAGCTAAATAATCTATTTATCGTATACTATTGAATTTCAGATAACATGTGAACTAGTGACAAATTAAATGATGATAAAGAGTGAAAATGCTATCGATAGTAGGGGAGCATGTAAAATTCATGATTTTGGCGTGAACAATGTGTAAAGAAGCTTAGGTAAGCTCACTCGATGAGTCAGCGAGCAATGTCATAAATGTGAAAAAACCTACAGATATCAGTATTTTCTGAAACTTGATGTATCCATAACTCCAACAGGAGGCCCCATTAGTCAAAATGCCTGGAATGGGTCTATACGTATGTGGTATAGAGCACATTAACCTTCAGAGGGCCGGGATTTGGAAGAGCATATCGCCCTCAGTAAACTGGTATTTAAGGTACCTCATATCAATGATTGATCATACACAAAGTGTAGATCATGAAGTGCGTCAATATATTGATTTTCCGGCCCGGAACGGAACTGCTAATGTTAAAAATTTCAAATTTTCAAAAAATGTATTTTTAATAGTAGAAAACGCTTCTTTCTTTATGAAAACATTATATAAGTTAAATTTGTAGATTTGATTAAATATTTGAAGCATTTTAGAGGGTTGATAGTCAAATTTCATGACCACTTGCACAATGTAGAAAATACAGATTTAATGGATTTGGGGTAGGTAAAAAGGGGTGTGGAGGGGTAGATTCATCTTGAATGACTTTAAACAGTGAGAATAATAATAAATTAATATATATTCTAGTCTAAAAATAAACATTGAACAATTTTCTATGATGCGTCAAAATATTGATTTTCCGGCCCTCTAAAGGTTAAATCAGGTTTGGTAAAAATACAGGACCCGGAAACTGTGGTGTTCACTTGTTATTGTAAATTGGGTGCGATTACACTGGAGTAAGTATTGATCGGGGTGCCCGTCAATACTGATAAAGTACGCAATTCAGATGTTTGAACCAGAGTAAATAGATTTGATCCATCATTAGGGAAAGTTTAACCATCACACTTATAAGATGAGTAACTAACATTCTGATTTAAATTGGTAGACTAATTTTTTGTCATGATTGTTATTTGGAATGATCGAGATATCTGTTGATTATGAAATTCGACAAACGAATTCGAAATAGAAATGTGAACTGAATGTTGGTTGTCAAAGTGTCTGAGAATATTAATTGAGTGAGAGTTTAAATTCTTTTGTAGTTATTAACTTTATGATGTCGGTTCTCACTTAACTGATCGTAATCCTTTCTAAACTCTAAGAACTAACATGAGATATTTGGTGATATTTGGAGATGTTGGGAGGTCAACATCAATTATCTGAACAAAGAAGAACCCTGATGCTGACGAACTGTTTAGGTTTCTTAGTCTAAACTTAGAAAGTTGATGTTGGCGTGGAGGATTTTGCACGTCGTTGTTGGTGTAGAGGGAAAAGATATCGGTGTCGTGAGGAGCGATTTGGATGGAGCAAATGAAATGCGAGAGAGTTTTGGTGTGTGATTTTGTATTGCACGTAACTGTGTATATACAAATGGTGTAAAGAGTGTCTCGGGCGCGAAAAAAGAAAGAAAATATTATAAAGTTGAAGTGTTTGGGGGGAATCAGCGCGAACGCGGTGTGCGACGAGCGAAGCCGGTAGCATGGCTTCCTCGGCGATCGCTATTTCGAAACTGCCGGGCCGGCGTCGCGCAGTCTAATTCCACCGTCGGCGGCCGGGCCCGCTGGCGCGATATTAAATTAGCCAATCATTCACAAGGATCACGCGATAGCCGGCGAACTCAGCTATCGACGGCAAAGACGATGCATTTATCTCAACAGTTGGTCTCTTATAACGAGGAGTTGGTAACGTCAGAAGAGTTGAATTTTGAATTTGTTCGGAAAATATTGACCCGCGTAAACCAAAATTTGTTATCGAGTTTACCAAAATATTCGAGACAGAGTAGGAGACGAATGCTCTCGATATGTGTTGGAAAAAGATCGTATCATTTGAGGATTTCGTCTTTTGCAATTCAACTATCTGTTATTTCACTAAAGTGAATATTTTCTAATATATATCACAAGTAAATAGTAAATTCGTCGAACAGTAGTATGTACTTCATAGGAAATAAATTATGATTGATGGAAAATTGTATTGCATAATTTGTATTGATTTAATTTCACGTAACCTTTCCCATAAGCAATCATGAATTCAAACTTGAAAAATGAGATAAAAGTCTACAGGCTGAAGATCCAGATCTGACACTATTGTACTTGGGCGCTCAGCAACTTTTATATAATAAGAATGCGCCGCCGGGTAACCATAAATTCGAGTGAATCTAAGTTAAGAGTGATTCTCTGTCAAGTGAGTGAGAACAAAAAATCAAAAACTCTGACAATTCTTTGGAGACTCTTTGGGGTACCATGATGTCACCAGAATTTTCTCAGAATTTTTTGGACCCTATAACCCATACTGCCAGAGACCCAAAGTGGCTATTTTCCCGATGTTGGCCATATTATAGCTATCTTCCAACATTATTCACACCGATTGAATGATCTCTGGGCAAAAAGGTGATGATGATATTTTTTTCAGGTAATTACTTTGATATGTAATTTCCAAAAAAAATACGTCCAAGATGATAAGTGGTCATATGACCATGATGATATTCACTTTTGTACTCTGAATTGAGCAAAAGTAGTTTTCGATCACCCGGATCAGGATCTCATATCCACCCAAAGTTAGCTTATTATTTTAAAAAGTATACAGAGTAGTCTCAGAGTAGGCAGATTTCTTGACTGCCCATAGTGAACCAATATATGCAAGAAAATTAGTGAATATCAAGATTTGCCAGTTACACACACAGTAGACGTTAGATGAATTGCCCATTATTTTTCTAATATCAATAAGAAAATGTTACGGTTCTTTTTCTTGAGTATTATTTATATTGAGCCATGAAATTCACTTATATTGTGAAACTGCATAGCTAAGGTTCGAATAGCTATCGATCGGTTGGCTCACATTTCAACTTCAAGTTATTCGCTCACAAAATCATCTACCTCATTTTTCTCTGTTACGGAATTCGAACTAATAACCTGAATATCAATTTGCCAATGTTAAGATAAGAAAGTACTGAAATCACAAATCCATGTCAAGTACTTAACTCATATGATTTTGTAGAAGTTTAGTAGGAAAATTATAAATGGTTGAAATCAAATATAATACACCTCGAGCAATTTTTCTTCGTCATACTAAAAAATGGACCATTGAAAAAGGTACACGTAGACGACAAGTATGTTCCGTATCCCTATAGTTCGTTGTTGAATAAATTCTTATGCGACTAAATTTTGTTACGTAAATAGAACTTTGGAAATGACTGTTTAAGGGGGAATATACAGTTAGAACGAGAAAAAAAAATCATTTTTGAAAATCTTTTCTCAAGGGTAGTTTTTAATCAAATCTAACGAAAATTTTTGACAGTTATAAATTGATCCATGTAGTATACTGTTACGGCGGTTTATTCAAAATGTTAACTTGAAAGTGATAGAGCCAGTGCCCCGCCTACACTGGCAAAACGTCAGGATACGCCGAAACGTCCGACTATTTTCCGAAGTTTTTCTTTGAAAATTCAAATGTGTGTACAAACCTTGAGTTGTTCGAGAGGAAGAGTAATGAAGAAATGCCTTGATTTCCCCTGGAGTAATTTATTGCACCAAAAAGATATACAAAAATGATCTTAAAACACTATTGAATACGTGCGCACTTTAGAATTAAAATTTGGTGAATGCCCTTTCCAACGCGAGATCGATAAACCGATCCTCTTAATTTGACGCACTCAATCATGCCTCGAGTCGTCAAGTTTTCCCTTTTTATAGGGCGTTCTCATCTCTCCCACTACCTCGCCCAATCGGGACCACAACCACCTTATTGGTGGAGGATTGTTTGAGGTGCGTGGGACTCAACCAATCGTTCATCAAAGTATCGTCCCACGCAGTGCATTTTTCCGGGTGGAAATCCAAGAAAAGGGGAGCGGGGCCCTGCGAAGCTCGCGAGCGGACTTATCATGAGTTTCGTCGCGCGCCTTGAAAACGAGCTACTCCCTGGGTAATGAGAGACGCGACAACTCAGATTGAGCGGTAAGGCAGGGACTTTGAACCAGTCCAGTCCTTACCGACGGATACGTGTTACGAACGTAACACCCGCCCGCCTAGAAAAACCAGCGTCCTCGTTGGCGACTCTGAGGGTGGAAGAAGGGTCCCCGTATCTTGATCGTGTACTTAGTATGTACATATGCCAACCCTGTGGTTCAAACTTCCACGACTGGAATTCGAGGGTAGGAGGTGGTGGTATCATTTCTCGCGAGAGTATAAAAGCGAGAAGGAGGTAACGCCCTACGTTAGCTTATTGTAAGGATTCACTCGACTCGGGACATGATTCATAAGAACAAGAACTATCATTTGTCCCTTTTTTTTTTCTAACGACATACGAATCCAGGCATTCACCAATGTTCATTCGTCCATTCCGTACCTTTTCTTATCCTTAACATTATTATTGCTTGGAAAAATAGAAGAAAAGAAAGAGAAAAAACGCATACTATTCTATCTGATTATCTATTAATTGTTTTGAATAATAGTACATATGTTTAAAGAAAAACGCAACTTGGTATAAACTATCTTAATTTAAGATAGCTGCAGTCATTGCGCCGCCTTCTAAGTTTCTCTTGTGAATTGGCTCGGAATAGGCCTGGAAAAATTTAAATTCTCAGGACTGTAAAAATTATCTCTTTTAGTTATCATCTATCGGTTTCTCAATTAGTTGGTACAGTCTATGTAGGACTACAGGGACGATCAATTGGGCTTGAAGGAAAAGAAAATTTCACTTTCGGCGCAAAATACCTATCTAACTCATCGTAAATATATTCGATGGTTTCACCCAATCTTCCGATTCATATTCACGTAAGGGGCCACATTGGCTTCACTTATTTTGATATGAAAAGAGCAATTACTGTAATAAAAAATTTAGGGAAAACGTGTGATCGATCGAAAGATGAGGTTTCCCATAAAAATGAGTGATGGCAATTTGGAGAGAAAAAAAAAAGTACAAATCAGTAATTAAACTTGAGTGTTGTAGGAAGGTGCACAGAGAACACCAGGGTTACAAAATCAAACGTGCCCAATTGCATGTAGTGCCAAATAGCCTGTAGTACCAAATTGCCTGCAGTTATCTTTTAATTGGTACTGTTAAGAGTGCCGGCGAGGCACTCGCTATATCGCGATCGCGCTACGCTAGGCGATCGGGCGGCCCGCGAATCGACACCAGCGCCCGCGAACACATGCGGGCTAACCGCAAACCAAGGCGGGCGGCCCGCAAGCTGACTCGGACAGCGCATGCGCTACCTCGGGCGGCCCGTCCCCACTCCACGGACTTAGTTTATATATATATCGGGCGACCCGTACGTCGACTCGAGCGACGCATGCGCTGGCTCGGGCGGCCCGTCCCCACCCCACGGCTCGGGAGTCGGGCGGCCCGTCCCCACCCTACGGCTCGGGAGTCGGGCGGCCCGTCCCCACCCTACAGCTCGGGCGGCGCGCGCGCAATACGAAACTGTTTGCGCGCTGACTCCGGTGGCTCGTGCGCGAATAAAAACGGATCGAGCGCCGGCTCAGGCAACGACCGACTGCGTATAGAATATTTAATTCCCAGCTTCTGCCAACTACAGACTCCTTAAATTAAATTAAAAATAATAGTTTACATCGAAAATAAGGAAAAGAGAAAATGAAACAAAATCACGCTTTATTACTAAAAGAAAAGGTAGCCAAACTCTCTCACATACCATTCGTCCTTACTACACTTTACTCTCTTTTTTTTTTTCACTGCACTGCACCTCACTGCACTTACTTCAGCTCTTCAAAGCTAGACGAGAGCAGCTCTACCAGTCCTAGGTAGATGTCGATTCCGAACTGGTTTACGTACATTTTTATTGGACCATAAGTAATGGTACCCTCGTATGCTTCGTAGAGGGGTTTCAGGTAGTACACTAGGTCATTTTCACGCACGTATTCTCGCCATCTTTCTGCGGCCCTGTGTTCCCTTGTTCTTTGTGCCCATCCTAACTGCTTGTCTGTAAAGATGCTGTCGCACCACATCACTTGCGCGTACTCGTTGTAGAGATGTAGTAGTAGGGCGTACGCCTCCTGATTTTGTCGCGCCCATTTGAAAAACGACCGGTCCTTCGTGCGCCCCATCCAGAATTGGTGAAGGCCTATGCGAGGCCTCCATCCGTCGTATTCGTAGCAAAAAAATTGTGGCGGCATGGGTATGTCGTCGATGATGTGTTTCACTCCTGGATCCTGTTGTTTTTTAGCTTTATACAGTTGATGATTCGATATAGGATTGCTAAAATTCCAAACCCGCATAAAAGTATAATGCATTTTTCAACCAGGTTTTTTGCGTTGACCAGATATTTTTCAGTAAGATGAATTTGTGCATCCTTTGACGTGATATTCAAGGGTGGTAAGAAAAATTGTGTGGGCTCGCGGTATCGTCCCCTTTGTGGCTGCTCCAGGCATTACGGTAAACCAATTTTCTCCGAGTAAAAACATTGGTGGTATAAGAGGGTTGCATGCCGTTTCTGTTCCATACTGTTTTAAAATATGCATTCTTGGTGCCAAAAAATAATTTTTTCCATCTTTGGTTACTGGTAGTTCTAGATAACATGTTTCTGTTTCGCGTCTTTTTACATCGACCTGTATGCATTTCATTACGCGTACGACTTCTCCTGAAGTAACTGCCATATATCCGAATTCCTTTGTGATTTGGTACGCGAACATATCCGGGGCGGATACGGCAGTGCTTAATGCGTTGGCAATTACTCGCCTTTCTAACTCGCATTTTTGTAATAGTAAATCATGATACAGGCGTCTCATTTCCCCCTTGATATGCCGCTCCACGTACACGAATTTTGAATTTACGTAGGTAAACAAATTTAGAGATGGAATTGGTGGTTGCAAAAAGGTTTTGAATCGCGCACTATCTGGACCTTCGATAAAAAATAATTTTGGATGTTCTGTCCTAAGTAGTTCGAATGTGCAAACTGTAACTTCCCCTATAGTTGAGAACGCAAAACTAATGTCATCCTTTTCCACAATATATACTGGCCGTTTTCCTTTTTCCGAAACCTTTTTTACGTATCCTTCATATAATTGCGCGTAACTGTGCTCTCCGCAATTAGAAGGGGGTAATGGTTCCCAAAACACGTATCCTGCTTCTACGTCGATGCATTGATCTTTATTGAAATCGCACCGCGTACTCGATGGTAAAATAATTTCATTTGCGTTTAACACGACTGTAGCGCTTGTTTCCTTTAACGATATTTCAACATAGCCCTGAACTATAACGTCTTCGAATAATCCGTAAGGGTCTGAGTAGGTGGCTCCATTTTTACATTCCCCGTTTGCTTTTATTTTCCCGACAAACGTCATTGGGTGGACGATGCTATTATTTATTTGAAGATTTGTGATTAATTCGTCTCGAATTTTGTATTGTTTGAACTCATGCATCTTCCGGCATTCCTCGCGTGTCACTTCTTGAAGAAATTTTATATCCCCTCTGGATATTTCTGATGTTTTATCCCACATCCCGCAGTACTTAACGCTCCTTTTGACTTGCACTTTACAGTAACGTACACGCGTATCCACGAATTCGTTACTCTGTAGTAGTCTCGCGTAAACCTTTGTTTCGGTTACGACAGGTTCCTTAATGTCGCATTCTCCTACGTTAAGTAATGAAAACGTCGTCATATTTGTCACTTTTTGTGAACAATCGTATGCTATTATCCCCCAACATTCCTGGATGATTGCCAACCCGATTGATACAAGTATCAGTGCTTTATATGAATTCATCTGTAACAATCAATTGCATTTTAATTTGAAAAGAAAGTCATTAAGTATTAGAAAATTCCCCAAAGGTTATCGCACATATATATATATACATTCTTATGTTAGTTACGTAGATAAGCGCATGTTCAAGCGGTTATTGCCTATTTGTTATTTAAGCAGCATAATTATTCGTGAATTTCAAAGAACTCGCGACTTTCACCTTCCACATATGAGAGGCGTAGTCGATTTACATGTACCATTTTTGAGTGTTTTTTGTTCAATTGTATCAACACATTCCCATTTTCCAATATGTCTAAAACCAAAAATGGTCCCGAGTATCGGTCATCAAATTTTCGTGCCTTTGGGCCCTTTTGTAACCATACGTAATTTCCAATGCGCAGATTTGCTTCATTGACGTTTTTGTCATAATATTTCTTTGATCGTACTTTAGTTTTTAATAGATTGATTTGCGCAATCTCGTGTAATCGACTAAGTCTCGTTGCAAGTTCTTTAATGTAACTGTCATATGTGGGATTAGCATCTCCAGTTTCAGATAATATATTGGCTGGTGTGCGTGCCAATCTGCCAAAAACCAATTCGAACGGGGTGACGCCCGTTGATTCGCTTACTCCTGTGTTAAAATTGAAAGTCGCGAGATCCGTGTATTCATCCCAGTCATCCTTACTATTGTTTACAAAGCATTTTATATATTCCGCTAAGCTTGCGTGTGATCTCTCTAATGATCCATTGGATTGCGGATGAAAAGCAGTTGTCTTGATCTGTTTGATTTTGAATTTACGGCACACTTTCTTCATTAGGCTCGATAAAAAATTGGCTGCCTGATCAGTTAGGATAACTCGTGGGGCTCCAAAAACACAAATGACCTTTTTTATTAATCCTTCAGCTATTGCAGTTGCAGTGGTTGATGCAAATGGCTCGGCCACCGTAAACTTTGTGAATAAATCCTGAAAAGTTAGAATGTGATTGTTTCCGCGGGGCGTCATGGGGATTGGCCCGACGATATCCATCGCGATCGTATCCCATGCAATTTGTGGGTATTGTGTGATGATCATCGGCGCTTTAGTTTTAACTCTCGTTAGTTTTTTTAGCTGGCACGTCAAACATCTGCGGATAAAATTCAAAATATCCTCCTTCATGTTGTTCCAATAGAAAAAATGTTTGATTCTTTTTACTGTTTTACTTACGCCACGATGTCCTCCAATTGCAGAACAATGTGCTTCATTAATAATTTTCTCTCTATCTTCGATTTGCGGAACTTTTATAATGCCTTGGCATATGATAATTTTAGTCGGACTATCAAGAAAGGATTTCTTAATTTTTTCAATTACGTCAGTCCATTGTAATCCCTCTATATCGTTAGATTTTGCAAAGCTGATAGTGAGTATTGTATTCTCTTTAATCCATAGTGATAATTTTTCTGTTAATTGATCCAGATTCGAATTTATCTTTGATAGTGATACGCGGTCTTCTCCTCTAATGGGAAGGATAATGTGTATTTTATTGTTGATTTTCATTATTCTTGGTTCGGCCTCGAGAAGATTTTCAAGTACCGGCAATTTATTTTGGATCTTTAGGTGTCGGGAGCCGTCATCGCATGGCTCGCCCTTTGTTGACACGAAGTATGCCCAGTTATCTTTCCTCATAAATATCGATTCTCGACAATGTACGATGTTATCCCTTGTTTCGCTACTTGAGACAAACTCGGGTGGGTAATCGAGTTCCAACATCTCAAAGGAGCTTCTCTCGAGACTCGAGTCTAGTTTCTCTCGCTGCATGTTTGCCCGCTCTGTTTCGAACACTTCGTCGCGTGTTTCACGCCCGATTGTTTGCTCCGCGCATGCCGATATCTGCTCGGCGCATGTATCTAGGGTCGCTTGCTCGGCGTGCGCTCCGATGGTTGCCGACTCGGTGTCGGCTCCCTCCCCGCTAGAGGTTTCAAGCGCCTTGCTTGATGCTTGCTGCACGTCGTTGTATATTGGGGCTATCTGCTCTGACGCTTGGCTACCTGCTATTTCCCTTGCCTGTCTTTTGCGTGGTGCCAGGGCTTGTATAGCATCTTTATATCTCTGGCTTGTTTCACGGCCGGTGTTTCTTCGGGTGATTATTCTTACCTCTCTTACTTCGCTCGGGTTTTCCTGAGTCTCATGAATCGGATTTCTGCTGAGCGCATCTGCGACGTTTGTTTTACCCGGCCTATAGATTACCTCAAATTCGAATTCTGCTAATGCCAGTCTCCATCTTGTTACGCGGGCATTAGGATCTTTACTGGTTTGCATCAAACGAGTGGCTTATTATCCGTGATGAGTTTAAATTTTCTTCCGAAAAGATATGGCCTGAAGTGGTTTATACAATACAGTATGGCCAGGGCTTCTTTCTCATATGTGTCATATTTTCTTTCATAATCATTCAATATTCTAGACACATATGCTACAGCCCTATCAGCACCTATTTTTCCTTGCCCTAATACCCCGCCTATTGCGTAACCAGATGCGTCTGTATATAGATTAAAACATTCTTTGAAATTTGGAAAGCTCAACAGTGGTTGTTCGCACAGCTTGTCTCGGAGAGTTTCAAACGCTATTTGTGTTTCGTCCGTCCATACAAACTCTGTTTCCTTTTTCAATAATTCAGTGAGTGGTTTTGCTATTTTAGCAAATTCATGTATGAATCGCCTGTAATAACCCGCTAATCCTAGAAATTGTTTAATGTTCTTCGGTGTTTGGGGTAAGGGAAATTTCCTTACGGCTTCTAGCTTCTTTGGATCAGGCTTAACTCCGTCCGCGCTGATTACGTGTCCAAGGTATAATACTTCTTTTTTGAAAAATTCACATTTTTCAGGTTTCAATTTCAAATTGGCTTTTCTTAGTCGTGCAAATAGCATTTCTAACCTTGCAATGTGTTCTCTCATAGTCTTCGAAAATACTACAATGTCGTCAATAAAGAAGAACAAAATTTTGTTTATTAGTCCTGCGAGAACAATCGATTGCAATCTACAAAACGTTGCTGGCATCGTTTTGAGACCAAAAGCGGCTCTATTAAATTGAAATAAACCATCGTGTGTTGCGAAGGCTGTTTTATGGCGATCTCGTTCGTCGATTTCCAATTGGTGAAAACCGGCCGCTAGGTCAAACACCGAAAAGTATTTGGCTTCGCCCAATTGATCAAGAATATCGTTAATATTTGGTAGAGGGAACTGATCGTCTAATGTTTTGTCGTTTAATTTCCTGTAATCAATCACCATGCGATATTGTTTATTACCATGTATGTCCTCTTTCTTAGGCACGAGAAAACACGGCGAGCAGTAGCTAGAAGTTGAGTGTTCAATAATGCCGTTTCCCATAAGTTCCTGAACCTGCCTGGCTATCTCTTCTTTATGCGCGGGTGGCAGTCTAAATAATTTGCTTGTAACCGGGACTTCGTCTTTTGTTGGAATTGTCAGTTTCAATACATTTGTGTATGTAAGTTTTTCTCCGTTCAAATGGAAAATATCGCTGAAATTTTCTATTAATCTATCTATTGAATCCTGGTTTTCGATGTGATTAATTTTCAAAATACTTTTAATATTTTCTACCCTACTCAGCCTTGCATTGGTGGTGATGATGAGTTTTACTTGAGATAAAATCTCGTATGCGCGTTGAATTGAAGGTAAAGCAGTCGCCTCCTTCATTCCTCTTCCTTCTATCTCACTGCATAATTTTTCCAGAGTGTAGGCTACTTCGTCGTATATTCCCGTGAATATAGAGTCTAGGCGCATTCCTTCCAATACTTGATCAGTGTACTCCTTCACTCTGTTCGAATGTTCCTTCCCCAGTTTATAATTCTCGTGCATTATCAATTGTAGCGTTTCTATAGTCTCCATGATGTTACTTCGTACTTGCTTGTTATCTGCGTGCCGCGTAGCCGCACCTTCACTTGCAGGTATCGGAAGAGCCTCGTCGCCCATTGCTGGAAGTAAATTTTTCTCTTGCATTGCTATATATAGATTTTGGTCAGCCTCTTCGTCGATGATTGTTTGTTCTGGGTCTGGTCTCGGCGTTGCTGCGTTTTTTCCACTCCTCACCCTTATCTCTTCTATCGTGTGCTTACTGTTCGGGTTTTCGTCTGTATTCGACCTGCGCGTGTTTTCTTGTACCTTGAAGATTTTACTTATTGGTCTTTTATCGTTTTTCCCTGTGAGCTTGTGAGTCGTGTTAAAGATTAGTTCGACGGATGTTCTCACGTCCCTATGTTTCTCAAGGCAGCTGCTGGACTGGATTATCGTATGACAATCCTTTTCTCTCTCCTCGGTGACTTCGATGCTCGTCGGCTGTTTAGCAGCACGGAAATTCTCAACAAATTTTGGCTCTCCGGCCGTACAGAAGTTTTCAATTGGTTCACGGCCTGTTTCGACAAATATCGGCTCACTGGCCATTTCGACCAATTTAACAAATTTCGGCTCTTTAGCCGCACAAAAATTTTCAATCGGCTCACTGGCCGTTTCGACAAATTTAACAAATTTCGGCTCTTTAGCCGCACAAAAATTTTCAATCGGCTCACTGGCCGTTTCGACAAATTTGACAAATTTCGGCTCTTTAGCCGCACAAAAATTTTCAATCGGCTCACTGGCCGTTTCGACAAATTCGACAAATTTCGGCTTTTTAGCCGCACAAAAATTTTCAGTCGGCTCACTGGCCGTCTCGACAAATATCGGCTCACTGGCCATTTCGACAAATTTAACAAATTTCGGCTTGTTAGCAGCACAGGAATTTATTATTTTTTTAGTGACTGTAGATCGTACCTTAACGCGCTCATCAGTTATCTCGGGGCATAATTCATTTTTTTCTACAATCTCAGGTTTAAAACTCATTTTCTGATTGAACTCGTTGAAAGTTACAGTATTTATTTGGGATTTACCATGCGTCTTGGAGCTTCCCGTATCTTTACCTAAGAAGATTCTATTGGTTTTACTTAATTTAATCGAGGATTCATTTACTAGGAAGGGAATATGCGTGAATTTGATTATAAGTGCACTTTTCCCGTAGTCTATCTTTGCTTTTTCTTTCTCAAAGAATTCGCATCCTAAAATCCCTTCTTCTTTAATTGGAAAATCGTTTCCTATAATATGAAAATCTATTTCAAAGTCGTCAAAGTATAATGTGGCTTTACCTATGGTGAATATACTGTGATTGGTGATCCCGCTCAATTCTAATATTTCTTTCCTATCGATTATTTCTTTGTGAATTACGTTTCTCAATTTTAATAAATTTGGACCTGCTCCTGAATCTAAAATAAAAGGAATTTTTTCATTCAGGCAGTTTCTTAATCCGATGACGGGTGATTTTCCAGTTATTTCTAATCTGACTTCGCGCCGTGTAATTGAAAATCTTGGCGCTCTGTCTGTCCAGTTCCCACTTGAGCGCCCTGCATTTGAGAACCGTGAGCGTTTCCCTGGTTGTCTGCCATTCGTTTTTGGCAATTAGTTACTACGTGTCCTGGATGGCCACAATAGAAACATGTTACAGTTTTCGGGAAGGTTGTGTTTTGCCTATCGACGTATTTATTACGCGTGTCCTGCGTATTTACATTCGTTTGCATGTTTCGCTGACTAAACGCGGAGTTGATCGAGTTCGAAATTCCCTGCGGTCGTGGCCATTGGGACGCGTTCCGCGGCGGCTCCGCCCCTTCTTGCCTCGGCCGACCACCTCCGCCGATAGCCGAGTGGCCTATCTTATTACACCATTGACATGTTTCTACTTCCTTTCGTTTTTCAATAGTCAGAATTTTCGATTTCAATTCATTTTTCTGATTTGACATGATTTTAAAACTTTCATTCAATTCGTCCGACCCGTAGCATGCAAAATCTCTTTCGATTTCAATCGCTTCCGTGATTGCGTCGTTCAGAGAATCTGATTTTCCCAATCTTGCTTTTATCACCCATTTTAGCCCTCTTATAAAATATTTCATCACGTCATATTCTAAGTTGTTATAGAATTCTGCTGAATCGCGGCCTTCTCGCTTCGCTGCTGCTATGAGCTCGTCGCCGATGGCCCTCACTTTGTTTGAGTAAGAGATTACATTTTCGTCCCTCTCTTGCTTTGCCTTTGAGAGTTCTCCGTAATGTTCGTGTAAAGTCTTGGACGATCCAAATAAACGCTCAAAATATTTTTCTATGCTAGAGATTGTTGAGAAATTAATTTTACTAGCACATTTCAAAGCCTCACCGCTCAATCTTAATTTTACCAGTTTTGCAAGATCTGGTTCGTATGCAGGTGGAATAAGGCTACAGGCTTCGCGGCATTCGCTAAAAATTGTGTTAGTGGAATGTTGTCGCCGTTAAATCTGGGTATTAACTCGAGCGCATCTTTCATCGATAATGGTCTGACTTGTCCCACCGATGAATTTAGAAAAGTGTTTCGTATTGCTGAGCTTTGGGGAGCAGCCGTGCTGAATAAACTAGGATTTATTTGGGATTCTTCTGTAATTTTTCCTTTCATACTATATGGATTAAAGTAGGGGTTGTACTTTCTTTTATTTTCTAGTATAGTAGAGGTTTTTTGAGGGAAGTTGCTTTTGATGGCGGAGCGTGGTTCATTGAATTCCCAAAAGTTTTTTGTTGGTCGAGAAGAAATATTCATCTTATTTATTGCTTCACGAGTATTTTCAATTTCGTGATTGTTCGGGCGACCTATTCCGTACATAGATGGGGCATTGCTTAATGCTGTTTCAAATGCGGTAGACCTTGCTTTAAAGCAGTTTGCTGGGGTAGAGAAATTTTCGAGCGTTGAGTGGTATTGTGCTATAATATCTTCATAATTCTTTATTTGTTCTTCTAACGCGAGAATTTTTTCTGATTCAATTTTGCTTACTTTGGGAACTTCCTTGAATGATGGGAAATCAAATGATGTTTCTTTAATACTTGGCAAAACTTGTTTTATCATTGAATTTGTTGAGCCGCGAGATCGTGGGCTGCTTTTATTGAATCATATTTTCGAATCGTATTTTGAATATCACGAATTTCTTCTATGTCTTTGAAAGGTGTTCGCGTTTTTTGTTTCTTTCATAATCATTCAATATTCTTTTTAGACACATATGCTACAGCCCTATCAGCACCTACTTTTCCTTGCCCTAATACCCCGCCTATTGCGTAACCAGATGCGTCTGTATATAGATTAAAACATTCTTTGAAATTTGGAAAGCTCAACAGTGGTTGTTCGCACAGCTTGTCTCGGAGAGTTTCAAACGCTATTTGTGTTTCGTCCGTCCATACAAACTCTGTTTCCTTTTTCAATAGTTCAGTGAGTGGTTTTGCTATTTTAGCAAATTCATGTATGAATCGCCTGTAATAACCCGCTAATCCTAGAAATTGTTTAATGTTCTTCGGTGTTTGGGGTAAGGGAAATTTCCTTACGGCTTCTAGCTTCTTTGGATCAGGCTTAACTCCGTCCGCGCTGATTACGTGTCCAAGGTATAATACTTCTTTTTTGAAAAATTCACATTTTTCAGGTTTCAATTTCAAATTGGCTTTTCTTAGTCGTGCAAATAGCATTTCTAACCTTGCAATGTGT
Organism: Aphelinus atriplicis; assembly: GCA_020882685.1. Taxonomy (NCBI): domain Eukaryota; kingdom Metazoa; phylum Arthropoda; class Insecta; order Hymenoptera; family Aphelinidae; genus Aphelinus; species Aphelinus atriplicis. The sequence continues at coordinate 59,461,291 of CM037073.1, read as the reverse complement.
TCTCTCATAGTCTTCGAAAATACTACAATGTCGTCAATAAAGAAGAACAAAATTTTGTTTATTAGTTCTGCGAGAACAATCGATTGCAATCTACAAAACGTTGCTGGCATCGTTTTGAGACCAAAAGCAGCTCTATTAAATTGAAATAAACCATCGTGTGTTGCGAAGGCTGTTTTATGGCGATCTCGTTCGTCGATTTCCAATTGGTGAAAACCGGCCGCTAGGTCAAACACCGAAAAGTATTTGGCTTCGCCCAATTGATCAAGAATATCGTTAATATTTGGTAGAGGGAACTGATCGTCTAATGTTTTGTCGTTTAATTTCCTGTAATCAATCACCATGCGATATTGTTTATTACCATGTATGTCCTCTTTCTTAGGCACGAGAAAACACGGCGAGCAGTAGCTAGAAGTTGAGTGTTCAATAATGTAATTGAAAATCTTGGCGCTCTGTCTGTCCAGTTCCCACTTGAGCGCCCTGCATTTGAGAACCGTGAGCGTTTCCCTGGTTGTCTGCCATTCGCTTTTGGCAATTAGTTACTACGTGTCCTGGATGGCCACAATAGAAACATGTTACAGTTTTCGGGAAGGTTGTGTTTTGCCTATCGACGTATTTATTACGCGTGTCCTGCGTATTTACATTCGTTTGCATGTTTCGCTGACTAAACGCGGAGTTGATCGAGTTCGAAATTCCCTGCGGTCGTGGCCATTGGGACGCGTTCCGCGGCGGCTCCGCCCCTTCTTGCCTCGGCCGACCACCTCCGCTTTCTTGCTGCGGCTTGCCTACTAGTTTCCAGCATTGCTGAGCCGAGTGGCCTATCTTATTACACCATTGACATGTTTCTACTTCCTTTCGTTTTTCAATAGTCAGAATTTTCGATTTCAATTCATTTTTCTGATTTGACATGATTTTAAAACTTTCATTCAATTCGTCCGACCCGTAGCATGCAAAATCTCTTTCGATTTCAATCGCTTCCGTGATTGCGTCGTTCAGAGAATCTGATTTTCCCAATCTTGCTTTTATCACCCATTTTAGCCCTCTTATAAAATATTTCATCACGTCATATTCTAAGTTGTTATAGAATTCTGCTGAATCGCGGCCTTCTCGCTTCGCTGCTGCTATGAGCTCGTCGCCGATGGCCCTCACTTTGTTTGAGTAAGAGATTACATTTTCGTCCCTCTCTTGCTTTGCCTTTGAGAGTTCTCCGTAATGTTCGTGTAAAGTCTTGGAAGATCCAAATAAACGCTCAAAATATTTTTCTATGCTAGAGATTGTTGAGAAATTAATTTTACTAGCACATTTCAAAGCCTCACCGCTCAATCTTAATTTTACCAGTTTTGCAAGATCTGGTTCGTATGCAGGTGGAATAAGGCTACAGGCTTCGCGGCATCCGTCTAAAAATTGTGTTAGTGGAATGTTGTCGCCGTTAAATCTGGGTATTAACTCGAGCGCATCTTTTATCGATAATGGTCTGACTTGTCCCACCGATGAATTTAGAAAAGTGTTTCGTATTGCTGAGCTTTGGGGAGCAGCCGTGCTGAATAAACTAGGATTTATTTGGGATTCTTCTGTAATTTTTCCTTTCATACTATATGGATTAAAGTAGGGGTTGTACTTTCTTTTATTTTCTAGTATAGTAGAGGTTTTTGAGGGAAGTTGCTTTTGATGACGGAGCGTGGTTCATTGAATTCCCAAAAGTTTTTTGTTGGTCGAGAAGAAATATTCATCTTATTTATTGCTTCACGAGTATTTTCAATTTCGTGATTGTTCGGGCGACCTATTCCGTATATAGATGAGGCATTGCTTAATGGTGTTTCAAATGCGGTAGAGCTTGCTTTAAAGCAGTTTGCTGGGGTAGAGAAATTTTCGAGCGTTGAGTGGTATTGTGCTATAATATCTTCATAATTCTTTATTTGTTCTTCTAACGCGAGAATTTTTTCTGATTCAATTTTGCTTACTTTGGGAACTTCCTTGAATGATGGGAAATCAAATGATGTTTCTTTAATACTTGGCAAAACTGTTTTATCTCCCCATTGAATTTGTTGAGCCGCGAGCTCGTGGGCTGCTTTTAGATGAGGCATCAATGAATCATATTTTCGAATCGTATTTTGAATATCACGAATTTCTTCTATGTCTTTGAAAGGTGTTCTCGTTTTTTGTTGGATAAGGTTTTGTAATTTATCGTCCGTACTTTCCTTTAAATCAAAATCTAATTTTCCCACAGTTGTATATTTTAGGGGGATTCCGGATGGCGTCTCGCTATTGATTATTTGATCGTCAATTTTATCTTTCTTGGTTATTCTATCTCCCACCACATCAATACCTGGGACTAAATTATTTATTACCCAGTTAGATCCTGTATTACCGCCGCTCAAAATTCCCTTTATTATTAATGATGGATCAATATTTTCTTTAATTAATTCTCCTAAACAGTTCGCGAGTATGCGGTCCTCGCATGATTCTTCTATTGCATTAGAATCGACTATGCCGTAAAGGGCGTTTTGTAAATTTCTTATCACGTCTTTTCGCGTGGGCGGGATGTTACCTTCTCCTTTATTGTGTCTCGCGTTGAAAAATTTTATTATGTCGGAAAAGCTTATATTCTCTTGGTCTTGTAGAAATGAGGGGTCTGCATCCAGCGCGTGTTTCAGTAAGATACCAGTCGCGTCTTTTATTCTGTCTGCCATATTTATGATAAAATAAGCTTTTCGGAAAACAGTCGTTCGGCGATCCCGGACAGGGGCCCCCAATTGTTACGGCGGGTTCTTCAAAATGTTAACTTGAAAGTGATAGAGCCAGTGCCCCGCCTACACTGACAAAACGTCAGGATACGCCGAAACGTCCGACTATTTTCCGAAGTTTTTCTTTGAAAATTAAAATGTGTGTACAAACCTTGAGTTGTTCGAGAGGAAGAGTAATGAAGAAATGCCTTGATTTCCCCTGGAGTAATTTATTGCACCAAAAAGATATACAAAAATGATCTTAAAACACTATTGAATACGTGCGCACTTTAGAATTAAAATTTGGTGAATGCCCTTTCCAACGCGAGATCGATAAACCGATCCTCTTAATTTGACGCACTCAATCATGCCTCGAGTCGTCGAGTTTTCCCTTTTTATAGGGCGCTCTCATCTCTCCCACTATCTCGCCTAATCGGGACCACAACCACCTCATTGGTGGAGGATTGTTTGAGGTGCGTGGGACTCAACCAATCGTTCATCAAAGTATCGTCCCACGCAGTGGATTTTTCCGGGTGGGAATCCAAGAAAAGGGGAGCGGGGCCCTGCGAAGCTCGCGAGCGGACTTATCATGAGTTTCGTCGCGCGCCTTGGAAACGAGCTACTCCCTGGGTAATGAGAGACGCGACAACTCAGATTGAGCGGTAAGGCAGGGACTTTGAACCAGTCCAGTCCTTACCGACGGATACGTGTTACGAACGTAACAATATCAATGATTTGTTTAATTTATATACTACATGAAAATATTATATACTACAGATTTGTATAAGATAAATGAATATATTTAACTCATAAATTTAATTTTATTGAAATTGGAACCTTGTCTTTTTCAACATTGAATTATTCTTTTGCATCCGATTGGGTGTATTATCATATTATTATTCAAATCCTAACATAATATAATCAATAATTTTTAATTACAATTCGCCAATTCATAAGAATTAAATATCATAAGTAATAGAAATAATATATATTATTAATATCGAATCTACAGGGATATTCTTACTTTTTTTAGGTTAGTTATAAATTAAGAGTTGAATCATATTCATTGGCTTATTTTGTCATTCGATTAGTGAATTGAAATACATAGAAGTATTTAATAATATGACGGGGCCTCGGGGGTAGAGGGCCGTCAAGGGGGGGGGGGTTTGTTTGTTTGGGGCGACTGATCACCCTGTTGAAAAAAATCGACTGGATTTCCAGCTGGATTTGCACTGGATTCCAGCTGGATTTACGCTGGATTCTAGCTGGATTTTGACTGGATTCCAGCTGGATTCCAGCTGGCTTCCAGCTGGATTTGGGCTGGATTCCAGCTGGAAACGAAAAATCCAGGTGAAGTGATGCAGGGAAAATCCAGTGAGTTTCCCGAATAATCCAGCTGGATCCTGAGATAATCCAGCTGGATTTTACTAGAACTAGGGTTATATCGTTATTATAGATTCAGCAGATTTTCCGGATAATCCAGCTGGATTTTTTCGGTTTGAGAGCACCGAGCTACGGCGTCGAATCCAGCTGGATTATGAACGACGTAAGATTCGAAGTTCGCGCTGAACAAGAAGACGATAGGTTGTGAACGAGGCTCATTTCGGGTCAGTTCATGACACCAGCATCTAAAGAAACTTTTGATATTCGTTCTTTCCCATCATGAAGTAAGAGAGAAGGAGAGGAAACTGCGTGTACTGAAAATGGACCGACTTTACGGACAAAATTCGGTGTGTACGCCCGGAAGAAGACCGACTCCCTAAGTCTCACTCGCGCCCCCAAGTGGCGACGTCAGAAGCTGAATATCAAAATGTGCCTAATATCAGGCAAAGTACGGAGGGCAGACCCCCCACCGCGGCGGCCGCGCCGCTGTCCCGCCGAGCGGTTTGGCGATTATGCCGCGCGTCCACAACACAACGAGCACGTGCCGAACACAATATTTTTGTTGAAATTATGATTAGGTGGGTGGGTGAGAGTTGTACAATGAGCACTTAGTACTCATTTTCAATACTTCAGGCACCGCACACAGCCGATAAATAAGTAAACCCCTTTCAGGGGTCACAACTTAAATATAACATCTGAGATTTACATTGTACCCGATTGGAAATTTTGATCAGGCTGCCTGGCCAGATCGCGTGGCCCAGGCCAGGCTGCCTGATCAGGGCGCAGCATGGCAGGGGACGGCGCTTTAGCAAGGGCGCCGCGTGGGCCTGACTTGCCAAAAAATAAGTATGGCATATATCTGGCATAGTGAACTAATGCCAGAGTTATTCCAGACTTAAGTATTGTTCATTCAGAAAATCTCTCATAGAAAGTCTAGCCTAAACAATCAATTAATTATTTCTGTGATTACAATTTTGTATTGTATTTTAACTTGGAGTACCTGACCCTTGACCCGAACGATGTCCAGGTAGTCAGGGTACCCGATGACGGTGTTCCAAGGGTGCGCTCCTGGTATTTTTGGTTGGAGTACCTGACCCTAGACTCGAACGATGTCCAGGTAGTCAGGGTACCCGATGACGGTGTTCCAAGGGTGCGCTCCTGGTATTTTTGGTTGGAGTACCTGACCCTAGACCCGAATGATGTCCAGGTAGTCAGGGTACCTGATGTCGGTGTTCCAAGGGTGCGCTACTGGAATTTTCGCTTGAAGCAGCTGACCCTGGACCCGAACGATGTCCAGGTAGTCAGGGTATCCGATGACGCTGTTCCGAGGGTGCGCTCCTGGGATTTCTTGTTGGAGTAGCCGACCCTGGATCCGAATGATGTCCAGGTAGCCAGGGTACCCGATGACGCTGTTCCAAAGGTGCGCTTCTGGTATTTCTTAAGTTGAAGCTAATCTCAACTACCTGGAGTTATTTGGGTCTAGGGTCATCTTTTCGAAACAAAAATATCAGGAGCGCACCCTCAGAACACCTACATCGGGTACCCTGACTACCTGAACATCGTTCGGGTCCAGGGTCAGGTCCTCAACGAAAAATACCAGTAGCGCACCCTTGGAACACCGTCATCGGGTACCCTGACTACCTGGACATCGTTCGAGTCTAGGGTCAGGTACTCCAACCAAAAATACCAGGAGCGCACCCTTGGAACACCGACATCAGGTACCCTGACTACCTGGACATCGTTCGGGTCCAAGGCCCGCTACTCCAACCATAAAATCCCAGGAGCGCACCCTCGGAACACCGTCATCGGGTACCCTGACTACCTGGACATCGTTCGGGTCCAGGGTCAGCTGCTTCAAGCGAAAATTCCAGTAGCGCACCCTTGGAAAACCGACATCAGGTACCCTGACTACCTGGACATCGTTCGGGTCCAGGGTCAGCTGCTTCAAGCGAAAATTCCAGTAGCGCACCCTTGGAAAACCGACATCAGGTACCCTGACTACCTGGACATCGTTCGGGTCTAGGGTCAGGTACTCCAACCAAAAATACCAGGAGCGCACCCTTGGAACACCGTCATCGGGTACCCTGACTACCTGGACATCGTTCGAGTCTAGGGTCAGGTACTCCAACCAAAAATACCAGGAGCGCACCCTTGGAACACCGTCATCGGGTACCCTGACTACCTGGACATCGTTCGGGTCAAGGGTCAGGTACTCCAAGTTAAAATACAATACAAAATTGTAATCACAGAAATAATTAATTGATTGTTTAGGCTAGACTTTCTATGAGAGATTTTCTGAATGAACAATACTTAAGTCTGGAATAACTCTGGCATTAGTTCACTATGCCAGATATATGCCATACTTATTTTTTGGCAAGTCAGGCCCACGCGGCGCCCTTGCTAAAGCGCCGTCCCCTGCCATGCTGCGCCCTGATCAGGCAGCCTGGCCTGGGCCACGCGATCTGGCCAGGCAGCCTGATCAAAATTTCCAATCGGGTAAGAGTACGCGGTGGTCTCGTGGCAAAGCTTTTGCTCCGCGACCCAAGGATCGGTGGTTCGCGCCCGACCTCACGAGTTTTTTTTTCTTTTTTATCCAGTTGTATCTGATAGAATCATCTGATCAGGGCACAAGGAGTAATTTATTCTGCAGGTAGAAATTGATACAATTTTAAATAAATAAATTTTCAAGGCATAGTAAACATGCCAAATTACATATTTTTTGTTTATTAGATTGATTCTATCCAGAAGTTTCATAAATTGGTGAGCCAGAGAATATATATATATATATATATATATATATATATATATATTTACTTATTAAATTTACAAAATTAAGTGAATTCAACAAGTGTATGTCATAAATCTTATGTCATAAATCTTCTGGATAAAATGAATATAATGAACAAGAATAGATTAATTCACCCGATATAATTATCTACTCAACTTAAAATTCTATCAACAATATATTATAATTTCATGAGTAATCATATTCATGTGTAAAATCATTGTTATTCTTCTACAATAACAATGATACAAAAATCCTAAATAACATTATTCATCAGGGATAGATTCAATTATCTTTTATGAAAATATTCATGTAATTGCATCTATCAGCAATTAAGGAGATTATTATTTTTACACGTGTATCATACATATTAACGTAGATTTTGTATTCAAATTTCATTAAATTGTATTTGAGTGATTTGGCATGTTAACTATGCCTTGAAAATTTATTTATTCGAAATCGTATCAATTCCTACCTGCAGAATAAATTACCCCATGTGCCCCATGGTCAAGTAACCTTAAAGAAACTTTGAATATTATTTCTAAATATAAAAGTTCTTCATTAACCAAAATGTAGAACTTTTATATTTAGAAATAATGTTCAAAGTTTCTTTAAGGTTACTTGACCTCAGATCACATGGGGTAATTTATTCTGCATGTAGGAATTGATACGATTTTAAATAAATAAATTTTCAAGGCATCAGATAAAGGCAAAATATCAGATGATTCTATCAGATACAACTGGATAAAAAAGAAAAAAAAACTCGTGAGGTCGGGCGCGAACCACCGATCCTTGGGTCGCGGAGCAAAAGCTTTGCCACGAGACCACCGCGTACTCTTACAATATAAATCTCAGATGTTATATTTAAGTTGTGACCCCTGAAAGGGGTTTACTTATTTATCGGCTGTGTGCGGTGCCTGAAGTATTGAAAATGAGTACTAAGTGCTCATTGTACAACTCTCACCCACCCACCTAATCATAATTTCAACAAAAATATTGTGTTCGGCACGTACTCGTTGTGTTGTGGACGCGCGGCATAATCGCCAAACCGCTCGGCGGGACAGCGGCGCGGCCGCCGCGGTGGGGGGTCAGCCCTCCGTACTTTGCCTGATATTAGTTAGGCACATTTTGATATTCAGCTTCTGACGTCGCCACTTGGGGGCGCGAGTGAGACTTAGGGAGTCGGTCTTCTTCCGGGCGTACACACCGAATTTTGTCCGTAAAGTCGGTCCACTTTTGACGTCCGGGACCCATTGGAGTTGCTTCTCCTTCTCTCTTACTTCATGTTTCCCATTACGAGAGTTTGCAGACCTGTGGACACGACCGTGGTTCAAATTCGAATTAAAAGTAAGGATCATAAGCTGAAACATAAACGGTTTTGAAGGATTGTTTATATACTCCATAGTGCATTCGCAAGCGTTGAATAGACTTTCAAATATTCGATTCATGAGGTAATTGAAAACGTATGTTACGTTGAAATAGAGGTTGATTCTGGATTCATAGCAGCTTTGAGACTTTGGGTATTTTTCGTAGGGGATTGGGGGACGGATGATGATCACAGAAAATAGTGTCATAAAGTTGGAAACGTTTCTGGAACGAATTAGTCATTGATATTATGTTCCCTCTCTCTGAACCTGAACATAATAACGTATAATTAGTATTTTGGAAGAATGTAAGAGACCAGTTTTTATCAAATGAACATTCAATATAAATCTGTTCAACTATTGGATAGAAGTTTTTCCTTCGAATTAATGAAAACGTTTCCCTAAAATCATTCACTGTTGTCTGCAACTTGTTTATTCATCTAATCAACATATTAAACAGGTAATGTTTAGTTTTTGACCACCTTGGTATCAAATAAGCTGTGTAATCGTTGAATGATCAAAATTTGGGTCAGTCAACATACTAATTAGAGAATGAGATCCACTTGATCTAACTTGGAAATTTGGCTTTTGGGTTAGTTGGGTAATTGTTAAATAATCAAATGTTGGTTTAACAGACAATGTTGAGGTAGCTAGATTTCCTTCTTAAGTCTATAAATTTATTTAAAAATTCATTTTGGTCAGTTCTACTCTTTGAAACATCAGTTAAAACATTATCTAGACAAGCACTAACTAGTCACTAATCACGTGGTGAGCATTATTAAGTTGATAATATTAAAGTAACCATTGCTCATTTTTTTCGGTGAAAACAGCAATGTTCGTAACAACTCTGAATTTGATGGGTGTTATTGGAAAAATTGAGCTATTCAAATACCAGTCTCTTTTTTTCCTTTTTCTCATAGTAATATAGTATTTTCAGTTTTACAAATCAATAATTCAACATTAGGGACCAATCTAGGATGATCAGCAAACATATAAGAATTCCCATTATAAACAGTTGTTTTCATATTTTGTCCATCTCGATTTCATTACTCTACAATGAAATTAACCCCTTTGAGGTAGTTGTACCCCAAGTACATTGGTTTAACTCTAGTACTCATCCATGACTACCATAATTCTTGAAACTTGGCAATGTTGCGCTCACTCAGTTGTGTGATCCAATGTGATTAATTCAACAGCAGTCCAAAACGTCTGCAAGTCTCAGGGACTTTTCTCTCTCAGTGTCTAAACAGCTGAGAAACAAGGGCTGTTTTATAAAATGGAATCAATTTCATCATCATTTCACCAATATCCTACCCATTCCATGAACACATTGTAATTCGCAATTTCATACATATGACAACCACCAAGAGATCATATTGGCTTCACGATGTCTGCTGTATTGGCAATATAGTTGAATTACAGATCATCCTGACAAGTTTGAATACAAATATTTTGATTATCAAAAAATCAAATACGATTCAGTCAGTAAGTTGGAGTAGCTCATGTGCATGATCATGAAATATGTCAACGACGCACACAATGGCGATTCTAACTCATCGACATAAATGGTGGCAAAGGTGTTCTCAAGGTGTTCTCACATAACTACATCACACAAGTAAATTATCTCATGACAAAATAAAAGATGAGGGAAAAAACTCGTGAGAAATCAATTGTATGATGAATATTTATGATTTATGGCTCTGTATTATACAAAAATACGAATAAGCGATTGAAAAAAAAATAATCTGAATGCATCAGATTTTTGAGGAAAAATAGTAGGGGAGACTAGGGCAAAAGTACAGCTTTTTTTGGAAGCAAATATCTCTTCTGATATGCTAGTAATCACATCAAACTACAGGTGAAAAATTATCCTCAGGATGTAAGCTAACTAAAACTATGCTTGTTCACTTCATTCGGACATGTTAAAATCAAGTTATTAATGATTGAAAGAAAAATCGTTTTCTGATTTTTTGCCCCATGTAGTGGGGCAAAACTACCATAGCACCAGGGCAAAAGTGCACATATCTTTTTTGCAGCAGATATCTCCTCCTATATTTGATTAATCACATCAAACTACGGGTGAAGAATTATCTTCAAGATGTTAGCGAACTAAAACCGTGATCTTGCAGTGCACATAATTCAGAAATTGTTTAAATGGTCGATCTTTTTCAAAAATCGACCATTTAAACAAATCTTTGGTTGATCTTAGGTCAATGTATACGAATACATAGATATATTCGCCATAGGAGTGCACTTCTGCCCCAACATAAATCGTTCGAATATAGATTTTGAAAGTTATACGCAACGAACTTTCAAAGCGGTCGATTTTCACAGAAATGCTTCCGAAAAACAATGGGTCCATTACGGATTATGACGAGCGAATATTTTCCAGATGATTGTTGATGAATGCTCGCCTCTAGTGACGAGTTTAATCAGCCATATAGGCCCCCGATGAAAGTTATTCCAGAACTAAATTACATCGAATTGTACTTTTTACTTTTATATTATGCGTGAAATTTTGAAGACGAGTGTGGATGTATGTTACGAGTGCTCGTTTGAAGAGCATTTGAAAAAAGTACTTGTGCGTGAAATGCGATTTTACGCACTAGTAACATAAACGTTATTTAATCCTTATAATATATAACAGATTGTAGAAACGTGTATTTTTCTTATATTCCAGAATTTTAGCGAAATATAACTTCAACTTTATGAATAATAATGAATCATTTACTAAAATAGAAAAACAATTTTATATAACCTGACTTATGAATTATTTCAACTAAGAAAAAGTATTTCTCACAAAATGAAGGTACTCAACATGCAATTTACATTTCAATTTGGTATGGAATACTTCAAATTCTACTTTTCATCAGAATCACTCATTTTGACGAACATAGCTAATCAAACAATGTTTTAATATTTTTTTTTTATATTTTATAACACGTGGCCTGCCACAAACATCTTGGCTTGAAGAAGTAGTTAAATCTTCAATGCTTCCTGGATTACAGTCCAGATTTCCTAATCGGAAATTGAACTGGGTTTTCCATTAGATTTTTTTCAACAGAGCTTTATTACTATGTTTATGTAGTGTAAAATATACTTTATTTATATGTTTATATAGTATCAAATAAACTTTATTAGTATGTTTGATCATCATGTCATGCAGTGATCCATACTGTGATTGTTACTGGTGCTGTGAAGGAAAGAAGATGAATGTTCCTGAAATTCAAATGTTCACAAACTGGCGATGCGTTGTAGCTATCAGTCATAGGAATTGAACTCACATTTGATTTTATGAATGTACCCCATGTAGAGAAATTGTATAATATCATGGATATTTCACAAGAAAAGAAAACATTTTTTTTCTGTTTCCAACTAATTTATTGTATAGTAGATAAGTGAAAAAATAGAAAAAATAAAGGTTGAAGGTTTAGGCTTATTTCAATCTGAAGCTTTATGTGTAATCAGCGCCCTAAAAAAACCATGTACACCTAGTTCCATTAAAATCCAGTATCGGTTCAAAATTTCGGTCGGCAATCTTGCAGGCTCGATCTGATTTGAATTTTGAAAATCTGAGGCCGGGTTCATAATCAGCGATCCCAAAAACCCATGTGTACCAATTTTCATCACAATCCAGTATCTTTTCAAATTTTCGGTCGCCAATCTTAGAGGCTCTAACTAGAAATTTTAAAATCGGAGGCCGGATTCGTAATCAGTGACCTCAAAAACCTATAGATACAAATTTTCATCAAAATCCATCGATGAAGAAAAATGTGATGTAAAGTTCACTTTGAGAGTACACGGAGAGAAGAAAGGGAGGGGAGTCGCGCCGCCGAGAGAGCGACTGGTGCGCGGCCGGCTGCAAGCACTATAGCTACAGCAAGCGACTGCCTCGCGACTGCTCGCGGGGGCACCAGCGCTCCCCCGCGACGGCGCTCGAGGCAGGCCTGCTGCAGGCACTATATACAGCAAGCGACTGCCTCGCGACTGCAAAGTAATCTCATTGTATTAGAACTTCTGTTGTTCTGAATGACTTGAAAATTTGTGGCACGATAAGGAAACCCCAACAATGCTGATGATCAATCAGAATTGCCAAAATACGAACTAATTAATTTATTTTTCTAATTTGATAAGTTTTTCGGTATGAAACTTTCTTAAAGGAGATTATGTATGTAACCAGAAATTGTAAATTGAATTGAATAGGGATCGGGTGAAAATTGGTAATGATTACACATAAAGTGAGTCTTAATAATATACATATATTGCTCGGATTTCAAAATTTTTTGCGCAAATATCGTGATGCTATAAAACGCGTACCGTTTTTCTCAATATACAGTAAAAGAGCAACTTTTGGCACCTTTTTTTGGTTCATTAACCCGAATCGGCCCAGAATGCCACTCGAAGCATATCGCTCTTCGGTACCTCAGAACTTTTTCTATTCGCGACAGAAAAATTTTTCAGGGACATATTTTGAAAAGTAAAGACTTGCTCTTTCCAATGGTGTCAATTGAATTTGTCTAAAACATCATTAAATAGGCAAAAATACAGTATTTTTACAAAAAAACACGGTTTTCTCGAAACAGCTTTTTTTTTAAATCAAATTTTCAAGGGGTTATGGGTCTGCCATATACCTGGAACCCCAGTAACCGGTGGAATAAATGTCTGAACCTAAAGGATGCATTGTTTGAATATCGATTTTTCTCCCCTGTGCATCCAAAATGGCACCTCAACTGCAAAATTTTTGCAAAAAAACTTGAAAGCTTGTTTATACAAAAATGACGCACTTTTTCTAAAAATTGACAGGAATAAAAAGTTGTTAAAATCACTCAAAGAATACGTTGGAATTTTTTCAGATTTTTTTGAGCAATTTTTCATAATTATGCACTTGTCAATTTTTGCAAATTCCAAAAAATCGTTCAAAAAACTCTGAAAAAATTCCAGCATATTCTTTGGGTGATTTTAAGAACTTTTTATTCTTGATAATTTTTCGTAAAAGTGCAATGTATTTGAGAAAAACAGCGTTGATGATCAAATTAGAATCCTATTATGAAAAAGTTCGATATATTTCTTGTTTTAGTTCTCGTTTTGATGTAATTTTGAAAAACATGGTAAACAATAATATTTATTGCAATCAGAGCAAAATCTGGTGGTTCTTTGACGACATCCCTGATAATTACATCTTGCTCTTGATCTTGATATGTGTTTGTGAGATTCAAAATTATTGAATTCTGATTGCGATAAATATTTCCTATTTACTTCTTTACACAAGTCTTTCGTTGCCAATTTTTTTTCACTATTTTTGTTGCACATATTCCAAATTACGACAGCATTCGTAACTGACGATTCTATGAGTCTTACAAAAATTGCAAATGGCCATTTTTTCGAAATTATACTGGGAGAAGCTTTTTTACATCGAAAATCGTGCAGATCGACCCCTCCCATGTATTTATTATACAAGGAAAAAGCGAAGGGAAATCTTACTTCTGTTCTTTTGTGATCAACTCGTGAATACCTTTCCATTGGTGTCCTAGGAGTGGCACCAGCTGCTGTAGACAAAATAGAGACCTCTTTTGAGTCAATGACACTAATAAAATTCATTCCACTGTTACGGTCATGACTTACTTTGAACGTCCCTCGCTGAGCTTTTTTTTCAAAGACATGTTTCTTTTTTACTCTGTCTCTACGGACAGTTCCCGTTGATCGTAAACCGCATTTACTCAAATGAACAACCAAATCTGGGCTGGTAAAAAAGTTGTCAAAGTATATGTGATAAGCTGATAATTTTCTTCTCGAAAGGCTATTTAGAAGTGGATGGATCATTTGCAAGACAACTCTAGAGCCTAGTGGGCATGAGGACAAATTGATACCAAAACTTGTGTCATTTTTACCACAATAAACATCCAAATTGAATATGTATCCGCTAGCTCCACATAATCCCCATAATTTTAGTCCATATCGATCGGGTTTGGAAGGCAAATATTGTTTCGGAGAAGTTCGACCGAAAAATCGAACCATCATTTCGTCAATAGACAGAGCAGTAGAAAAAAATCCGAACTGTTGAATGTTTTGTCTGAATAAACATAATAATTGACGAACTTTCCATGCCTTATCATGATCATTTTTATCGGTAGATTTTGCATATTTTATTTTAGATTTGATTTCGCTGAATCTTTTACGGTTCATCGCTGAAGAAACAGTACAACACTTTACAAGATAGTCTGTTTCCCAATACTCACGTTGATTATTTCTAATATTGAATGATGAAAGCAATAATATACCAATAAAAATATTCAGTTCCCCTACGGGCAGTTGTAAGTCGTTTTCCTTACTAGCTTCAATAATATAATTTTTCATTTCTTTAGAAAAAAACAGTTCAAATAATTGGACAGGTCACATTGAAGATATTTTCCGTTGCACATCATCTTTTAATAATAATTGATCATCAATATCATCAGAATAAACTTTTTCTTTATCAATCCATGAAAAAATATGCTCCGGTTCCAATTTCTTTTGATTTTCCGTATATTTATGAAAAATAGATTTATACGATGCGTTCCGTACCAAACCAGAAATTTCATCATCTGACGAAGTTGAATCCCCATCAGAGCCAGAGTCATCAGGATTAGGTATTATTACATACTCATCATTTTCGTCGGAATCTGATTGCTCCCTCTGAGTTGATTCGGAATTAATTCTTTTTGAAATTTCCACAGCTTTGCGCTTAGGCATTTTCAGACGTTAAAAATGAACTTTGGAAAAATCAAAAGGATATTCAGCTACTATACACGCGAGATCAGTTATGCAATATAAACATGAAAAATAGTATTAACTATTTCAAAGAACTATATTATAATAAAGTGTAAATTGAATAGAGCAAACTGAGAAGAGTCAGAAAATAGAACCAATACTTACCTTTATTGGCGAGTTTTTCTTTCGTTTTGTATCATTTGAAGATAAACAATAGATTGACTGTAAAATGTATTGCCTCTCTCATAACAACATGTGTGTATGAAAATGAAACGGCCAAGTATTTTTAAGATTTTAATAAAATGAATATGAAGTTTATTGTTGGCAAATGATAGATGTGCGAATATATCGAACTTTTTCATAATAGGATTCTAATTTGATCTTTAACGCTGTTTTTCTCAAATACATTGCACTTTTACGAAAAATTATCAAGAGTAAAAAGTTCTTAAAATCACCCAAAGAATATGCTGGAATTTTTTCAGAGTTTTTTGAACGATTTTTTGGAATTTGCAAAAATTGACAAGTGCATAATTATGAAAAATTGCTCAAAAAAATCTGAAAAAATTCCAACGTATTCTTTGAGTGATTTTAACAACTTTTTATTCCTGTCAATTTTCAGAAAAAGTGCGTCATTTTTGTATAAACAAGCTTTCAAGTTTTTTTGCAAAAATTTTGCAGTTGAGGTGCCATTTTGGATGCACAGGGGAGAAAAATCGATATTCAAACAATGCATCCTTTAAGTTCAGATATTTATTCCACCGGTTACTGGGGTTCCAGGTATATGGCAGACTCATAACCCCTTGAAAATTTGATTTAAAAAAAAAGCTGCTTCGAGAAAACCGTGTTTTTTTGTAAAAATACTGTATTTTTGCCTATTTAATGATGTTTTAGACAAATTCAATTGACACCATTAGAAAGAGCAAGTCTTTACCTTTCGAAATATGTCCCTGAAAAATTTTTCTGTCGCGAATAGAAAAAGTTCTGAGGTACCGAATAGCGACATGCTTCGAGTGGCATTCTGGGCCGAAATGGGTTAATACCTTCTTATTACAATTTTCAACAATATACGCATGTACATGACAATCGAAAGTATATTCTTGGAAGGTCTCTAAGCTAAAAAAATCTCAGTGTTTATCTCAATTATTTCTACAATTTTTCAAAAAATCGCTTCGCTTTCTTCTACACTCACTAGAACAAACGAACCAATGCGATAAGTTATACTTTCAATTATAACTTTGTTGTAGTATTTGCATAATTCATCTTGTTCTAGGTACTGTGATTGCGAATTCTTATTATCTTTCCCATTGAGAGGACTGAATATAACAGGTTTTTCAAACTGCAAGGCATGTTTCATGTCACACATCATTAATGTTCGTTTCTTAGCAATAGTTTTTAACAAATTCTTCGATCCACTACCAGAATCTGTTATATCTTTAATTGACCAATGATTCGACTCAAAACGCATTCCTCAAAAGTTAACAGCAGGTCCATTATTCCGTAAAATGCGTGGGTAATGGTCAAGAAGTGCATTCTAGGTTTCAATTTTCCATAATACTTTAAGTATGTTTCATTTAGTATTTTTATCAGTTTTTCTAGATTATTCATGATATCAGAAGTTATGCGTAGGGACAACAATATATCTACAATTTTTCTCAAATAACTATACAATTGATAATGTTCATCATTCTGTGGAATCAAATCACCAATAATTACATACGGGCCCATAGGATATAAGCGGGTCAACGACTATATGCGCAGACACGCACCGCGCATACGTCTCGAGCGCGCTCGAAGGGGGCACCAGCGCTCCCCGCGCGCGAGACTCGAGGCGCAAGGTGCCTCGAGTCAGCTCTCCTCCCTTTCTTCTCCCCGTGTATCGCGTCTCGACGTAAATCAAGTTGACATTTTCAGACGTGCATACATACATACACATACAGACACATGCATACTGAAACATCCCCGAAGTCGGAAAAACTCCGAGGGATAGAATTTCTCCTGAAATGGCACTTTCTATAGCACAAAATCTGAAATGGCACTGTACTGTTTATAGAAAGTTTCTGAAATAGAACGTTCTGATCCTCCCAAGCGACGATATGCACTATTTCCCTGTATGCTGTGTTTGTTGAACTGAGAGTTTTATCTAACTCATCATTATTATCTATATCTTCTCTGTCTCTGCGTTTTCAGTTTGTAACTTGAGAAGTTCTCATTGGTGTTTTTCGTTTGGGAAACTGTTCCATACTGAATTTTTCCAACAGCTTCACATATGATTCTTGGCTTAGTATTCATTCTTTAGGTCTTTTTCATGGATATATGCAAAAATTCTTTTGGTTCACCTAATTTTGTTATCTTCCCTTCCAATTCCGCTTTGAATCCCATTAATTTTGGTCTAAAATTACTGGCAATTATGACATCATCAACATATAAAAACAAGATCAGAAAATTTTCTGATTCTTCCCAGGTGAAATTACGAGGTTCACTTGTTTCATATTTCAGTCCAATCCCCCTTTTGAGAAATGCATCTGCTAGATATGAGCAATCCATTTACAGTTTCGAGATGAAGTTTGTTCCTGATAGGTGTTTTTTACAGCTTTAATTTACTCCAAACTCTCTCGGGCTGGACATTACTGTGAGGTACAGTTAATATGTTCAGAAAGAATTTGGCCGAATGACGAAATAGGTGCTCTTCCGCATCATTCAAATGATAGTACATTTCAAACCTATATTGATTTATTTCAAAGTTATCGAAGTTACCTCCTCTCAAATTGATAGGCAGATCATAAAATACCAAGTCATTCCATTCATCTACCAATGAAATGAATATCATTATCATTGTCTATGAATCTTTTAAAGTACTCAACAGTATTCTGTATGCAGTTAACATTGTTCTGGTAAAAAATCGGTGATAAGGCATTAGCAGGTGAAATACACTCTAAGTGATCAAAATAATTATTTTGCAAGTTATTAAATCTTTGTTTGATCTGTACCGATAAGTGTTGCAAAAAATTTAAACATGAAACTTTGATATTTCTTTTTGTATTTGCATCGAAATCGGGTGTATCTGGACCATTCAAAAAAATTATTGGCTTCATTTCCTAAATTGATCAAATTTTAATACATATTGTTCGTTTAATGGATCGATATCATTTGCATTGCTGTCTACTACGCAATTTTGTTGTAAGTATAAGCCACATACTTCTTTGAATATCATCCAGAACTCTTTTGGTTTTGTGAATGATTAAATCGCCTTGTTCGGTAAACTTATTCACGGTGTTAATCTTTCGCAAAATGAAATTGAGGAATAGCAAGTAACATTTTTTCTCCGACGAAGTGAAAAACAAGCAATATTTTCTCAGACGAGCACTCGCAATATTTTCTCGTAAAAGCGCATCTGTGAAGCATAATTGCAGAACATTCCATTGTTCAATGACTCTATCAATGCTTGCTTGTAATGACAACCAGCGAGTATTAGATGGACGTAGAATTTTATGAATTTCGGCATCTAAAAAGACTTGAAATTCTACAAGAGTGTGCTGTCTTTTTGGCGATCGAGCAAAGAACAAATAGATCGAATGTATGATTTGTACTATGTCGTGCGGAAGTTGCCTCATTGCATATTCAGAACACAAATGTATGGAGTGACTTGGACAATTAACAATTTTGTTTTCTCTGAAACGTTGAGCAACCGAATTACGATGACCCATCATTGTGTTGCATCCATCTGATCCAAGAGCATTAATATTATCTAAAGGGACAGCTTTTTCATTGATCGATAACGTTATTTTTCCATATAAGCGAGCTGCATTTACTTCATAATTGTCGTCATACTCGTCTAATATAGAGATTAATTCCCATAAACTTGTTATAACTCGCCTTGCTCTAAAAATCTAAATATTTAAAGATCAAACACCCGTATAGCACCTGTGATACATCAGTCGTTTCATCGAACTGAACAGTGAATCCAGAAATTCTTCACTTCTGTCAATTCAATTTGAAACCCACGAGCAATACAATTTTTTATAATTTTTGGCACAGTAAGTCTGTCTAATTGAAGGTTTTCCCAAATTTGCCGACTGTCAGGATCAAAATTGATTTCTTTTGACAAAAAAATCAGATGATTTGCTAGTAAAATAGCTAGATTATGCTTAGCAAACATTGCACATAATGTAATTGCAGTGCGAGGTTGGGTACTCGCTACGAGGAGTTTCCCGGTCAGGGGCTCCTCGGAGGGGTATCTCGTGTCTCCGGCTGCTGCAACCTGTATATATATGTTTTACCTATATATACTGTCTCCGCCTGTTGGCAGGAGACCCGCAGAGATGGGGGGTTCGTCGGTGAGCCTATCTCGAGACAGGATAGGCGATGTAGGTGCGGTGTATGTTTCTCCTGGCTCCGCTCCGCTGTCCGCTGCAACCTGTGGGAACGGGATGTGCGCGGGGGGCGAGAGGAGAGGGGAGAACAATTCAAAACTATTCGCTTGCAAATATTTAATTTGTATGATTTATTATTTGATTGCGTTACACGCATTTATTAGATAGCCGTTGCGGATGTATTTTACTAGACCTAATTACACTCCAGCTGCGCAAGTAGCCGAGAGTGTCGGGAACCAAGCCGCGTGTTCGCGAAGAACATCAATTCAACTAAGTCCGCGCAAGTTGTCGGTCGATTGCATATTCGGCTATACGAGCCGTCGCGCACGCGGATGGGAAAACCGTCGCATATGTGCGAGAGAGAGAAGAGAGTCTTTGTGGCCGCGGAGAGAACTGGCCGTACTCACTCATACTAGGTACATGGCCTCTCGGTCGGGCGCTCATCGGCTCTCCGCCGTCGCTCGCCTCTTGTCCACGCAGCGGGGTTTTCCTCGGCGTCGTCGGCTGGGCGGCTGGTCAGCCCCGGGCGGTGTTGCTGCCCTTTGCCTTTTCACTGCACCGTCACTGGCTGCGGCGATCCCGAGTGCGGGGATCGCATTCCGAATCCGCTCGCGTGACCTCAGCGCACGTCGTCCGCAAGTCGCGTCCGATGCCTATCGTCGCTGTCGCGAGAGAGAGCGAGTGACCTTCGCCTTTCGGCAATTAGCCTCTCTCTCTCTCTCTCTCTCTCTCTCTCTCTCTCTCTCTCTCTCTCTCTCTCTCTCTCTCTCTCTCTCTCAACGTGCACGATTCTCAGCTCGAGGGACCGATCGAAGCCATTATTGACATTATGGTCTATTCTCCCATTTTATACAATACCTTCGCACTCTGTTATTCTAATCGACCATTACACCATTATATACGTATATACTTGTTAGTTATTACTACTTGCGGTTTCAACGTATTGGACGATCATGATTTAATAGGGCACTCAACTTTATTACGTGTCACGCCGCGTACAACTGAATAGTGGAAAGTATCCTTACGTCAGTTGGTTTTCTGAAACTCGATGATCAATTATATGTTATGATCAATAAATGAGTGTATCAAAAGAGTATGTCGATGATAAATCGACGTGACACGAGGAACGCAAGCGAAATAGTGTAGAGCGTTGTTATGACTTTTTTGCGTGAAAATTCATACAAGAAAAACAGATGAAGGATTCCGAATATGATGACAAAAATTTTATTATTGAAAGAGAATTAGTAAATAAATATTTTTTTTTATTAATTAGAATAATTCTATGATATTGCTTACAGTAATATTAGGCTTGAGAGCGTTTAGAGTGAATAAGTATCGAAAGAATACCTATTAGAAATAAACTTCATATTGAGACCGTTAATGATTAATTGCTTGTACGATGATATTTATAAATAACAACTATATGTATATGCGCATGTACATTCGTAAATATTATATTCAGAACTGTTAGTTTCAATAAATCTATGTTCATATCCATGTATGTACATTTGTAAATATTATATTCAGAAAAGTTAGTTTCAAAAACTTTATGTATATACGTATGGGGCGTTTCACGTCAACTTTCCAGAGTCTGCGCGCGGACGCTAAAACCTCGCGTTTTCGACGCTTGTTTTCGACTCTATTAGACCAATATCTAAATGATGTCGGATATGATATCAATGTAATTTTTTGTCAGCTTTGCGATAGTGAATTTAGTTTCCCAAAATTTTAACGTTTTCCCAGAAAAAAACATAAAACATGCCATATCTCAAAACCCTGATTTTCTATATTTTTTTTAATAGTCTAGATCGAAAGCTGACCTTTTTCTACATTGATATAGCCTCTAAAAAAATAAGACTATTTCGTTATTCTCGAGGAATTGAGTAGTGAACACGCTACTTTCACGCACTCGGGCTCGAGACTTCTGTACACGTGTGCCGAATTCTGAGTACATTCAATATCCATACTTATTCCTATATATTGAATGAAGTCTCACGCTCACTACTTGTTCGATTCGTGAGTATTTCATTTCACTTTCTTTGAGTAACGTTTTTGCTTTGTTATTCAAACTTTGAAATATTGTGTTTTATCTGTGCATTTTTTTTATTGCTTTCTCAAAGAGAAAGCTTTGTAACGGGGTAAAAATCGACCCACCGAATCGGACTTCGGAACCTCGATTTTCGTAATCTACGGGTCGAAAAACATGGAAATCCAAAAATGTCTGTATGTATGTACGTACGTACGTGCACTTTTTTGTCGTACGTTAACTCTCGAAGGAATTGTCCGATCGTCCCGAATTTTGCACACAGGTTAGTCGCCGCAAAATCTCGGTCGAGTTCAATTTTCAGCCAATTCCGTTGTTTATTTCTCTAGCAACCGTTGCTAACGTGTTTTTGATAAAAGCTCCGAGAATCATCATCAATGCACGATGGGTCTCCAATTCTTTCGACGATCGATGAGAATTGATAAGACATTCATTTTGGAACAACCATTGTTTATTCTCCTAGCAACCGTTGCTATGGAGATACAGAATTCAGCTTCAGATTGACTTTTTTTTGTCGTACGTTAATTTTCGAAGGAATGGTCCGATCGTCCTGAAATTTTGCACACAGGTCGGTCTCCGGCAGATGTGAACCGAGTTCGGTGTTCAGCAACATCCGTTGTTTGATTCCATGGCAACCGTTGCTTGCGTGTTTTCGATAAGTTCCCATATAATTCATGATAAATGATCATTTGGGTTTGTAGATTTATGGGATTCTATAACAATCAAAGAGACCTTTCCGATATAAACCATTGTTGATGTCTCTAGCAACCGGTGTTTATATCGCTTGCAACCGTAACTAGGGAATGAGAAAAGTCAGTTGGAGGTTCGTTTTTGGAACTGTTGATGACTAAGAAGTAAGAACATCGAAGCTCCGACATTTACCATAGCAACCGTTGTTAACGTCCTTAGCAACCGTTACTATGGAGTGTGAAAAGTCAGTTGGAGGTCCATTTTCGGAACTGTTGATAACTAAGAAATAATAACGTCGAAGCTCCGACATTTCCCTGTTGAAAAAAATCGACTGGATTTCCAGCTGGATATGCACTGGATTCCAGCTGGATTTACGCTGGATTCTAGCTGGATTTTGACTGGATTCCAGCTGAATTCCAGCTGGATTTGGGCTGGATTCCAGCTGGAAACGAAAAATCCAGGTGAAGTGATGCAGGAAACATCCAGTGAGTTTCCCGAATAATCCAGCTGGATTATCTCAGAATTTTACTAGAATTAGGGTTATATCGTTATTATAGATCCAGCAGATTTTCCGGATAATCCAGCTGGATTTTTTCGGTTTGAGAGCACCGAGCTACGGCGTCAAATCCAGCTGGATTATGGGAGAATCCAGCTGGACTTTCCGACAATCCAACTGGTTTTTTTCGGTTCTAGAACAGCGGGCTACGGCGGCGAATCCAGCTGGATTAAGAAAGAATCCTATGGATTTTTCGATAATCCAGCTGGATTTTTTCGGTTCTAGAACAGCGGGCTACGGCGGCGAATCCAGCTGGATTTTTCGACAATCCAGCTGGATTTTTTCGGTTTGAGAGCACCGAGCTACGGCGTCGAATTCAGCTGGATTATGAAAGAATCCAGCTGGACTTCTCGACAATCCAGCTGGATTTTTCGGTTCTAGAACAGCGGGCTACGGCGGCGAATCCAGCTGGATTATGGAAGAATCCTGCTGGATTTTTCGATAATCCAGCTGGATTTTTTCGGTTTTAGAACAGCGGGCTACGGCGGTGAATCCAGCTGGATTATAAACGAATCCAACTGTATTTTTCGACAATCCAGCTGGATTTTTCAGTTTGGGAGCAGCGGGCTACGGCGTCGAATCCAGCTGGATTTTTCGATGATCCAGCTGGATTTTTCGGTTCTAGAACAGCGGGCTACGGCGGCGAATCCAGCTGGATTATGAACGAATCCAACTGGATTTTTCGGTTTGGGAGCAGCGGGCTACGGCGTCGAATCCAGCTGGATTATGAACGAATCCTGCTGGATTCGTTCATAAAATGAAAAAATCCAGCTGGATTATCGAAAAATCCAGCAGGATTCGTTCATAATCCAGCTGGATTCGACGCCGTAGCCCGCTGTTCTAGAACCGAAAAAATCCAGCTGGATTCGTTCATAATCCAGCTGGATTCGACGCCGTAGCTCGGTGCTCTAAAACCGAAAAAATCCGGAAAATCTGCTGGATCTATGATAACGATATAACCCTAATTCTAT